>JAUTXW010001636.1:0-347037 GCA_030620095.1 Kuschelorhynchus macadamiae
ATATATAGCCTGTATCTTTCGCATGAATGGCCCTTAATTTTAGACTGAAATTTGAAGAAATCGGATAAGTAGTTTTTTAGCTATGCCGTGAACAGACAGACTGACGGACAGACATACCTACAGACAGACGGAATTGAGAAAACATGTTTTCCGGCATCTAGGGACCCTCAAACGTAAAGATCTAAAAAATCTCACGAGGGAAGTAATAACTAATTATCTTGTGTTTTTAACAAAATTGAATAATATTTTTGCAAAAGAAAATTTTTTTGTTCTCACAATACAAGTTTTCTTTGCACAGGGGTAGCCCGCATTTAAATAAATGACACTGTATAAGTGGTTACATTTTTAGGTCAAGCGGGGCTCATAATTTTTGGTGATTGAAAAAAAAAATCTCACTTTCTTTAAGTGGCTGTATAAACAGAACATATCCCGATTGTTCCACTGATTCGAACCGCCTTCCGACTTTATTAAGGCGCTTGCCATTTTGTGTATTCTTGTTTTTGTCAACCAAAAAATTTTAACTAAATACATATTTAGCGAATTTTGTTATTTAGTCCCTCAGCATTTAATATATAAAATAATATTAAGTAGCTATCCTAATAAAATTGCGTAACATAATAAAAAAAGCTATTTTCTTTCTCCCTGTATATTTGTAAATAGCCCATCGTGATTTAATAGCTCGATAAAAGATTCACACAACATTTTGGTATTCACTGTGTTTTCTGATTTGATTCATGTTGGTGACCTTTGGACCCGCACGATAAGACCGCATTCGACTACAGTACAACATTCGAAAACAGTTCCCCAAAATGAAAATGAAGGAATGTTTATTATTAGTGAAGAAGCTGAAATTAACGTTCTGGCATGTATGAATGCTGATCCAAGTAATTCTACTCGCCAAATTGAAAGTGAAGTTGGAGTTAACAGAGAAAGTGCAAGGAACATTTTGAAGAAACACAAGTATAAGCCCTACAAAAACCAAATCCACCAACACTTGGGTGTTAATGACTTCGCTCGGCGAGTTGAATATTGCCGATGGTGTATAGAAAATTTTAACCATAATAGTAACTTTAATAGATTAATATTATTTTCGGATGAGTCTTGCTTCACGAATCTGGGAATGTTCAACAGGAACAAAGCAAGATATTGGGCAAATGAAAATCAACATTTATTTAGAGAAGGATCTTTCCAAGAACGCTTTGGTTTAAATGTGTGGCTAGGTGTTTTAGGAACGAGAATTGTGGGCCCAATATTTTATAATAAGCCCCTTACAGCACAAACTTATTTGAACTTTCTAGAAACAACAGTTACCGATTTTTTGGACAATTTACCTCTTGCAGAAATTCCCAACATCTACTTTCAACAAGATGGTACACCGGCCCATAATGCTCGAATTTGTCTAAATTATTTAAGTGACAGGTTTGGGGACCAATGGATAGGAAGGAATGGACCTGTAAGGTGGCCAGCACGTTCGCCTGATTTTTTGACCATTTTTCCATAAAATACAAATAAGTGGGAATTATGGCACATTTTTAAGTGGTTTTATCTGGAAAACTATACATTTTAGACATAGGTTATGTTATACAAAAGTAGTTTAGAATTGTTAAGAGAGCTCAAAAAACATAAAATATACAAGGTGTTTCATTTAAAATAATGAATTCGCAGTCATTTCCGGGGAAACGATATTCAATTGTTTTTATGTTACAAATATTCACAATATTCAACCCTATCAACACACCAAATTCCATATTTTTATCTCTAGCCGTTATCAAATGAGGCCCAGGGTAGTAGTTTCATTGTCACAAGTAGGTTTAATCGAGTTCCAGCCATCTCGGCCATATGCAAATATTTATTTCAAAACAAAGCATTTCATGGCCTTGACCCCTTTTAGTGAAGACAACCATAAATAACGGTAGGCGCGGTCAAATTACACCATTAAATCGGAGACAAGTATAATTAGTATCAAAATGATTTGAAAGCGATAAACGAGAGGAGGAAATCCAGGTAAGTAAAACGTGCCTGCAGGACCGGAAAATGATGTCTGTCCAATCATTTCTAAATTTAGAAGTTTGTTCAAATCTTTAAACTCAAGAGTACTGCTTAAAATATAAATTTGATGTTAGAACTAATAAACATTAACGAGTTATAGGGACAAACTGGTAAAATTTTAGTAAGAATCCTAGAAGATAAAATAAAACGGAGGCCTAATAAAATGTTTAAAGATTCGGAAAATTTCATTTCCTGGATTAAAAAACCTTCTTTTTATAAAGAGAAATAATAAATTGTAAAGTTTATTTATTATAGATTGTAAAAAAAATATAAAAAATAATTATAATTTAGACACAAACAAAAAAAATCGAAAAATTCGCTTTTACCCATTACTTACAACTTCGTCGTACAGAATTCAACTACACACGTGTAATACATTTTATGAATCTATATAGTTTCTTTTGGTAAAAACGCGATTTCGTTGAGGCTTATAATAAGCTTACAGTGGCGTCCGATAGGGGCATTTTTTCGTCGAAAATTCTCGGACAAGTTCATTAACGGGCAAAATCAGAGAACGGGACGTCAATTTAAAAAAAAAAAGTGGTACAAATGAGGTAATTTTAGCATTTTGCGGAGTTGAAACCTTGACTGTTTTGTCAAGGTAAAAAGGGGGGTTAGATGGGAAACATAAAGGAGATACCTATAGCTCAAATGACGAGAAAGCAGTCGAAATGCAGAAAAACTAAAAAAACTGTTTCCGTCTTTTAAATTTCCAAAAGTCTTGAATTTAGTTAGAATATTCCCCCCTGTTGTGAAATATATAATTTTATCGGGGTGTCTGTTGTTAAAAATGTCTGCTGCTTCTCGAAATGTTTTATAATTTTCTCCGACAATTAAAATTATTTCAATTTTATCTTCTTTGCTTAATTTCCGCGGCATTTCTTTTTACTATAATATTCAAACTGATGTTTCAATAAAGTAATACAATATTGTAGTTGACAATGGCAGTGACAATGCCATTATCAACAATCGATAAATAAGGAAATTTTGCTGGTATGTAGGTAAGAACAAGAGTAAGAAACTGGACTTGCCAATAAGAAGCCAAAGTTTTACATTCCTTAAGAAGTGATTTCAGATAGGAAGCAACGAATCTAGTGCTAGATATGTTTTTTTATTCTAAGTAAGATTTTGTATTACATTTTGCTATAAAATAAAAATTAAAGGTACTTTTCTCTTGAGTCAATTTCGATTTTTTGGAATTTTTGACCATCCTGTATATGGAATCTCAAGTTTGAATATTTTAATATTATTTTGACAGAAAGCAGAACTTTTTATAAAGAGTAACTTTTTTCCGTAAAACTACTAATAAAAAAGTTTCCCATATGTAGAGAACTTAACTAGACACACTGTATAGGACAAGACGACACCTTAGCCGATTAAATAAACGCCACAAGAAGGGCATTCAATGAAATGCAACAACGACCGGTTAATATTTTCAATTCCTTAAGAAGAATATGGAAATTCTGTAGGCTTTGGGTAAGGAAAAATGGACATCATTTCGAGCAATATCTTTAGGGTATAGATTTAGTTTTCTGTTTGTTTTACTGATCTTTAGTGGTAGGATTAGTTTTTGGTGTTGTTGTCGTTAGTTGCTGTTTAGAGGTATTAGAGGTAGAATTATTAACATGTTCATTTTACTCAAATAATAATACTATTCAAGATTGATGCATTCACGGGTTTAGCAGCGAAAAACAGGTTAATAATATTTCTTTTTATTATAAAACCAAGTTTTCGGTCCGATTTTGAACCTTCTTCAAGGCAACAGGCTAAAATTATAACAATGTAAGATAAATAACGCTATGATAGTACAAATCTACTTACATTTTACATTATACTTATTAAATTATTAAATTGCTAAAATTTAAACATTTCTTGTAAAACAGTATAAAACAAGGATATACAAGGTAATAATTTGTTGTAGAATTTTTTAAAAAATTCTTGTTACTATAAATAAAAATTCATTTCTTTTGTAAACAATCCCAACCTACTACCAAAAACTATCTCTAAAAAAATGCAAATTACTGGGCAATTCGAATAGAAAAGTATATGCTATTATAAATTTTCGAGAAGCTTATTTTGAACTGAATAACAAAATAAAAATATACGGGATGTCCCATTTAAAAAATTATAAGTTTGTGTTATAACTCAAAAACGACAGTTCACATTCTCTACGCCACTGGATTTTACGTGAAAAATTGTATCAGAGCCAGTTTTTACCTTTTCGATAAGTTAAACAACAACCGAAATACGAGGGGGGCCCAAAAATGCAATATTTTCAATTTCACACTGTATCTTAAAAACGAAGGGGGCTATGAAAATTTTGTTTGGGTCATCTTTCGTTTCACAAAAAAGTAGCACCATGTCGCCAGAACCGGAAGTCTCTATCTTCACTAATAAGAGAGATGCCCCATAAAAACAACGAAAACGGGACACCCTGTACATGGAATAAAATTGTACGTACATTTATTCATTCAGATAATAGAAATAAACTGAATAAGTAAAAAACATCTAAATCACTATTTCTATTTCAAGCTCATAGCAGTTTTCCATTTGTCAGCAACATTAAAAAAAAATTCCCATGAGTCACCCAATTAGTAAATGCCATGTAAGACCTTTCTGGTTCAATAAACATATCATGATGTGTATCGGAAACAAACAGCCATCAGACCAATAAATAATTTAATTTTCCACCTCATAAAGTAATTTAAGGATAATAAACTAAAGATCATCATCAAGTATTGCGACGTTAGTATATACTTTAATCTTATAATTATTTCTATTAATATTGATTTCCGTCATAAATTATTTCTATTATTTAAAGAGTTAACGATAAACATTTAAATCCTTGGCAAGTAATTACCAATTTAGCATTTGGAAGCTTCAACAGAATATAAACACATAATTATAATTTTAGATATATTAGTTTGACTAATACTTAAGGTAGTGTCAGCTGATAAACACAATGTATTTTTTTAGTAAGAACAAATATTTAATTTATCCTAATAAATAAATGTCTTACTTGCTTGAAAAAACATCATTTATTTATTATGTTATTTGTTCATAAGTTATAGTCAAGTCAATCCACTGGTTATTAATAATACGATTTTCTATAAATTTGGGTGGTAATTGTATGTAAAATAATATAACTACCTTCCAACACAATACACTTTTCAACAACTCTTCTTAACTGTTCACTCACTTTTCATAGAGTTTGGCGATTAATTATATGTGAAACTCCTTGATCAAGCATGATGTTTGGTTTTAAGGATGTTACATATTTAATAAACTTATATTTAAGACAACAATGTTCTATTAACTTCTTTATTTGTTTTATCAAAAATATCTGACATTCCGACAAAAAAATAAGTTTGTCGTTTTCAGGAACATTTGGGTCTTTTAACGCTTTTTTAGTGTAAAAACCAATATCAGTCTTATTAATTGGTAAAATAATATCTTTATTATCAAAATTTAATTTTAAAATTTGTTGGAGACCTTTATCCATAACTTGTGTTTTTAAGATTTTTTTGATTAATTCGTTTAGTATTTGCAATCATACAAAAAAGGAACAATATTTTTTTATTGCTCTGAATTTTTGTTTTAAAATGGTTCTATAATAATTTTGGGTAAATACAATCAAGCAACTCTAGTGGAAATATAAATTTTATTATTTTTCCAGGTTTAGTATAAAAATCCCCTGACTTTCTATTATTTTTTGTAAATTCCCTGATTTTTAGTCAGATTTCTGAATTACCAGACTTTTCCAGGTTTTGCCAGAAATAGCCATAATAAAAACTCATGGATCAAAGCTTTAAAATCAATGTAGTTTATATCTCATCTTTTATAGTTGATATTTAACTGAGTGTCCACCAATATGGAAAAAAATCCTTTGTGAAGCCCATTGGTTAATCTAGGGATTAAACTGATGTTCGAAAATATTGACCCGTTACCTTGCTTTCGGTGACGCAACATGGCTTTGTTTCTGGTTGATAAGTGGACAGAATCCTCTTTCTGTTCTGTTTCTGTACCCTCATTTACATTTCTAGTGTAATGGCTCACTAAAACATTTGTTAGTCATTCACTTTTGTCGCACAAATTGTCAGCTTATCGTATCTCATCTTCCCTATTATGGATTGAGCCATATATTTCAGATCGTAATCAGCAATTTATAATCTGTAACTATTTACCTGGTGTACTGCAGGGTTCCCAACTTGCTCCGCTACTTTTTAATCTGTTTATTAATGACATAGGAATAACATTGAAATCAAGGTTTTTATTAGTTGCTGATAACCACAAACTGTACTCTGTAACTGTGGAATAACTTCAAGAAGTTTGTATATAATCAGCCTCCAGTCATTGGTCATGCTAATAAAATTTAAAAAAAATAATATATAAATAAAGTAAAGGTTTTTGTTAAAATAATGTGTCAAGGTTTTGCAAATGTTAATGCTGACTGACAGAATTCTCTATAGCAGCTATGTGAGGTCGGTATTTGAATTCTCCAATATGTACAGGGTCTTCCATTGAGAAGGAAAAACGATATTTTTTTTACTTCCCCCGTATTTCTCAAGAAATTCAAAATAGCCAATCAATGTATTTTATCTCGGAGAATTCGAAAATCGTAACAAAAAAACCATTGAATGAGAAACAAAACATTTACGCCAAGGATGTTGCGATTTTTAAACTGAACACCCTATATATTATTACATTTTTGGTTTCTATGGTCAATTCTAAGTGTTTTTTAATAAGGGAACTATATGTCTCCCTTCAACTGTTTTTGATTTATTGATGTTTCAAAAAATGGCTTATTGATGTTTCAAAATATCGCCTGCATTTCCTATGAATATATTCAATTAAATAGGTAGCAAAATAATTTCCATCAAACAAAAAAACGGAAATTATTTTGGTACCTATTTAATTGAATATATTTATATGAAATGCAGATGATGCACGTAATCGCCGTTTTTTTTGTTTGACTGGCATCATAAGATAGCTTATCAAAAATTAAGATAGGAATGTGAAAGTTATCTTGCTCTAGGTCCTACCGTTCAGGTGCTATGACGGCTCAAAAAAGAAAAAAATGTCAATTTTCAGAGATCAATAAATCAAAAACAGTTGTACATATAGTACCCTTATGAAAAAACACTTAGAATTGATCATAGAATCCAAAAATGTAATAATATATAGGATGTTCCATTTAAAAAACGCAACATTCTTGGCTTAAGTCTTTCGTTTCTCATTTAATCGTTTTTTTGTTACGATTTTCGAATTCTCCTAGCTAAAATAGATCGATTGACTATTTTGAATTTCTTAAGAAATACGGGGGAAGTCAAAAAAATCGGGTTTTTCCTCCTCAATGGAAGACCCTGTACATTTATTGAATTTCCTTGATATAAGCTTAATAGAAATAAGACCAATTTATTGATTGATCAAATGTTGTTCTATTTAATTAATAATTTATTAAAAGAAGAAGTAAATATTACAATATTTCTTTTATATTTAATATATTAAATAATCATATCTCAGCTTTAAATTTGTACATTTTCAATTGTAGAACCCATAAGCTATCTCTGTATTTGACTCACTTTAGAACATTGTATTTTATGTTTAATCCTGTAAACAGAATATCATCAACTATGAATACCTATTACGATCAATTACCCATGTTTTAAATAGCAACAATCATTATTACAATACCAGAACCAAGGATTCCTTCACCCTGGCTTACCATATCATTTTATCATTAAGTTCTACAATGTTTTGTTGACACAAATAAAATTTATTGAACTTGAAAAGCTTAAACTAAAAGTCAAAGTCAAAAGCTTTTTACTAACATGAATAGCCCATTTTCAAGATTTTTATTATTGAGATTATGTTTTATACTGATTTTTGTAACTTATGAGATTATGACGTGTTTGTAACTAATCTATTAATCGATTTTTAAACTGTTTGGTTATCTTAAAGCTAGAATTTATTTATTTGTTTAACAGTGACCTACCACTTAACTTGTGAAAACATTTTAATATGCCTATCACCAATAAAAATTCATTCATTTCTTTTTTAGTGTACCAAAGACTAAATTTAAAATCAATGCAAAGAGACTAATTTTAGATTGGTGTCTGTACAATTTCTAGATATATATACATTAATAAATAAATAAAAACAAAACTTACCACTCGAATTTTGAACCTCAAATGTAGCATTGCCTCCCACACTACTCCCATTACTTCCCTCCAGGGTTCTTTCTGGTGTAATAGTTACATTATTATCTAACAAAGATGCATTCTTTCTGAAAGTGTTATCCCGAGTTATCTTCTTCAGGAAATTTTCCGGAGTATCAGAATTCAGACTACTACAACTCTCCGTAATGCTCTGAAACATAGGCGCTTCGATGTCTTGAAGCAGTGCCGTTTCTGTGAAGTCTTTGTCTCTGATTTCCCTAAGGACGGGGTCGTTCTTGATAAAACTACTCTCCATGAGATTGGCGAACGTTGAGGAACAGAGGGAATTAACCAAGCTTGGCGGGGACATGTTTTGAAAGGAGTCTACGTCGCCGCTATTCATCATGAAACTGTCGAAGTTGTGTAGACTTGTAGGCTGAGAGAGGTCGAACTGCAGAGGTTTCACTGGCTCGGGAGGGACACTTTCTTGTTCTTCTTGAACTGTTTGAGGAACCTTGAAAAGATCAAAATAGCAGAATCCATAATATATTATTTTCTATCAAGAAACAAAGCTCAGAAATCGTGAAATTCTAGCAAAAACCATGTGAATGTCACCGGGCATGTACTCGACATGTTAAGCATTTCTAATACAAAGTAAATAATAACTGTGAAAGTCAAAATAGGATGATAGCTAGGAAATTGCATGCAATGTTGAATTCTGGAGAAGTAGTGATGATGTAGGAAAAGCTTGGTGAAAAGCATTCTGTAGTCCTTTCTATAATTTTATTATTATATTGAAGCGTTCAAAAATGTACTTATACTGCCATTGTGTTGTACTCTTCCAGAATTCATAGTTGTTCAAAAGGAATGTTACTCTATTTAGCAACACTGTAAAATGTCACAATTATGAATTATTTCTCGGTTCTAAATTGCTCCATGGTTTATTCTTTTAATCTACTCTATTTGCCACAATCTTAATTACAAACAAAAAATCTTGAATATCTAATGTATTCTTTTGTAACAAGAGTTGATAGGACACTGTAATGTCCCTGATATAGTGATTTAAGTTTTTAGATATTAAAAATCTCAAAGCCTTAGGTTGGGATAATATTTGTGTTAGGGTGCTACTAACGCTTCCTTATCACACTTTGATCGCATTAGCTGAAGCTATTAGTTGGTCATTTACATGCGGAGAATTTCTATCTGATATGAAATTTGCTACTGTGATTCCAATTTTTAAGAGTTGATGTTCCCTCCAATTTTAAGCCAATTTCCCTGCTCTCCACCTTATCTAAAGTTATAGAGAAACTTATGAATAAAAGAGGATGCTACTCTTTCTCAAAAAACACAGTATTCTTACCATACAACAATTTGGATTTCAATCATTATTGTCCACAGATGACGCCATATTCTCTTTTCTTGATACTTTATACTAACGTCTAAATGACGGAGAGGTTGCTGCTGCGGTGTTCTGTGATCTATCTAAGGCATTTGACTGTGTGGATCATAGAATACTGCTCAGCAAGCTTGAAGTTTATGGATTTAGGGGGCAAGCTTATGCCTGGTGTAGTTCTTACTTGGCTGATCGGTGTCAAATTGTAAGTTTTAAAAATGACCAGTCAGGCATATTAAATACTGCTGCAGGTGTTTCACAGGAGTTTGTTTTGGGTCCATTGCTTTTTTGCTATATGTTAATGATCTGCCACGCATTAACATACAAGGTTTGTTTACTGATGACACAACTGTTTTGTGGCACCACCATGATCCCAAACAGTTGGATCTCTACATAGATGAAATTTGAGAAACTATTTTGAATATGAATTCCAAGATTGCAAGGAGTTGCGAATTGTCTCTCGCGAGCTAGATTTATCAATGGCAAAGAGTGTGTATCATGCCTCGGTAGAGGCACTATGGCGAAAGAAATTTCGTTCAGAAATCCTAACTGAAAATATATATACAGTTGACGAATATTTTACCGATAGACCTTGAGTGCATTTTTGCTAAATATTGTCTACCATATTTCTTTGACTAAGTACATTTTTACTTTTAACTTTAATGTATTGTTCGTCTTATCTTTTAACTGACTACCTGTTATAACTGGATTTTAGTTTTTAAGCTTTTTCTTTTTTAAATTTTATTTACAATTCTTTAGTTTTCAGTTAGTATATTACATTATATACAATGAAAGGAGCAAACATGGTCATATCTATTTATATATTTGTGCTGATACATCTATATTTATATTTTTTTTTATTTAGCATTGTCAATAATACAGTTTGGTATGTTTATTCTAACATATCTTATCTTTTTTATTTAGCTTTATCAATGATGCTTTTCAGTTTGAGTTTGAGTTTATAATTTTTACATCAATATCCCTGGATTACATCCAATTAGCCCTAGATTTCCTCATATTACCCCTGAGTAACCTCCTATTTTCCAGCACTACCCTACTATTACCCAAAAATTCCCTTGAGAATATAAAAATATAATAAATAAATAAAAAAAACACAAACCAAGGCAAAGAGGGGTCAAAATAAATTCCCTTCATAGATTAACAAAGCCTTCTCATAGACTTCTACACTTTAAACCTATTTTTTTTTCAAAATCATAGTTCTTCGGATTAGATTGTGTCAAAATTACTATCCGACGTTTCACTTTCGATTGCATGAGGCATCTTAATTCAGTGTTCAGATCTCGTGGACTAAAGATCCCTGAAGATGCCTCGCGCAATAGAAGGCGAAAAGTCGAAGAGTTATTCCAATTTCACAAGGTCTAATACCAAGAATCATGGTTCCTTAATTCTCTCTAGTTTTTCCTTATTCTGAAGTTAAAACCATATGAACAAAAAAATGTTTCGTTAAAAAAACATTTACTAGAATTTTAACTTTTATCTTATTTTTAATTATTGACATCTGCTAAAATCTGATAATAATAATAACTCCTTTAATTATTAGTAAGTCAGAAACATACTTGGAAATATGTATCCATGGGTTATTATTATTACTAATGACCTCATGTTAAAATGCCACAAAAAAAACAAACTCAAGCATTCACATATTACATTATTAATTTATACAATAACATATTCATGCAATTATTCATAATTAAAAGATTAAATAAGTTCTAACTCATGCATTATACTGTTTTGTAAACAAAACCTGCCTTCTGAATTATTTATTTTAGTTCAAGCAAACAATAAATGTTACAATCTTACATAAGCCATTAGGGCAATTTCTATATATAAAGCCATTATAGTCTAGGCAAAGAAAAATAATTTCGCTAATCTAGTTTTGAGAACTTCTTAAGGAACTTTTTTTTTATTTAAATAGAAACAAATCTTTATACTTGTCTATAATAAATCACATATATTTATAGTTCAATGAAGTAGTTCACAATTCACAATAAAAACAATTTGATTACTGTAAATATTTTAATGAACTGAAAAACAAATATTAAATATTATGATATCAATTATTGGGCAGTCAAAGAGGTCCTGACCCAAAATAATTTTATAGAAATTAATGAAGGTTTGTGGGTGCTCAGTTGAGAGTAATTTTCCACTGTTTATAAGAACTTTTTCTATTATTTTTACATAATTTTACTTGATGCATACAATATCATTCCTTGCATCATAGAGGGTTTGTACCATTGCTTAAAAAGACACAATAAGTAACATGTACCGTAAAATAAAAGCTAACTGTAATGAAAACTGGTCAGAGAAATCACTATAATTTTTGAATGTGTTGACATAGAGCAATAAGCAAAAAATCAAATTGAATCTGAAGGACAAAGCAACAACACAACATAATCATAGTGTGGCCAAGTCATGTACCTACAAAATAAAACTAAAATCATATTCCTACATTTCCTCTTTCAAAACGTATTTAACCTTAAATTTGACCACCATTTTCTTTCGATCACTTCAATTGTCTATCAGTGTATATACCTTGTTTCTGGGACTATGTTTTTCTTCTGTAGATGAATTCAGTTCATTTCCATCACTTCCACTGAAATACATTTGCTCAATATCATTGATGCTAGGACGGGAATACTTCTTTTTAGGCCGAGTGAATGTGCGAGTGTCTATTGCCTTGGTAGATTTGAGTTGGAGGGTGTTCAACTCAGGAGGTAGTTGAGAAATGAACGACTCCTCATTTTTCTCAAAAGACCAGTCTTCAGAATTTTGTTTGGTGGTTTCTCGTGTGGGTTCATAAAGCCTGGAAAAGAAAAATTCAAATTCAAAAATCATTTATTGTGCACAAAATATAAAATAAAATTAAAAGCAGTACACAAAAGGACAGGGTACACTTAAAACTATGAAATCAAATCTTATTTCTGTAGAAAAACAACTGAATGCGGAGGTACTGTCATTTTGAGTAGGCCCAATCTGGTGTGTGTCAGAAGGGGGGCCCTGGTTGCTTTGTCCGTAGAGGGCCAGTGTGAGGTTGCAATTGATATTGAATCCTTAAAACTTATCATTGTAAAAATTTACACACCTCCTAACAGAAACTTCGATATATTTATAGACACATTATATTCTCTTATAACAAAAATAAATAACAATTCGTACACAGTTATAAACGGCGACTTTAATGTTCATTTTAACAAAAATGATAACAATTCAAAATATTTAATTGATTTCATGGGAAGCTTTGGTTTCGAAAATTAAATCTCTGTACCAACGTGCGGGAACAATACCCTTGATAATATATTTGTAAATTTCCACAAAGATTTAATATTTAGAACACAGATAGACAACCCGTATCTTTTTGATCACTGGTCGCAATGGTCCGTCCTTCCAGTAGAATTATGGGAATCACAAATAACCCCCGAGGTCATACAGAGTAGACCATATATACGGAATCTGGGAAATTTTTAATATATAATCTTCTTTCCGATGTAGATTGGTCTTTCATTGACTGTGTAGTGTTTTCTGCAGATGAAAAATTTAATTTATTCAACCAAATAATAATCGATGTAATGGAAATGGCATTCCCCCGAGTCACTAAAGTCAACTCACATAAATTCAAAAACACTAATTGGTTCACACCAGATTTTTAGAATGCGTGAAACACTAAAATTACTCAATGAAATGTACCAAAGTAGACCCACAAATAACTTACAAGAAGAGATAAAAAAATTCAGAAACCAATACAGACATATAATTTGCAAATCAAAACAAAAAGCCAATGCTGACTTTATAAAAAATTCTAACAATACAGTACGATCTTCCTGGCAAGTTATAAATAAAAACTCAAACAGAAAAACAAACAAAAAAATTCATACTGATCTATCTGCAAATGATTTCAATAACTTTTTCATTTCGATACCACAAGATCTATTCTCACAAATTCCACACACAAATAATCACAATAATTTTATACAGGTATTTGTAAAAAATATAAACCTAAAAGATAATTTCTCATTCCATGAAGTTAGCCCTGTAGTAATTAGAGACACAATAAATAAATTAAAAAATAAACCCAGCAGGGATGTATATGACATCAATGTTGAACTGATAAAGTACTTAAAAAATATCTTGACCTCTCCCCTAACTAGAATGGTCAACTTGTGTATAAGAGCCAGTATTTTCCCTAATTGCCCAAAGTTATGAAAATAATTCCAATTCCCAAAAACGGAGATTAAATGACCCTAACAATTTCCGGCCAATAGCGTTAATTCCTATTCTATCAAAAATTTTTGAAGCAATTTTAAGGGAACAACTATATACATGTTTTGAATCAAACAATTTATTCTCTCAATACCAATTTGGCTTTAGAGAGAAAAAATCCACCACAAAGGCCATCTTAAACATGTTGGATGGCATAGTCGGGGCTTTTGAGAGAGGACAGCACACAAAAATGGTGTCCTGTGATCTCTCAAAGGCTTTCGATTGTGTTTCACATCACATCCTGCTGGAAAAATTAACACATTACCAGATTAATTATCGGAGTACAAACCTGCTCATAAGTTACCTTACAGACCGAGTACAGACTACCTTTTTCAATGACTTCTCAGACTATGCTTGCCCTGAGCACAGAGTTCCTCAAGGATCACTATTAGCTCCTTTATTATTTCTTATTTATATTAACGACATAGAGGCAGCCGTCCCAGGACAGTGTCTGGGTCTATTTGCAGATGATACTGTACTTCTTGTTCACGATGAAGACTATAAACATCTGATATCGAGAACAGAGGACAGTCTGAGATGTCTGCAGAACTGGTTTGCTGCAAATAAACTCTCTCTTAATGCAAACAAAACTGCTCAAATGGTCCTAACACTGAAGCAAACCACAGAACTGCAAAGCACATCAAAAATCAAATTCTTAGGTATCTATCTTGACCATACCTTGAACTTTTAAACACAGGCAAATTATCTAGCCACAAGATTATCTAAAACAATATTTCTGTTAAGAAATCTCAAAAACCTAGTACCTTTTCCAACACTATTACAAACTTATCATGGACTCTTCCAATCTGTGGCTTGTTACGCAATTATGGTATGGGGCCACTCCTGCTACTCAGAGAGGGTCTTTAAATTGCAGAGGAGGGCTATAAGAACCATATCTGGCTTAGGTTTTCGTGAGGATGTAAAACAGAAATTCAAAAACTTAAAAATTTTAAGTATACCATCACGTTTCATATATGAATGTCTTGTTCTCCTTCACAGTAACCAAAGTAACCTCCAAACAAATAACCAACTTCATGACCACAATACAAGACATGGTACACACATAAGACCAGAATTTCTTAGACTAAAAAATCAGAATTATCTACCAACTACTATGGCATAAAATTTTTTAACATATTACCAAACAATATCAAACAGTTAAAATCAAATCAATTTAAAAACAATATTAAAAAATTACTCATTTCCAATGCTTTCTATAATTTTGAAGAGTTTCTCACAGCTGATCTATCTGGGACAGTATGTTGACGGCAACTTCTGACCCTGTGGATTCATATTGGAGGGGGCCTGCTTAAAACTGCACAGTGCTTACAAACTCT
This sequence comes from Kuschelorhynchus macadamiae, assembly GCA_030620095.1. Lineage (NCBI taxonomy): Eukaryota > Metazoa > Arthropoda > Insecta > Coleoptera > Curculionidae > Kuschelorhynchus > Kuschelorhynchus macadamiae. The sequence goes on from JAUTXW010001636.1 coordinate 15,216, forward strand.
TTCTCCTTTATAGCAAACATTTTAACTGCAGATTGAAATTTTATAAACCTGTTTTGGTCCTTTGATTATTAGTATGCAACAAGTTCATGTTTGTGCTGTATACTTATTTTTAGTGATGCTCAAATAGTCTTTACCTTTGTTTTATACACCTTTTAAATATATGTAATACTTATTTTAATTGATTTTGCAAACTACATGTTAATATTATTGTTTAGTTGTGACGTGTCCAAAAATTTGTAGAATTTTATCGCATAAATAAATGAAATGAAACCAGTGGTATCAAAACCAAGTCCCAACTAAAAATAAATAACACACTAAGAGTAAATATTAGGCATTAAAACAAATTAAAATTAAAATTAAATTTAATGGTGCTATGCAGTACCTCACGCTTAAAGATTTCTCTTTAATGAATCTTTTGATGTCCCTTTTGGAAACAAGCTCGAGATATGATTGAAAACGTAGGGAGCTAACTATGAGAAGCTTGAATGGAACGCTACACTCTGAGGCCACAGAAATTAAGGTGAACTTGCTGGAGCTGTCTGATGTGTACATCACTTTTTCTCACCAGCTTATCAGCCAGGTATTTCTGAATAGGGTCCTAGTATTAATGACATTAACCACAAAGCAGGCAACACGGATAAATCTCATTTCATTCAGTTTTAGCAGATTGAGTTGCCTATAAAAAGGGGTACTGTGATGGAAAAGTGGAACCTTGGTGATGAAACAAATGCAGTGATTCTGCATTCTCTGTAGCCTCTTGCAGCCTCTAACTGTGAATATACAATCACGATGACTAAAATGTTGAAATTGCTCAAGATAACTAGGATCCATGGGTCCAGAGCCCGCAGACCCAATAAAGTGACAGAATTTCGCGATTTTTTATAACATAACCAAGCTCATTCCTTTTTTGTTTTTAAAGTGATTAGAGTATAGGTAAACCAAGGTATCCTATGCTTTCTTGGATGGTACCTAATCTCAATAGGTGGTGCATGTCTATCAAAGGTCTGCAAAACATTATCTGTAAAAAAAGTTAACTTATCGTCAATACTATTCATTTTAAACATTATATTCTAGCCAATTCAAAATCAATCAAAAGAAAACTATTATTTTTCATTTAATTTTACAAACAATGTATAAATAATACCCCTTGAATCAGACAGTTGGGAAGACAAGATATATTTATATGGTGGTAAAAATAACATTTAGCAGCATACACAACACCTATAGATAATATTGTGCACTTTCTAAAACAAACCACAGATCTAAATCTATATAAAGATTTTTTTATGTATAAATTGAAAACTGAGGTGAGGTTAGTTTTTTTCAATCCTATGTTTTGGATTTGGGCGACCATCAACCACTATTTTAATTTAAATTCAAACCTGGATTTCTTAGTTCACTATCCAATACCTTTTATAACCTTAAATTAAATATTTTTTTTTTGTTTACAATGTATTTGTTATTTAAAATTAAGACATTTTCAAGTCTATGAGTTTGCAACCCAAACATAACAATTATTGTAATGGTGACTATATTTTGATGTATTAGTTAATCATTTAGCCTTGCTAAAAATGACTTATTTCAGCGAATTTAACATACCATAAGCAGCTATTTTTCTGCTCAATATGAAAAGATCATGTGGAAGTGACTGAAATACATTTTCCAGCTTTTACACTAGATTAATGAGACATGTTTAAGACTTAGACCTGATTTTATTGTAATGCAAAATAAAAATGTACAGCTCTATTCAGTAAAGAGGTTTAAATTTAGATCACGACTGACTTGACAGTCATAGGTTTAAGGTGAGGTATACAACAAAGAATTTTTCTAAATGTCACATTTACAAAACATGATATAACATAAGCATATTGATCTTATTCTTACGATTTCACATTTAAACCTTTTTAGAGAATTTTGGAATCAATAGTTAATTGGATAGAGTATGTCAAAATTCAAAGAAAAAAAATATTAAAACACAAAAAAAAATTGATAATACAGAAAATAAAAAAATGGTGTAGATACAGATTTTTTTATCAGCGGAATGAATCCCCCTAGAAGAAAAAAATTCTTTGAAATTATTGAAGATTATAGGGTCGAAAGGTTTTAATGTCACTAAACTAATATTGTAGTAGGATGCGGTAAGCATTGGGAATTGGAGTGCACAAAACTGCAAAAAATACAGGTCCTTATTTAAAATATCTACCTGATGATCGTCGCCAGCATACGAAACGTCGGAATTCAAATCCGAGCTTACAGTTTTATAGACGACCAAAAGTTGTAATGAGAATAAAAAATTTATTTCAATTTATTGCTTCAAGTAATTACGAATATCTTTGGAAGTATTCGGAATTTTGAAAATTTCTCAACCATATACCACTGAGCCTTTAACTGTGCTACTTTTCCCCCATTTAATCGACCTTTTATCTCTTACGGTTTCCAAGATCCCAATGCTCGTACCTTAAATTTGTAACAACCTCTAGGTACAAGTAATACCTACTGTTGTGTTTGTGTCTTTTTCAATTCAAAGGCCTATAATTGTTACAATTCTATCATCAATCTAATTACATCCCATATTTTAGTAGTCTGGTTATAACTAAAGTGGAAGAAGTAAAAAATAGATTACTTATATGTAAATTAAGTTGAATAGGGATAAACAGTCTGATATTTTTTTCCTACAACTAATAATTTTGAATTTTCTTTAAATTCTAAGTTCCTACCAATGATTTCAGGTGTATGTACACCTCTGTGTCAACTTAACAGGGAGAAGTAAAAAGTATATTATTGGTGATATCCCCTTTACTTTTCAAAAAGGATTTTAACTACAAAAAAATCAATAAAAATATGGGATAAACATTATATCTGAGTATTACTTGATTCCTAAAATTTCACATTTTTTCACTGAAATTACCTCTAGATAAACAAGCTGATAAGACAAGGTGCTTAATAAAAAAATAAACAAAAACTGGAGATGATGAGTCACACTTGCCACAATATTTTTAAACTGAAGTACCTACCTAAATAGAACTCTTAAATGTTCACATAATTGAAAATTAATTACATTATTACCTGCTGCCTATTTTAGATCAACAAAAATATATATTTCCTAAACTAAGTTTAAATAAACATTTTTCTAAAATAGGTCTTTCTCCATACTATAACAATTTGAATTTTAATCTCAATTTCTTCAACTTCTAATAGGCTTTAGAATGGGTTGTTAAAATGTATTTATAAATGCAATAACTGTGGTAGGTATGTAAAGGAAGTTAATAACCAGTTAATATTATTGATTATGTATGTCTTGAGGAATATTAGATGTATATCTCGAGAAAATATTCACCTGAGGTAAATTCAGAAAGAAGGAACTGTGTGTAGGTAGAACAACAATTTTTGGCAAAGGAACCCCTGTATGCCACTACTGACATAAAAATAAATGAGGAATAAGAAAAAAAAGGGTCATTCATAGTGTTAGATAATACCCGTATAAACAAATGCAACAGAACAAAAAAATAACTGATGACCCAAAAAAAAAGTTATCCTAGATTTCACTGGCTTCATTACACATTATCGCAGAGCTCCCTAGCATCAGTAAGCCCCTCACATTGCAGGGGCCGGTGGGGGTGTGGCTAGGCCACTGGAAGGAAGTCACTGAGCTTTAAAGAAATTTTGATGATGCATTATTGGATACTGATAATGATTTAAGAATAAGTATCACTACAATATTATTAACACGACTGGGGTATGGAATAACATTATCGGGAAGTTCTTCTGGAGTAATTAGGGTCTTTAGACTTCAGAAGCAGGCAGTTACAGTTTTATGTAGCGTTGGCCCAATTGAACATTGCAAATCACTCTTTATTGCCTCCAATATATTAACACTTCCCTCTATATTTATATTTTGCCAGGTTTGCAACATACATAGGAGAAAGCATCTGTTTTGTACACATTCCGAAAATCATAATTATCAGACACTTTCCACTAATCTAATAATAGCACCCAATTTAAGACTTACAAAATCAAACAAAACAATGGAAATTATTTTGCAACCTATTTAATTGAATATATTCATATGAAATGCAAGGGATGCAGGAGATCAAAAAATAATTTCCGTTTCTTTGTTTGACTGGCATCATAAGATCAAAAACTAAGATAGGAATGTAAAAGTTATTTTGCTCTGAGTCTAACCATTCAGGTGTTATAACGGCTCAAAGAAGCATAAATGTCAATTTTCAAACATCAATAAATCAAAAACAGTTGAAGATAGACATATATTACCTTTATTAGAAGCACTTAGAATTGACCATAGAATCCAAAAATGTAATTATAGGGTGTTCCTATTAAAAAACGCAACATCCTTGGTGTAAGTCTTTTGATTCTCATCCAATTGTTTTTTGTTACGATTTTCGAATTCTCTGAGCTAAAATACATCGATGGGCTATTTTGAATTTCTTCAGAAATAAGGAAGAAGTCAAAAACATACCATTTTTCCTCCCCAATGGACCACTTATATATATATATATATATATATATATATATATATATATATATATATATATATATATATATATATATATATATATATATATATATATATATATATATATATATATATATTATATATATATATATATATAATATATATATATATATATATATATATATATATATATATATATATATATATATATATATATATATATATATATATATATATATATATATATATATATATATATATATATATATATATATATATATATATATATATATATATATATATATATATATATATATATAATATATATATATATATATATATATATATATATATATATATATATATATATATATATATATATATATATATATATATATATATATATATATATATATATATATATATATATATATATATATATATATATATATATATATATATATATATATATATATATATATATATATATATATATATATATATATATATATATATATATATATATATATATATATATATATATATATATTTAAACTCTATGTTAGATTTGACCGTTTTTAGCAACTTTTTAAGTGAAAATTTTTTACTTTTTAATTTATTTTTTCAATTTATATGCAAAGTTTTTTTCGCATATTTTCTATTTTTTGTGTATTGATTTTAATACTGATTGTATGCTTGTTTATTTTTATATTTAGCTACATGTGACAGGCTAGTATTTTAAGTTTTCCTAATACCTCAATTTTATACTCAAAATTTTTGACTTGCTGTAATGTTCATTAACAAATGTAATCAAATAAATAAAATAAAAAAAAATTAAAAAATAAATAAAATAATTGTTTGGATTAAAAAGGTTATAAGTACTTTATTTGCATTTGGAGCTTTCTTTCATCTCAGTCAATCTAAACAGAAGGTGTTTACCAGATTGTACCCAATGGTGACTGGTGATAGATATTTTTGGATATTCCAAAAAATAAACAAATAAATATTACTTAGAAGAATGATGGTAACATCATATTTGAATAGAGTATGTACCCAAATGAACACCTCTATTATATAAATAATGATAATGTTGGAGGAATTAATCCTATTTTTAGCATTCAATATATTTCTAAAACAACAAAAATGGTTTTGCACATATTTATTTCAATATTTAGGTACCAGGTTAGTATAATTCATGGTTATTCATGACATTAAGTATTGTACTGATACCGGGTGAAAACCATGAAGTCATACATATGGATACTGTATTTTTGGAATGTTTTGAATATGAGACATTTGATGAAAAATAATTAGATTTAATAAATAAAAGATTTGAAACACATCACCTATTTCAGAATAGCATATCAACAAAAAAACTGTATTTATATGATGTATCAATATATAATAATATAATTATCCAGGAGATATAAAGACCTTTGTCAGAGAGACGAATTAATGTGGAAGGACATACTAAAATAGTAACTCATCTTAAAAATACAACAGGTATACTAAGTCTTGCAGCAAGTAAAGTACCTCTGCATTCCTCAAGCTTAAAATAACAACAAGATCAGCTTTTGGTGTCAGTTAAATTTAAAGTCTTACCAAGTCTCTTCGTTATCCAAATCGAGGCCACTGAGGTCCAGAATATCACACAAATCCTGATTGTTTGAGGAGTCCTCTTTGCTGCTACTGCTTTTTGCCTTAATTTGTTCATGTAAATTTCCAATGTCAATTGACAATTCCATTTTTGCAGTAAAAATAATGCAGTTGCTAATGAATTCCTATGACATTTGTTTCAAACTGTTTTAAATTCCTGTGTTTGGGGAGTGTGAAACGGGAATACACTAACACCGAACAAGAACACAGAAACGAAATTATGTTTATGAACCAAGGGATGAAATTAAAATAAATGAGATGTTAAAACTATTTAATATTAGAAAAACTACACAGCAAATTTTTACCCGTCCATTGCACTTTCTTTGACTACGCACGGATGCCAATCTAACGGACGAATAACCAAAATAACTGTTGTCTCATTTTCTCCCTTCTACTTTTGTTAATTGTACTCTCTATCCTTGTTTACAAGAATTCGAATTGAGTCTAACCAGACTCAAGTCAACCGACTTGACGTCACTGCTATATTTTTTTTCGGAACGTCAAAATATGTCAAATAAAAATAAACATAACCCTTTTTTAGAACTATTTTTTTTCAGTTTTATTTTTTCATAGTTAATATGTTCAGGAGAACAGTAAGCGTGTAAAATGGATGACAGTTTTGTTCTTGTAGAGTACTTAAGTAACATAAATAATGTTGTTAAACAGACTTTTCAGTCAATGCAAAGGATTAAAGTGAGTGGCCTGTTAAAAAGATCTTTATTAGCAATAATAGGATTGCTTTTTTAATATAATGTTAAACTATTTCTGAGACTTTCAATTCAAACAGTGTTTTTTAAGCACTCTAATACTTTTATTATTCTTACCTATTTTAGCTTGCTTGTTTTGATGCATCAGAAAATTATTTACTATTTGGAGCAACAAGTGGGGGAATTTATATTTTTAAAAGAGAACCCTGTGAATTTTTGAAGTTGATCCCTAGCAAGGTAAGTACACTAAATATTTTACTTTAAAATATTTAATTTTTTTAGTACTTCCTTAGTGACCTAGTTATGTACTTGAAAAACATAAAACTATGGTGTTTATTCAAGTATGGATATAGGAATATATTTTAAATAGGATAATTTATAGACCCTATAAAATCCAAATATAATTTAGACAAAATTGGCTTTTACGTTCACAGTACTTGTCGAGGTACTTGTTTACACATAGAGCCCTTTCAAAATCCCTGTTATGATTCAAAACACAAAGACACACCCTAAATGTTAGTAAAAATTATTAGTAAGTGTATTAAAGTAATGGAAAAGATTGTTTTCAAGAGATTTACTTTGTTTCTGGATAAATATAAAATAATAAATAAAAATCAGTTTGGGTTTCAGAATTCAAAATCAACTAGCGATACAATATTTTCCTTTTTAGAAAAACTATATTTGAAAATTAATGAGAAGTCTGCAGCAGTGGCAATGTTCTGTGACTTATCAAAGGCATTTGATTGTGTGAGTCACAGAATACTGTTGCAAAAACTGGAACGGTATGGTTGCAGAAACAATGTTTTAAATTGGTTTGAGTCATATTTAAGTGGTCGTAAGCAGGTGGTTAGAATAGCGGGAGGAATCTCCGGTCAAATGACCATTGATAGTGAAGTCCCTCAGGGATCTGTATTGAGCCCGTTGCTTTTTCTTCTGTATTTTAATGACATTACTAAGCTTAATGTTGGAGGTTCGTTGACACTTTTTGCTGACGATATTTCTATTTTTTGGCATGACAATGACACACTTAGATTGCAGCAAACTATTTCGGAAGATATTAGGATTAACAAGGAATGGTGCGACTCAAATTTTCTTTCTTTTAATGTGTCAAAAAGTAATATTTTAATTGTTCACTAGGTAATGTTAATTTGGGGGGATCAACTTATAGAGAACAGATCTTGCCCTAAATTTCTAGGTATATTTGTAGATCAAAATTTAAAATTTGAAAGTCATACTGCACATTTAACTGAGAAGCTTTTAAAAGGTTGCTATGCAGTACGACTAACTTCTAAAGAACTGGGTTTATCCTTCTCCAGATCAGTTTATTTTGCACTGATCGAATCCCATTTGCGATATGGCCTACCTTTTTGGGGAGGTTGTTCCCAGACTTTATTTACATCGATATTTTTAATTCAAAAAAGAGCAGTTCGATGTATGTGCAATGCCAGCCCTAGAGATTCCTGCAAGCCACTTTTCAGAAAACATAAAATATTAACATATCATGCTTGTATATTTTGGAATCAGTTTGTTTAATTTTTAAAAGAAGGGATGAATATACAAGAATTGGATTAACTTACCAAACAAGAAATTGTGATAATTTAGCTTTACGAATACCTTCAACCACCCTTATAAAAAATTCTTTATTTTATAATTCAAAAAAAATATTTAATCATTTGCCATTGAACATCAGAAGAACAAGCAATTACATGAAATTTGGAAAACAAGTTAAGCACCTTCTTTTGGATAAGGCCTATTATACTTTGATGGACTACTTTTTTGACGACTTTTGATATACTACTGGTCTTGGGTATTATTTCTTTTGTATGTATATATATATATTAATTTTTTTTTTTACTTTTTGACTAATTGTATGTAAGAAAATTGTGTCTTTGGTTCTATAATGATATTGTCTATATTTTATGCTTAGGTTCATGTATGAGCCTTTCTTGTTTGTGAACATGTTTTATTTTACTTTTTTTTGTAAGTTTTAAATATTAATTACGATTTGTGTTACAATGTTAGTGTTTTTTTTTCTTTCTCTAATTTCTAAGTTATGTTATGTGTATTAGATTCTGTTATGTATTTTAAATCTTTTTTTTGGACGCATCTTACATTATATCTCCTTTTTGAAATAATTTAATTATAATTAATTGTATTATTCTTTACGGCTTTGTCAATAAGAACAGTTTCTTTTGATAATAAAGCATCTTTTGACTTTGACTTTGACTTAAGTAATTAAAAATTGTCACTTAAGTGTAAGTGATAATTTTATTTGTTTGTAAATAGTGTTGAATTGTGAAAATATATAATTATACTGTCTATTTTTGCCCAGTTTATAAAATTATCAGAGAATTTAACACCCTCGTTAAAACATATATATTTATTTATTATCTAACAATCTATACAACTAAAACAACACTTACAAAGCATAACAAATCCAACTTGAGATTACAAACTTTACCAAAGATTTACATTTCTCCTATTTAAGAGCAATGAACTAGGTAATACCGTGGTACTTAAGAAAACCTTAACCTGTAACATTTGGTAAAAGGTCTGGATCAGTGGCTATGAGACTAAAATAATGACAGTTTGCTATATAAACGTATGTCCGCAAATGATTCGTTTTCCGAGATACGTGGTGTTAAAGTTTTTGTTAAAATCTGATGATTTATTTATTGCTCTAAAACCGGTCCAGATATGCCAATGAAATTTGGTGAGTTTTAAGAAGTAGTTATTTAATATTAAAAAAATAGTACGCCACTAAGACATTTCAAATTAAAAATCATTTTTGAATTCCTAGTTCAATTTGTGACAAAAAATCTCTCTTGCCTTTTTTTCGTATGAAGCGTGGTTTTTATGCAACAAAATAAAACATCCTAACGCGTATTTAGGCCGTTTTACATGCTGCAATTCTTTCTTGCAAGTTGCAATAAGTCTTGAACAAAAGCATACGCAGTGGCAAGACATTTGTACCTTTTGTCAAACTGCGCATGCCTTTGTGCAAGACTATTGCATATTGCAAAGAAGAATTGCAGCATGTAAAACGGCCTTTTTTCATTTCTTTAACACATTATCAAGAACTATCTAATACAATGATATTAAACCAGAACAATAACAAAAAGAAACACTAATAAAATTTTAAATAGGCGTAAAGCTACAACAAATGTTGAAAATAACCTCCCTTAGACGTGACACAAGATTCAACTCTTCACCTTATTGATTGTCATGTTCGCGCAAATATTTCTGGTGTATTTCTTATTGTCTCACAGTGGGCTGAAATTTGATTCCTCAGGTCCTGAACATTTTCGACGTGAGTGGAATAAACTAATGACTTAAGAAAACCCCAAAAGTCTAGAGGATTTAAATCCGGCGATCGAACAGGCCAATTTTTCATACCTCCCCTTCCTATCCAATCATCTAAGTGATTACGTACATTCATGCTAAAATGGACTGATGCACCATCATGCATAAATCATAAGTGTTGTCTCAGCTGTAGAGGAATTTCTTCAAGAAGAACATTTAACTCTTCCTGTAGGAAACTAGGGTAAGATTCGCCTGTTAGTCGTTGAGGGAGGAAATATGGACCGATCAAATAATCATCAATTACCCCAAGCCATACATTTATTGAAAACTCTTGCTGAAAATGAACTGCAAAGATTCCACATGGATTTTCCTTAGCCCATAAGTGATTGTTATGGAAATTATATATACACTGTCTTGAACTAAAATTTAAGCGCGTAAAAGAGGTACTTGATTTAAAAACTTCAGAGTATTTAAAATACTTTTCGAGGATTTGAAATACTTTTTCATTTCTTTAAGTACTTTTAGTGGTACTTAGTAAGTAAATTATATACTTCAAATATTTACCAATATGTTTTAGGGTGTAATTGAATTCAAAGTACAATTACTATAAAATAAAATGTATTTAAAGTATAGTGTTTCAAATATCAAAAAGTATTTTAATTACTTTTTCCAAGTATTTTACTTACTGACAGCTCTGTAAGTAGATATTCTAAAGTCATTGTTACCCAGTACAGAAGTAGGCCTCTTATATATCTATCACCTGATAGTTTGCTGGTTGGTTCTGACTAATTGAAAAATAAATTAAATATTTTCCTAAATATGTTGGTTCTTGAAACACTTTAGAATACCCCAGTTACAATTTTTACTTCAAACACCTGTAAAAATATTTAAAACACAAAGTACTTGAATTATTTTACTTGACAAAATTCAAGTACAATTTTGACAAAAACCATTACCAGTTTATTGAAACTTGATACAAATATTTTTAAAATTTGAAAGTTCTTGTTACTTGGTTCGTGTTGTTAATTTCATAAGTATTTGGTATTTGTACTTTAAATACGTTTGTAGAAGTTGTGACAGCTCTGTCCAAATATAGAATACATTTAATTTTTAGGAAGGTTCAGCTACTTTGATTGCTATCTCTCGAAACGAGCGCCATATTGGCGTAGCTACTTCTCGAGGTTATACACTCATTGTTGAAAACTTTATAGGAGACTCTAGCATTCAAGTATTCAGTGAACATGAAGGAAGACAGATTAATTACATCAAGTGGCATCAAAGTAATCTTTATGTGGGCGACGACCAAGGGAAATTATCAGTGGTATCTGTAATGAGTGCTTTGGTAAGTATATTTACTTGTTAGTATAATATTGTTTCTTCTATGGGAAATCAAGAATGAACAAATTATCATGTTGTTCGGCAATCCCCAACAAGTGTTATTATAAAAAATCTTTGAGACCTAGATTTTGTGTCTCTTTTATGCTTTGATTATAGCAGTTGGAGTAGTTCAAGGGGTAATACATTGTTCTATACATTAATATGATATTGAAAGCAATATTCTAGTCTTAAAATTTCACTTCACAAGACACGATTTTACTGTGACGATTTAAACAATAAATTACGTTTATTATTATTTGACGAAAACCTATCTAGCAAAAACGTTGTTCTTAAATTGCCCTTCCTGGCAGCTAGGACATTCGGATTTACGGTTTAAATTTGGTAGTTCGGGTGGGGATAAATCTTTACATTTTTTGCAGGCGTCGATTTTTGCCGATAGGATAACTTGTCTTAGCAGGGCAGTATACCAGATCGCTATTAAAGGGTATAAGGTTTCCTCCCCTGTTCTACTCTATTAGAACATGCATTATTCCCAATGAGTGTGAAACAGTATTTTGACAAAATATATATTCGCATGGCGACTTCTAGATGGCTAGAGAAAAATATGGAATTTGGTGTGTTAGGGTTGAATTTTGTAAACATTTGTATCATAAATACAATTGAATATCGTTTCCGGTTTCCCCGGAAATGACCGGCTACTTTTTTATAACATGACCTATTTTCTAAAATGTATAGTTTTCCAAATAAAACCACTTAAAAATGCCATAATCCTCACTTAATTGTATTTTATGGAAAAACGGAGTAGACCACGATAAAAACAATCACGGTTATTTACTCTTTATTCAAGCCTTCATCCAACAAAATATCAAAAAAGAAAATGTTCCGAGTTTAAAAAAAAAATGTGTTTTTTCGCAAATCGATTTTTGTTTTGATCAGACCCAGTGAGCGGGTCTACTGATTGTTTTTCGCTTTGGATAAAACATCATAAAAATAGGGTACCAAATTTTCAATTTTGCTGTTGTGTATAAAAGTTAAGTTAATGATGACCTAACCTAGTGTAATAACTACTTATAAACAAAGTTTTGCTAAAATTCAAATAATCATATTAGCCTTGATAAAGGTTGCTATGATTTTTAAAAACAATTGAATTTTGGCAAGTAACTTTTATCACTTGTGGACATGGCAGATTGTTGCGCTTTTTTGTAAATTCCTCTTGCTTTATTTCCTGTCCATGATACAAAGAAAAAGAAGATATGACATTGCGCAGGTTCAAGGCCAATGAAGTCGAATCGTATACGTCATGTGGTTCGTAAATAGAATCTAACCGCCATTTGATTTGCATTGTGTCGTGTGTTCGTAGTCGGGTTTTTATTTTATTTTGGACGAATATTTGTTTAAAATGCGTTGTTCGGTGGCTAATTGCCATACAGACTATGAGTCTAAAGACTTTAATAGAGAGATAATGTTTTTTCGGTTTCCCAACGATGAAAATCTTTGCCGGGAATGGGTAAATGCCTGCAAACGGGAGGACAAGGTGAATACGAAAAACGCGCGAATTTGCTCAAGACATTTTCACTCTGATTCTTATGAAAGAAACTTAAGATTCGAGCTTTTGGGATATTCAGCGAGAAATCGTCGCCTTCTGAAACCGGACGCAATACCCACATTGAATTTACCAAAGAAACCTATGAAGACCTCAACTAAAAAAAATAGAGAGGATCGTGCGAATAAAAGAAACCGTACCAAATTAGTGAATAGTATTCTGGAAGCTAGGTGAGTGAAATACCAAAATGTATGATATGTATGTAGATTAGTCAGGGCTAAACTAACTTAAACCTATTATTGGTGTTTTGTGGTTTGGGATACTTTTTAGTAGTTATTTTATTTTATTATTTTATATTAATAGGTGAAGGTGTTAATACATAGAGAATGTTTTGTTGTAGTGAATGTAGTAATCAAGAAGATAGTTTTGCGGGTAGCACGACTAACAATAACAGTAACGATGGTGTTGGAAACATAGTTATTGTCGATGAAACCGATATCCAGCCCAAAAAAGATATTGGGTATGTGTTTATTTTTGCAATAGTTAGACTGTATTACACATTATAATATGATGTTTTGTTTTGCCTCGTGTTTGCTATTTAAGATGTTATTTTATGTATACTATTGACTCTTATCTGCCTGTGCTATATACTCATAATTTATAATTATTTTAGTACTAACACTGACATTGATGAAAGGGATGACATCATTAGAAAATTAAGAAAAGAAAATTCAGAACTAAAAAATGAAAATGGTATATTTAAAAACTTTTTCTCACACTCCCAAGTAAATAAACTAAAATATCCCAAAAAACGAGTAACCTGGACTGTAGAGGATATTTCTAAGGTCAGTATAAAAATAAATTATGAATAATTTATTAATACCAAAGAAGAGGTTTGCGGTATGCACACAAAAAAGAAAGATAATGTATTTTGTGCTGAATTTTTATGTATTTTTTTTATTTCAAAGGTGAACATGTTGACAAATAATTTCAAGAAATAATTATTTTACACAAACTATACTGTCTTCTTTCCATTTTTTTTTTTTCATTATTACAATAACTTTTATTTTTATTTATAGGCTATTGTTATTCACTCTGCAGGTGCCCGAGCCTATAGGATTTTATTAAAAAAAGGCTATCCATTACCCTGTGTTTCAACACTTAGAGGATGGGCCAAAAAAATAAAGGTGGAACCTGGCATTTTAAAACAGGTAAGATAATGAAATCAGGGTGTACTAGGGGTTTTAATATACTTTGTTATAAAGTTGTTTTTTTTTACAAAATCAATTTAATTTTAAAAAAATGTGTCTGATCACAGCTTTATGGACTCTAAAAAACTTGTGTAAATTAAAATGACTTTAAAGGGCTAGTTTTTGATATCCATAAAGCTACAACATATAAAAAAACTAGAAAATTGACGGAGATATATTTTACCATTGTCCAGTGCGTTGGTCCAAATGGTATTGATTAGTTTGTCATTAATTAGCTTTTAAAAAGGTAAGATAGAAAAGTTAAATGTATTTTCCCCAAACTTATCGTCTTGCCACCAGTAAATTCTTGTTATTTTTTTCTCTAAGGTTTATTAAGGACATTGAGATGGATTTCTTTGCAGGTTTTCATGATTGTCAAACAGACCGATTTAACTGACCTACAAAGAGTGTGTGTTTTATCCTTTGATGAAATTAAAACTAGAAGTGCTTACTTATATGACAAGGTAAACGACCAGACATTGAAGCCCTATAATTATATTCAAGTAGCTACTATAAGAGGTTTATTTGGTAATTGGAAGCAACCCATTTTCTACGATTATGACTGCCAAATGACGAAAGACAAACTTTTTGAAATCCTTAAGTTCATAGAAAAGGCAGGATTCCCTGTCGTTGCAGTAGTAAGTGACTTAGGTGGAGGTAATCGTGGTTTGCACAAAGAATTGGGAATTACTACAACACAAACTTGGTTTATAAATCCACTATCCAACCAAAAGGTGTTTGTATTTGCAGACGTTCCACATTTGATCAAATTATTAAGGAATCACTTTGTTGATCAGGGTTTTATTTTAAATGGCAAAGAAATCAATAAAACCATTATAGAGAAACTAATAGGCATCACTAATTCCAGTGACCTAAATATAGCTCACAAAATTTCGATGGATTCTATAAATGTTAAAGGCGCCCAAAGGCAAAAAGTGAAACTGGCAACAAAACTATTTTCCCATACCGTTTCAAGAGCTCTTACAAGATGTGGAATGCTTGGAGAATTTGGGGATGAAAATTGGATGGAGTGTGCAGAATTTTTTAAGGATGTAAGTTGGATGCTAGTTTTTGTATAATACTGGTATGATCTAACGTCAACTTTGTGATTAATGGTATTTTGTTTTTAGGTAAATGACTGGTTTGACGTTCTCAATGTAAGAGTGCCTGAAGAAGATAGCAGAGAAAGAAAAAAAGCTTACGGCCTATCACTTGAACTTCAAACCAACATTTTAGATAAAATGAGCAATATCATTTCTTCTATCAGGGTTAAAGGTAAAAATACATTATTACCTTTTCAAAAGGGAATTCTGATTACCAATTCATCCTTAAAAATGTTGTATGAAGATCTTAAAGAAAGAAACGGTATTAAGTACCTCCTCACCTACCGTTTGAATCAGGATGTGCTGGAAAATTTTTTTGGTGTCATAAGATCAAAGGGAGGTTTACATGACCATCCAAACCCCCTTGAATTTAAATATCGCCTTAGAGCGTATATTTTAGGAAGAAATGAAGGAGCCTTATTCAGTGAAGGTAATACTCAAAAATTAAAATAAGTAAAACTCAAAGTCTCAAACACATTAAAGATTAATACATTAAAATAAAACAAGAATATAAGACAAATTAAAATTTAAAGATTAAAAAAATGTGAAACATGTTAAAATGACATAAACAACCTATTTCTATACGTAACAATAATAAATAAATATAATAATAAGCATACCGGAGTAACGTTTTATTGTTTAACACATCACTGACTTAGGTCTAAACTTTCAGTTTTATTTATTTTAATTTATATTAAAATCTGTTTCTTTGAGAAAACTCACAAATTCTTTGATTTAAGGTAATGCTCAGACAGACGACACCCCCGATTTGGAAACAGAAAATGTTTTAAGTAAAGATCATTTTCGACATCTAGTTACAGAAGACCCTCCAATTTCTGATGCTTTAAACCAAGAACTGGACTCCATACCTTATGATGGTTTACAAAATTTAGCGGGGTTTATCTGCCACAAGCTAAAGAAGTCAGAACCAACAGCGTCTACCTCCACAAATACTCTAGACAATTCTTTAACATGGGTTGATCATTTGTCTGAAGGTGGTTTGGACAAACCATCTGAGGAAATGATGCAGCACATAGAAAAATTGGAGACAATTTTTAACAATGTTAATGCTGATAACCTGCATATTTGTAAGGGATATATCAGTTATTTAATTGACCGCAGTTCTAATGTGGATTGTAGCCTAAATGTAAAAAAAATATTTTTTAGATCTCGAATGTTTTTCCGCATGAGGAATTTAAATAAAGAATTGTTAGACAGAGATTTTTCAAAAAAAAGAAAAATGTTAAAAACTGTTAAATAATGTTTTTTTTATTATTGTATTATTTATTATTTTGTTAGTATTGTTAGCTAGTTAGTATGCAGACTCAGACTAAGAGCCCTGAACTAAGGCTTATTTTAATATTCCATGTATTTTTGTAAAAAATCAAAATAGCCCCTTTTGTTTGCATAATTAAACTTGTAATTATTTTAGTGATCCTTATATTTTCATTACATTAGGTTTTTGGAAAACTATTTTTTGTAAAAACCCAGTTTTTACAAATGGATATCAAAATATATTTTTAAAAAGTTTTTTTTCTATTTGCATCGCATTTAATACAATAGAGTCATCAATAATCATCATTATTAATAAAATAAAACAAAACATCATATTATATTTTGTTTATCGTTTTATCTATTTTTTTCAGTACCCATAAATAAATATTTTTATACCTGTGTTTTTTTTATCCCAATCAAAATAGTTATTTTATGCGATAAGTGTGTGAAGTTATGATTTTTTGACGAATGTGAAAATCACATGAGTCAAAAAAGGTAGTATTTTACACACTAGTAGCATACAAATTTTTTTCTAAAACCAAAAAAATCGTAGCAAAATTTCCAAATTTTTCAATTCCTTTACACACTAGTGTAAAGTAAATTTGACATATTTTTAAAACTGACATTTGTCAAAATATTAAAATTTTTCAATTACTTTACGCACTGTTTTAAAATGTTACACGTCTTGAACAGTGCGTAAGGTGAGTACTTTACGCACCGTTGTAGAAAAAATAATTTATGTAAAAGCAATACCTAAAAATAATAATATTATTATTATCTTTGGTAAAAGTAATTAGTGATTCTGATTCCATTCTAAAAGAAGGGTATGTTTATCTATTAATGTTCTTGAGAAATAAAAAAACTCCCTTTTCAATCACATAAGGACTTAATTTGTATTTTTTTTCTATACATTTTATTTTTGAATTCATCATAAATACTTACCTACCCGGTTGTGAAGAACGGTATTTTAGCCTATTACCGTTCACGAGATACAAAAAACCACCCCAATTAACCCCCTAGGGGTTAAATTTGTAGTTTTTTTCTATAGTCTTTTTTATCTTATCATAACTACCCGATTCTAAATGAATGGTCTCTTTACCTATCACCTTCTCCAAATTCAAAAACTGCCCCTTTCAACCCCTTATGGGGTGAAATTATCATAATGTATTGATTATGTATTGTCACAAAAGCTTAATGTGTGTACAAAATTTAAAAATAATGGAAATAATAAAAATGGTTGAAAAAGCTGTTACAAGATTGAAACAAACAAACAAATATACTGGTCAAGTTAAATAAAACCCTTTTAAAAGCGAAAAATAGTACCCTCTTTTTCTTAAAACCTACTGTATTTAACTATTTTTATTTATTTCTACTCATATGTTTAAATGTAACTGTTTATTTTGATATAATCATGTTATTTAATATTTAATCCGCAAATCTAGTTCACTATAGCTACTTTTTGATTACCTCAGGAAGCTGTAAAATATTCTCTCGTATAAAATTATTGTATAAAACGTACCAGTATAGATAAATCGTCAACATTTGTTCATGTTTAAAGTTCATATCTAACTTAATATGCAGAAAACCACGAAAAATCCCATATCCCAATATGTTAAATTTAAATTTTACGAACCGCGTGACGTCATGCGCGAACTGGACAAATTTGTGACCGCGATTTAGCATATCTTGTTTTCTTTGTATCATGTTTCCTGTCTCTGTTGGTGTAGACTAAAAGTTCTTTGTAATCCCTTTAAAATGGCAAGTTTTACAAGGGCGGAACAAATAGATATGCTTCTCGTTTATGGAGAGTGCTTGCAAAATAAAAGGCAAGCTCAAACACTCTACGCAGAACTATACCCCGACAGAAACCAACTCTGCTATACCTATTTTCCATGGCTTTTACATTTGAAAACAGTATGAAAATGAAAGAAAGTTCATTATTATTAGTGAAGAAGCTGAAATACATGTTCTGGCATGTATGAATGCTGATCCAAGTATTTTTACTAGCCAAATTGAAAGTGAAGTTGGAGTTAACAGAGAAAGTGCAAGGAACATTTTGAAGAAACATAAGTACAAGCCCTACAAATAACAAATCCACCAACACTTGGATGTTAATGACTTTGCTCGGCGAGTTGAATATTGCCGATGGTTTATGGAAAATTCTAACCTTAATAATAACTTTAATAGATTAATAGATATTATTTTCGGATGAGTCTCGCTTCACGAATCTGGGAATGTTTAACAGGAAGAACGTAAGATATTGGGCAAATGAAAATCAACATTTAGAGAAGAATCTTTCCAAGAACGCTTTGGTGTTATGTGTGGCTAGGTATTTTAAAAAAGAGAATTTAGGCCCAATATTTTTTAATGAGCCCCTTACAGCGCAAACTTATTTGAACTTTCTAGAGACAACAATTACCGATTTTTTGGACAATTTACCTCTTGCAGGAATTCCCAACATTACAGATTCGTAATCTCTAGAAAAAACTACGTTATAATCAATGAATAATTTAATGTCAGTGTCAATGTCACTACGCTAAATTCAACAAAAATGAAAAGAAAATCAACAGAAGAAAAAGCTGATATTAGGTACATGATTTTATTTTATCATCATGTTCAAAATGACGGCCATTTTGTTCTAAACATTTATCAACTCTCTTTTGAAAAGAATCCCGCACTCTGAATAACATACATGCCTCTTAGGGCTATTTTACTTTTTACTTTATCTATTTGACCTTGCATGCGAATTCGTACCATTTGGAATGTTTAGCATTCTGTAGTGTACGTTTCAGAAGGGCCACTTGTCCGATGCGTGCATCGGCTACGTCCTTACAATAAGAAAAAAAAAAAAAAAAACATATCTGGGGTGATTTCACGAACTGCACGCGTAATCCTTTCTCTCATATCTTCGGCTGTAGTTGGAAAAGTCACCACTTTTTAGGGGTGGGGCTAACTTTTAAATGTTAAATGGAAAGGTGCAGTTTTCTTTCCAGATTCGTAATATCCAGAAAAAATACGTTATAATCAATAAATAATTTAATGTCAAAAATTAAAAAGAAATTCAACAGAAGAAAAAACTTACATTAGGTACATGATTTTATTATAATAGGTATTGGAAATGACAACCATTTTGTTCAGAAGCATTGTCGTTGTTTTTTCTACATCCTCCCAGAATTACCATGTCAACTGGGTAAAAAAATACGGTATTTTGGTTAGATTAGGTAGATTAGTTAGATGGATGTAGAAAAAACTATCGCAATGCTTCTGAACTTTGGGCGGTAAGATTTCCCCACTTACCACCAAAGTCTCACATGGCGTTCAAACGATTAGAGACTAGGAGTCGCCAGACCGGCCAACTCTCATCCAGAAAACGCAGCAGGATGAAAACCAAAACGAACAACGATATGGCGGTAGGAGTTTTGGGAACAGTAGCTCTCAACCCTTATATTGGTTCCCGAGAACTATCCAAAGACGCCGTGTGTAAAATATCCGTTCTCAGAATTTTGCACAATTTTAAATTTCATCCTTACCATATTACCCTACATCAAGAATTGTATGGACAGGACTTCGAGAGACGGGTGCAATTTTGTCGGGGGTTTCGACTAACCATGGTCAAGTCAAACGTCAGCGAACAGTCGCTAATCAACACCCTTGGTCGATAAATACTTGGTGTGGGATATTTGGCGATGTTGTTATTGGACCTCATTTTTTCGATGGTAATCTTAACGTACAGCGATACTGCGATTTCCTTCGAAGTGACTTGCAAAGATTGATGCCAAATATTCCAGAGCAACAACGTGAGGCAATTTGGTTTCAACAAGACGGCGCACCACTACATTACTGTCGAGAACCACGTGCTATATTGAATGACACTTACTCTAACAGATGGATTGGACGTGGGAGACCAGTAATTTGGCCTGCAAGATTGCCAAACTTAACCCTCTTGATTTTTTCTTGTGGGGTTTTGTTAAAGAAAAAGTCATGGTGAGTGCTCCAACCTCAGCCGAAGACATGAGAGAAAGGATTACGCGTGCAGTTCGTGAAATCACCACAGATATGTTATTCAGAGTGCAGAATTCTTTTCGAAAGAGAGTTGATAAACGTTTAGAACAAAATAAAATCATGTACCTACCTAATATCAGTTTTTTCTTCTGTTGATTTTCTTTTTCATTCTGTTGAATTTAGAGTAGTGACATTGACATTAAATTATTCATTGATTATAACGCAGTTTTTTCTGGAGATTACGAATCTGGAAAAAAAACTGCACCTTTCCGTTTAACTTTTAAAAGTTACCCCCCACCCCTAAACAGTGGAAAGGGTTAAAACATTACTTACTCCGTCACTTTAAAAGTAGGTTGTAAAAAACAACGGAAACAATACAATACTAAAAGAAATATGTAATAAAACACACAATAAATTAATGAAACTAAGTAATGTGTTTAAAATGTTGTCCATTTACTTCCTGACAGTAAGACAAATACAGCCTCCTCGATTCATCTACATTCGATTTCTGTTCGATCAGTCAAAGCCTCGAGGTTAGTGAGCTTAGTTTTATACATTACCTAAAAAAATAGAGTTTAAATACTTATTGCACAAGATAAAGTAAGGAACTTACGATTATTCGGAAATATTTCTGCAATAACTGGGACAATTTCGGTCTTTAAAAGATTCAAATATCTTTCTCCAGTTAATGTGTCTTCCATGAAGAAGGGGCTGATTATTTTTACACCCTTCATACCACACCAAACATTTAACTTTTGGGGAAATTGAGTATGATGTGTCGTCAAATGTAAATTTTCCCTAGCCCAATAGCGACAATTATGCCTGTTAACTTTTACATTAAAAAAAAAAAGTTGCTTCGCCAGAAAAAATAATCGTGATCATCCTCAGAGAGTTCTTCCACCAAAGTTATTTTATATCTTTCTGTTCTGGTGAAAGGTGTGGATTTTCTTCTAAATTGATTAAAACATTCAAAGCCTTATCACCATCTATTGCCCTTTTAGGTCTGCCACAACGTACCGCATCTTTTACCTTTCCAGTTTCACGAAATTTTGTGTTAATTTTACTTACGGTGGATGAGTTATTTAGATTTCTGTTAGGATATTTGTCATTAAAAATGTTACAAACATCTTCCAGGTTTCCCATTCTATCCCCATAACCCAGTATAATTAAAATTTCAATTCTTTAGGTCTTAGTTAAACGATCCATTTTTGCAAATCAACAAAACTGACATTGTCAAATATATCAGGATCAGGTAACCTTTCGTGTACAGATATTTTAATAAAAGGTAATACATTAAATTATGGATATTAGACCCTTATTTTCGCAAAAACTGTTGACTCTCATAAAAAGTGCTCTTAATAAAAAGCATTGTTAATTTTACGCAGATTTTAAAAAAGTAATATTTATAGGGTGTTCCATTAAGTAAAAAGATGCTGATTTGTACAAACGTAGGTATAGTCGAATGCGGTCTTATCGTGCGGGTCCAAAGGTTACCAACATTATGAATCAAATCAGAAAACACAGTGAATACCAGTATGTTGTGTGATTCTTTTATCGAGCTATTAAATATCTATGGGTTATTTACAAATATACAGGGAGGAAGAAAATAGTTTTTTTTTAATTATATTACGCAATATTATTAAGATAGCCACTTAATATTATTTTATATATTAAATGCCGAGAGACTAAGTAAGAAAATTCGCTAAATATGTATTTGGTTAAAACTTTTTGGTTGGCAAAAACAAAAATACACAAAATGGCAAGCGCCTTAATAAAGTCGGAAGGCGGTTCGAATCAGTGGAACAATCAGGATATGTTCTGTTTATATAGCCACTTAATGAAAGTGAGATTTTTTTATCAATCACCAAAAACTATGAGCCCCGCTTGACCTAAAAATCTAACCACTTATACAGTGTCATTTATTTAAATGCGGGCCACTCCTGTGCAAAGAAAACTTGTTTTTTTTTGTATTGTGATAACAAAAAAATTTTATTTTGCAAAAATACTATACACTTTTGTTAAAAACGCAAGATAATTAGTTATTACTTCCCACGTGAGATTTTTTCAGATCTTTACGTTTAAGGGTCCCTAGATGCCTGAAAACATGTTTTCTCAGTTCCGTCTGTCTGTAGGTATGTCTGTCGGTCAGCCTGTCTGTTCGCGACATAGCTAAAAAACTACTTATCCGATTTCTTTAAATTTCAGTCTAAAATTAAGGGCAATGCGTGCAAACAATACAGGCTATATCATATATATATATATATATATATATATATATATATATATATATATATATATATATACATATATATCAAATTTTGTCATATCATTAATAAAAATATTTACTTATTTTAAACACGCTTTAAAATTGGAACAAGTATTCTATAATTATTTATTTATTGCCCACAAAATTACAAATGTACTAAAAAAGTAAGCATAAAAATGGTGTCAAATCTAATAAAAAAAAATTTAAATTAAAATTCACTGGCTAATATCCAGGAGCGAGTGGCAAAAGCTCTGAGAATCTGTATAAGGAATGTACAGAAACTTGTACAGGGTGTTCCAGCGAGGACTGAACAGGGACCTATTTTCGACCTTCCTTGTATTTTGGAAAAATTCAAAATAGCCAATCGATGTATTTTTTCTTGTAGAATCCAAAAATGTCATCGAAAAAATATTTGAACCAGAAACAAAAGAGTTACGCTATGCATCAGGTGTTTTTTAAATGGAATGTATCGTTTTTTATACGATTTTTGGAAAGAGTGATTTTTTTCATGTCCGTTCTGATTAAAAGATTTGATTTCGCGATAGCTGTTTATATTACATTTTAATGTTTTACAAACTAAAATTTTAGCTTCACCTGTTTAAAATATACGATATGTTGGTATAGGTGATCAAGGTAAAATGACGTTTGAATGCTTTGTCAATAAAAATTGACATTATTTTAATTATTGTCGAAGTCTTCACCTAAAAAATATATATTTGACTCTGATCGAAATGAAATACTCTTTGGACGAGCGACTACAAATTGTTATGCTATTTTACAAGTGCCAAGAAAATGCAAGAGAAGCAAGAAGAAGATTTATTGCAAATTTTCATAGAAATATATCCATCAATACAATTCTAAGGATAAAAAACCTATTTGAGGAAAATAAAACTTTACATGATAGAAAAAGAAATTCAATAAAAAATAATTATTAAATAATAAAATAAAACTACTAATAACATAAGTTTTCAATGTGACCGCCGTTTTTCTCGAAACAACATCGATAACCGTAGCCTTTCTAAACTTGCTGTTACAATATGATTTTCCTGGTTAAGGCGGTTTATTTCATCGACAATTTTTCCCATGATCTCTTGAATATTTTCGTTTCGTTGTCTGTATACTAAGAGGTCGGGGCTATTGGGCGGCCAAGCATATGTTCCATTTCGCCCTATCCATTCGTTATGGCGCCGATTTAAAAATTGAACCACATCATGCACGGCATGAGGAGGCGCCCCATCATGTTGCCAAATTAAATTCTGATATTCTGCCAATGGTAAGTCTTCCAAAAAATTTTCAATTTCGTTTTCTAAAAACTCATAATATCTGTGCCGTTAAAAAATATTGGTCCCAAAATTTTATTGTTTTTTATCCCACACCAAGCATGAATAGAATTCCTCCTTTGAAATTTAATAGTCTGGAACTTTTTTGGATTTTCAACGGCCCAGTGGTGACTATTATGTCTGGTGAATACTCCCGATGTTGTGAAAGTAGCTTCGTCGGTCCACACAATATTTTTGAATAAATCAGGGTCTTCGTTTTCTTGCCGAATTACCATTTGAGAAACAAAT
Organism: Kuschelorhynchus macadamiae; assembly: GCA_030620095.1. Classification (NCBI taxonomy): domain Eukaryota; kingdom Metazoa; phylum Arthropoda; class Insecta; order Coleoptera; family Curculionidae; genus Kuschelorhynchus; species Kuschelorhynchus macadamiae. The sequence continues at coordinate 39,701 of JAUTXW010001636.1, forward strand.
TGGAAGCGAAGTTCTTTTTGTGCCGGTGTTAGGTGCTGAAGTGGAAGGATACGAAAAGGCCTAAATTTATGAATTTTCAGAGTCCTGTGAACAGTCCCTCGGGTAACTCTTCTGCGCCTTACACCGCCACCGTACTGAACTTCCCGAACTGCATCCGAAATAGATTTGGTTGGATTAACTTGAAAATAATTTATAATGGCCTGGTCTCGATTTCTTCTTCTTTGTATATTTCTTTTTCTATCATGTAAAGTTTTATTTTCCTCAAATAGGTTTTTTATCCTTAGAATTGTATTGATGGATATATTTCTATGAAAATTTGCAATAAATCTTCTTCTTGCTTCTCTTGCATTTTCTTGGCACTTGTAAAATAGCATAACAATCTGTAGTCTCTCGTCCAAAGAGTATTTCATTTCGATCAGAGTCAAATATATATTTTTTAGGTGAAGACTTCGACAATAATTAAAATAATGTCAATTTTTATTGACAAAGCATTCAAACGTCATTTTACCTTGATCACCTATACCAACCTATCGTATATTTTAAACAGGTGAAGCTAAAATTTTAGTTTGTAAAACATTAAAATGTAATATAAACAGCTATCGCAAAATCAAATCTTTTAATCAGAACGGACATAAAAGAAATCACTCTTTCCAAAAATCGTATAAAAAACGATACATTCCATTTAAAAAACACCTGATGCATAGCGTAACTCTTTTGTTTCTGGTTCAAATATTTTTTCGATGATATTTTTGGATTCTATAAGAAAAAATACATCGATTGGCTATTTTGAATTTTTCCAAAATACAAGGAAGGTCGAAAATAGGTCCCTGTTCAGTCCTCGCTGGAACACCCTGTACATGAAAAAAAAAACATAATTTACTTCCGAAGAAGATTAAGAAATGTACACGAAAAAATCCAAAGGCAAAAGACTTAAGTTACAATGCAAAAATGGATATTTATAATGCAATTTATGATTTATACACGTCAAAGTCTAATATAATCCTTCAGAAACTTTTTAATATTATAGACTAAAAAATATCATCATCACTTAAAAAGTCCTCATCTTCGGAGTCGTCCTCAAATGGCGCAATGATCATTGGTGCTATTTCGACATCTAGAACCCGTTCTCGATTCCACCAATCCCATATAAATTTCTCCTAACGTGCCACAGATTTCTTCCAGTACTCCGGCGTAATATAATTTAATAAATCTTGCCAAACAATTTGCACTTCATCTGATGTAAGACCATCGTTGACGTGTTTTTCGTAATATGATTTTGCCGCAGCCTATATTAATTCTATTGCGTTAAACTAGTAATGGTATGGCGGCAGTCGTAAAACCTCATGTTAATTTTCCCGTAATATTTCATCTACGGCATTTTTTTTTTTTTTTTTTTTTTTTAGGAAGGACGTAGCCGATGCACGCATCGGACAAGTGGTCCTTCTGGAACGTACACTACAGAATGCTAAACATTCTAAATGGTACGGATTCGTTAACAAGGTCAAAATAAAAAAGTCAAAATCGAGAGACCCAATAAAAACAGTAACTACATCAAACATTTAAAATAGAGAAAAAAAAATTGATACACAAATACACATTTACAGACAAAAAACATTACAAAGGAATACATAAATCCATATGAATACGAAGTATAAAAAACCTCACAAAAGCAATCCATTTAGCTGCCTTTTTAGCTGAAAAGTGCTAAGTCTAAAGATGTCATATTCTGCGAAATGACGATTGTAATTACACACTAGTCGGTCAATAAATGCGCCAGACCCATAATTTGTACGGTGGTATCTTTCAAAGAATAGCTGAGGTTGTCTTGTTCTCCTAATAGGTACCAAAAATGAGACCGACCCCAACAATATTTCACAATCAATGTCTCCATTTATTAGCTTGTGTAGAAAAACAAGAAGTGCCTTACGTCTCCGAAACTCAAGGGTTTGAAGGCCGCATAGAAGAGCTCTAGTGTTATACGATAGATCCTGATATGGAAAATTAAATTTATATAAGAGGTATTTCGCAAATCTATTTTGTACTTTTTCAACTCTATCGTTATGGCACTGGTATGATGGACTCCATATTGTTGAACAATACTCCAAAACACTCCGTACCAGTGAGTAATACAGACAGACAATTGCTTAGGTGTCCGTCACATGCCTTGTATTCCTTTTTATAAAGCCCAACAATCTAAAACCCTTGAGTACAATGCTGTCAATATGCAGATTAAATGTTAGTTTGTCATCAAAAATAACACCTAGGTCAGTGTAAGAACTAACAACCTCTAGTGTTACATAATTTATGAAGTAGGAGGAGAGAACAGGATTAATGCGTTTATGAAAACGGAGCACTTTACACTTGGATATGTTAAGATGGAGATAATTAGTGCTGCACCAGTTGACGAGCCTTCCAATGTCAGATTGCAGTGCATTTGAGTCAGTGTAAACGGGAGCAAAAAATTTTAAATCGTCTGTATACAAAAGACATTTGGACGCTCTAAAGCAAGATACTATGTCATTTATAAAAAGTAGAAAGAGCACTGGACCAATATGTGAACCCTGTGGGACACCCGATGTCACAATAACCTCCCTAGAAACTGAACCACAAATGTTGACCTGTTGTCGACGATTAAACAAATAAGATCTGATCCACTCCAAATAACTTCCAGAAAGACCAATTTGCTGCAATTTTAATAATAAAAGCTGATGACAAACACTATCAAAAGCCTTGGATATGTCCGTGTAAACAGCATCAATCTGTTGGCCAGCTTCGACAGATGTAATTAAGTAATTTTGGAACATCGCAAGATTTGTAGTAGTTGAGCGACCGCGATAAAAACCATGTTGCATACTCGTAATGTAGTGTTTCAAAGACTCAAATAAATGATCAGTGATAATTGCCTCAAACAGCTTTGGGATATGCGAAAGCAAAGAGATACCTCTGTAGTTCTTTATATCGCTTTTATCACCGCATTTAAAGATCGGCATCAGTGTAGAAAATTTCCAAATATCAGGAAATGAACCTAGATTAAAAGATCTTTGAAAAATTACACATAGCGGTTGAGACAACGACTGACAGCACCTTTTCAAAAAGATAGTGGGAATTCCGTCAGGACCAGCCCTCTTAGAAACATCAAGGCCATCTATTTTAGTGGAGATTTCTGCCTCTGTAAAATAATATGTTGCTAGTAGTTTCCCTGAAGAACTTACGGGACTGATCTGACTAAAATCTAAAATTTCATGGTGTGAATAGCAGAACTGAAAATGGGCTGCAAAGGCATTAGCGATGTGATTTGAACCCATAATTTCTTCACCGTCATAATTCATAACACTAGGCATACCAGAGTCTCTTCTCAAGTTACGAACAAATGACCAAAAGTGCTTGATATTTTCCGGAATAAGTAATTCAGTTTGCGTGACATATGTAAGATAGCACATGTCAGTTCGAAACTTTACTTCACGTCGTATGTCCGAATAGGCCAGATAGTCAGCTTGTTGTTCAGTCCTTTTATACCTCTTATATAGGCGATTCTTTTGTCCAATAAGCCTTCTCAATGGGAGGTCAAACCATTTTGGGTACTTGCAGTCAACCATGGTTTTCTTGGGAACATGAATATCGATTCCCCGAAGCAAAACCTCATAGAAGGTTTCAACGATCCCGTTGATGTCAGGAGATGATAAGAAAGACCAATCCGATTGCTTATAAAAAAGATTGAGTTCATGGAAATTTGCCCGATGAAACTGATATACACTCACTCGATTGTAACTTTTTATTGGAGGAACATATTCAATTTTATACATCAATTCAATCGCAGGATGGTAAGGGTCAATATTTACTAGGGGTAAATCAGGAGATGAAATGCGAACATTAACAAAGTCATCAGCAAAAATCAAGTCTAAAGTTCTACCCATGTGATTGCATAAAGAATTAATTTGTTGCAATTCTAGAAAGTTCATTGACACAATAAGAGTTTCAGAGGCCAACGATGTTAAAGACCTTGGAACAAGGGTATCGTCTTCATAGATCCACTCCACTGAAGAAAGGTTAAAATCCCCAGAAATTAAAAATGTATGACTGTCAAAACTATTTCTCAGCGACTCGCAGGTATTGCAGAATGACTGATAATACTCCAGGCTAGAATTGGGTGGGAAATATACACATCCTAGGACTAATTTTGTGTCGCCAGCCTTCACCTGAACCCAAACATCGTCAAACTCTAGATGAATAGGAGTAATAATCAAGGATGCCTGAAAACAACAAGAAACTGCAATCAACACGCCTCCGCCGCGCTGGCATCCCAGTTCTTCATAACTCCTATCTTTACGGAAAACCATATATTTATGTTTAAACATTTCGTAGCTACTAATATCTCCATTAAGCCACGTCTCGGTAAGAGAAATTACTTCATAGTCACAAGACAAAATGCTTAGAGAAATCTCGTCAGTCTTTGTGCGTAGTCCCCTGACATTTTGATAAAACATGCTCAGACTACTCGCTGAGGAAACCCCAATACCACTGACTGTATCATATGTCTGAGTTACATTTTGTTCGTTGATAGCGAAAAATTCGAACCTTCATATAGTTCCCGCTGCAGAGAAGTTGGAGCATTATTCATAGTCTGAGAACGAGCACTGGGGTTGTCGTGATCAGAATTAGACGTACAAACGTGTTTCACAGACCCAACAAAGTTTGAAAAAATCATCTGCGCAAGCTCAGCTTTTTCACTGAAATTCATTATACCTCTCTCGGTTGTGACTCTGGACGGAATGTAATGGATATGTTGATAATTTTTAAAGAGACATTGCAAATGAAAGTCGTCCTGTTGAATAATCTTGTTAAGTACTGGACGATTCATCTGAAGAGGCGGACCACAAACAAACAAACTGGTTCCATTAGAGTTTTCCAGAAGACGATGCAAAGCCTGTGATCTGATAGTCTTCCCCCTAAGTGCATTCAATCCTCCCGCAAATAACACAACAAAATCGTCTTTAGAAAACTTCCCAACCAATTTTTCACAATCCTCAATGCGCTCTTCGAAGAGAATAGGACCCGACCACTGACAATTAATATCATATTTATTGCCTGTGAGCCGCTTAAAGATATTTATAAAACCTTTCGCAATTATATCACCCATAATCAAAATCTGTGGTTTACGAGGGATTGGCGCAGATAATCCGGTCGAAACCGTTGTGCTTGCGGTTGGAATTCTACCACATTGAGAAAGACAAACTTCTCCCCTTGATGAGGGAATGTGAACATCCAATTGCCGCTTGAGATGCTTAATTTCCTTAAAATTTACATCGTTTTCCTTTTCCAGAACAGATATTGATGTCACCATTTGCCTGTTTATGTCAGTGAGGTCGTGAATTTGAGTACGTAAATGAGTAATAAGTTCTTCATTTTCTTTAATTTTATTATCCAGCTCAGATTTGGAAATTTTGAGACTGTCTATCTCCATATTAAGTTCTGCTATTCTGCAACGTTGTTCAGCTAGCTGGGCATTAAATTCTTTTTCAGCCTCAGAGACATCATCAGCAAAATCCTGTGTTCCTCTTTTTAGTCGCTTAATGTAATTATTCTTGTCGTTTATTTCAGATTTCAATTTGTTAAGCTCGTCAATATAATTATTCTCCCGTTGTTCATCAGTTTCAGCCTTTGATTGACAGCTGCTAGAACAATAAATTCTATAACCGCCAAGTTTCACAACATCCTTGCAGCATTCCAAGCAGCTAGGATGAAACATGCCCATACAGGATACACAGCAAAAGTTTGAGAAATCCTTATGTTTACAACATTTTAGGTTGCGTTCCATGTTAAATTAATTATCCAATTAAATGAATTAATATTAAATGTTATATATGAAAAGAAAAAGAAAAGAAAAGAACAGCAAGATAGTAAATATGTGTGTGTAAATAATAAAGATACTTAAAGTGTCAAGTTATACCACCTACTCAATCCAGCAGTACAACCAAACACTCAATGAGCAACCCTGGTACAATATATAAGTTTAAATATAATTAAATAAAATAAGGTGAGAGAGGTCGGTGATATTTAAAAAATAATAAAAATTCCAATACAAAACAAAATACCCTGAAACCGGACCTGTTTAAATTATTTTTAGCACAATAGGATTCACCAAAAACATCGACTAACACAAAAAAAGGGAATTCCCTTAACACATGATTTTAATGAATCAGAATAAAATACGATATTTTACTAAACTCTTATCATCTAATTTGCATATTAACAGTCAACAACCTAGTAAATGATAAAATATCGGTTTTTTTCCAGTATAATCCTTTCTCTGCTTAAAATTAAATATTAAAAATGCAGTTCTATTTTCCCATATAATTTGAATATGTGTAATGCAAAATTCGTGAAGTTTTCAAAAATATGTACTGTTTTTCATCAGCAGTAAAATGATACCAAACACATATTATTTAAATCCCAAAACCACTCAAAATCACAATTATACACAAGAGCACGAAACTTAATACACACAGTTAAAAATGAAATCGTATGTATATTGTTGGTTTTTTAATAGATTTTGCCATTAAAAGAAGTTCTAGTTTCAGCATATTGGTAAAGAATTTTGTTTTTGTTTTATTAGCCAGTCATAAATATCACTTTTCTTCCAGGATGAAGTAGGTTGTTTATTTAAGATTCTTGAATGATAAGATGCATTGTCCAGAATGATTAAAGATGGAGCATCTAAATTTGGAATCAGTTGTTCTTTTAACCACTTTTCAAACAGTTCACAGTTCATATTATCATGGTAGTCCATACTTTTGGATGTTGAAGAAAACAGTAAACTTGCACCTGGGAGAAATCCTGTTGAAGAACCTGCATGCAAATGATGAACCGTTTTCCCGTCCCACATCCCTTTTTTCTCTTGACACTTTTTACAGACTCGTCCTGCCAAGATTTCGACCACTTCCATTAGAAAATATCCAAGTCTCGTCTAAAAATACCACTTTTCTAAATTTTGAATTAACATTTTTCTTGTATTTCTTTAAAAACTGGATACGCTGACGTGCTATATGTGACAACTCGCATAAAAATCTTCGATTACAGTCCTTTTTGTATCGAAAACACGACATTTTTATTAATTTTAACAACGATTTTAGTCCAATTTCCAATATGGCGCGATTTTTTAAAGCTTCTTTTAAAACTTGAAGGGTTATATTAGTTTTTGATGTGTATAAATCGTAAATTGCATTACGGACATTTTTTTTTACATTGTCACTTAAGTCTTCTGTCTTTGGCTTTTTTCGTGTACATTTCTTAATTTTCTTCGGTAGTAAATTATGCTTTTTTCCATGCACAATTTTCTGCACAGTCCTTATACCGATTCCCAGAGCGTTTGCTACTGTCTCCTGGATATTGGCCGGTGAATTTTCAATTTCGTAATATTTTATTAGATTTAATACCGTTTTTTTCACTTGTGGATGCAAAAGACCCGAAAATTGTTTTCTATTACTCATTTTGTCACTGACTTGCCAATCTGACTTTAAAGTGACATCGCTCAAAGATTTTTGCAACTGCTGGTATTTATATGTTTATTCTCTTTTTTCATATGAAAATACGCACGATAACACTGCTTTTGACTATATGTATTTTCTTCTCATATTATAATACACTGCCTGGATTTTATCTTTTGTAGTTCCAAACAAAGTCAATATTTCAAATACCCACTGCGAACTTAATGACACTGGACTCTTCCATATTCCAAATTGATGCTTATCAAAGCTACCTCCTCGTTTCCACTAAAACCAGGACGTACTTGTGCAATACCGAAAAGGAGCATTACATACAAATCGGCAAAAAACTTCGAGATGGATATTTTGGAGCTTGCTTCTGCAGCACTTCAAATGACCAAGGTCAGAAAATGTATAATAGTTTATCTAATTTACAAAAATATGTAGGTAGATTATAGCTTCTAAACTTATAGAATATTTCATTATTGTGTGAAGAATTAATAAACCGTTCATTTACTTAAAAAAAAAAACAATCTAAGGGACTGAATTTTTTTATCTTAATTATTTGGAATCGCTATATTTTTTTTTTCGGTAAGCAGGACCAATGGATAAATTAATAATATTAACATAAGATTTAGTTAAAATTTCAACACTAAAACATCATCTCTAATCTCTTATTATCCGACTCGACGGCTCGTGATTAAGGTTGCCAGATTGGGATGGCTAAATTCCGGGATAGCAAGAAAGAACAAAAAAAAAACGGTGGCTCCCAAAAAAGATAAATCAGTTTTGTTAGACCACTCATTCCCTTCGGAATTCACGCTTGCGGGAATAGTGTGTGAAAACAAAATCAAAAGAAATCATAGTCAAAATTGGTTTTATTGACCTATGGGACCATTTAACAAAGACAAAAATTCTGATCAGGACATGCTAAAGTTGGTTCCAGTTTTGTAGTTCAGCATTCACAAGGTCCAAAGATATTCGATTTCTCTCTTTTATCCACAAATTATTCATAAGGCTAAATATTCCCTCACAAAAAGCATTGCTAATTCGAATCGATAGAACAAATGACCCAATTTTATAAAGTCTTGAATTGTACCTATTCTAAAAAAATACGACTCTATTTGATCATTTGGTACGTCTTTGGGTAACTCACTATATTCAAAGTATTCTTTCAATTTTTTATTCCTTAAAGTAGAAGAACTAAATTCAATGAAAATCGGTTCGAGAGTTGGCAGGGGCGTGTGTACATTAAACAGCCGACAAAGCCAGCGGCGGCGCAATGTCGTGATGTAATAATGTTGAGCAAGAGTGTGTATTTTTTTTCTTTGTGAACTTTATAATATTTGATTTTTCTGTTTTGATTGACGCTTTCTGGGATAGCATAATGAAAATACGGGACAACTTACTTGTGATTCGGGCGCCTCAACGCACTGGAAACTGGCAACATAGCGAATAATACAGACTCTGACGGCATCACTGCGAATGGCATCCGATGTGATTTGATTAAAGCTACACTAATCCGACTGGATTACTTCCCTCGTAAAAGGGAAGTATTGTAATCGTGAATAAATCACCCTAAGAAATTTTTTCAGATGTATATGTTTCAGGGTCCCTAGATGCCAAAAAACATATTTTCTCAATTCCGTCGGTCTGTTTGTCTTTTCGCGGTATAGCTAAAAAACTACTTACCCGATTGACTTCAAATTTTGGTCAAAACTTAAGGATCATATGGGGATAACCTGGTACCTTTTTGGTGAAAATCCAATATGGCAAAACAAAATGGCGGCCTAATGAAATGTTAAAATATTACCAAAAAAGTACTTATCCTATTTATTTAAAATTTTGCACAAAAATCAACTGTTACATAGAAATAAGCTGGTAACAGTTTGGTCCGAATCCAAGTTTGAAAAACAAAATGGCGGCCTAATAAAATATTTAAAAAATCAGCCTGAAAAAAGCTACTTAATAAATTAATTTAAAATTTTTTGCAAGCATTAAGAGATACACTGGTAAAGTTGTGGTACGAATTCAAGATGGCGTAACAAAATGGCGGATAAATAAACTTCTTAAAACATCAACGTAAAAGAATCTTATTCAATTGACTTTGCGGAAAAATTAAAAGTGATAATGGGAAAAACTAGTACGTGTCCAACATGAACATTGGATTTATTACTTCCCTCATTAAAGGGAAGTATTGCAATCGTGAAAAATTGCCGAAAAACATGTTTTCTCAATTCCATTGGTCTGTCTGTTGGCGGCATAACTAAAAAAACTACTTACCCGATTGACTTCAAATAAATTAAGGGTCGTATAGGGATAATCTGGTAACATTTTGGTAAAAATCAAATATGGCGAAACAAAAGTGAAGGCCCAATGAATTGTTAAAAAAATTATTATTAAAAAACTGCTTATCCAATTTATCTCGAATTTTACACAAAAATCGAGTATTATGTTGGAATCAACTAGTAAAATAAATAAAATACCTACCTGTTTTGCTGTGTGCCCAGGAAATAATAAACTACGTTTTGGTCTTGTGCGTTTAGGATGTAGTAGGATGTTTGCAAACTTATTTTTATTTACCTACTTTTTTAAAAAGATAATTTTCGCTGTATATTTCGTGGTACAGCCTTGCCGACCCTGCCGCCCTTGAGAAGCCGTCACTGTTTTGAATGATAAATAATATCAAAATAATAAAGAACAATGAAAGTAAAAAACTATTTGATTAAATGCTCGAACAGCTTTCCTTCAGGGACTTGGCAGCGCCTAAGCCCATCCGTGAACTGGGAAAAAACACTCTCCAAGTGTTGATGGGTTGTATCATATACTGCATATAAAATTTTGTTTTCTAGTTCTTCTAGAGTGTCCGGTTTGGTACGATAGACGGCGGTTTTCAAATGACCCCAAAGATAAAAATCTAGGGGGATCTGATCAAGTGATCTAGGGGCCAACCCTGTATATAATTTGTCACATGAACAACGAATGCCAAAGGTTAGATTGCTTCATCAATAGAAAGGAACAATTTTAATTTCTTCACTATCAAATACTTTTTTTATTTTATGTGATAAACCATGTATAAATAGAAATCGGAAATATGCATATTTATTTAATTGAATCTGAACGATAAATAATTCATTGATAGTTTTATTTTGTTTAGATTTAAATTTATTTAAGCAAATGTTAACAATTTTTTGTCGGGTAATTATTTTTTGAGTTATTTCTTGTATCTTTTTAATATTATCTTACCAGAAATCTTGATGACTTAAATTTTTGGCTCGATAAATCAGATTGTTAATACTACTTAACTTCTGCTGACTTGAATGATAAGACTAATAATTAAAAAATCTACCTGAGCTGATTAGTTTCATATACCAATTTCAGTGGCGGCTCTTCCATAGGGTGATTTGGTCAATGACCCGCCAAAAATATTTCAGAAAATAAATTATTCGTTTGACCGTCCCTCCTAATAGTTTCAATAAAACGCGAACCTTGGGAAAAGTTAAATACGCTACACTATTAGCCGCGCGCGGCGGTTCGAATGATCTCGTTGCGTTCCTGAGGCATAATAAAATACGCTATACTAAGCTGAGCTGGGCAGTCCGAATTGTCCTGATTACCCTAAAGCTTGACGAAAGTACCCGAAGATTTCACAGCTACCGAGCGGCAGCCGAACGTGATAGCAAATGGAATATGAAATCACGATTTGGGTCATCATCTGGTCTTTTCTCATAATTCCATCGATCAGTTGCGGCATCACGTCGGCATGCGGAAGTTCAATTGTTCAGAGGTCGCGCGGTCGATATTCTAACTCGATATTGTTTCGGACGTTTTTAATCGATGAAAATTGATTTATATACTCTTTATTGTAATATATATTTTTTATTTTTATGATGAGTTGGAGATATACAGGAAATAAAATATTGGTAGTGACTAGTGCAAAAAAATAAACAACTAAAAAGTGCTTACGAACTTAATTTTGCAAAAATAATCAATTTCAAGGTGGTCTATGTTTGAGTTGTGAATGGAGATGAAATAAAATGTCGGTAATGCAAAAAATTAAACAACTAAAGAGTGCTAACGTACTTAATTTTGAGAAAATAATCGAATTCAAGGTAAGTGGTCGCAATTTGCCAGAACTTAGTATCGAAACTTTCGCAAAAGTATGTACGATTTAGCTAACTGGATACGTGGTTACGAAGTCTCTAACTCATTTTACTGTTATGTTTGTTTGTTGTTTTCTAAGGACTCGTCGGGCTCATTATGGTGCAAAACCGGTGTTAAAGACACAAACATGTGTTTTCTGTAGATTACATGAAATGATCGGTGAATTATGCTACGGTCGAAAGTGCTGATATTCGCACTCAGCTAGACTCAGCTTATAGAAAAGAGATTTTAATGAAAACGTATCCAAAATCGTTATATTTTAAACAAAATTATAGATTCGAGCTGGCACTACGTGGCCATGATGAAACGGCTTTGTCTGAAAATTCAGAGATTTTTCGAGAGCTTATAAATTTTGTTGAGGAGTTGGGACAAGATAGACTATCCGCTTTAGCAATGTTAAGTATCGAGAAATCATTTATAAAAGGAATGTGCGTGCAATTTTAACGAACGTGTCATTCAGCATTTTTCCAATTCTAAAAAACGAAGAGTAGAGCTGAACTTCAAGAGAATTTAAAGCTCAATTTAAAGATAAGAAATTTATTTTTATTTTAAGGATGCCTATTTCTAAATTTGTTATTGACCTCCCAATATAATTCACCACGAGCCGAGACTGACCAGTTTGCTTTTATTTGACTGTCATCATCCCCAATCAGCAAAACATTCAAAAATTATATTTGTCATTTTCCACTTCTATTGTAAACTGATTTTTCTCATTGATACTGTTAATACTTTAGGATGTTTTTCCCATCGAGTTAAGTGCAATAGGTAGTGACGATATGAATTCCATAAACTAAGTTGTGTAAAGAAATTTCTACAGCTTTTTAAATAAACTTAATAATAAAGAGTTGGGCAGATCATTGCTAGAATTATAGCTAACTCAACCCAGTGAAATGAAAGGCACAAAACAAGTCAATCACGGGTCATTTTTTAAAAAATATTTATTTAAAAAATAACTGGATATGTGGGTGTGTTACAACAAAACAGTTTAATATATTTGTAACTCACGCAAATGCGATCCTTTTATACAGGGTATTCCATACTCGATGGTACGTTAGAACTATCTGGAAACTGGTTTTTAAAAATAATTTCGCGTTTGCGGTGTTGCCAGATCTACCGGTAACTGGCATCAACTTTGGAATTTCATATAGGACACCCTAAAGTTTATTTTATTTTTAGATTCTGCAAAACAATCCAAGTTTTTTTTTGTATAGGATATTTTTTCATTTCCGTTTCTTAAATATTAATTATTTTGTGTTTTTTTTTTCACCAAAAGTATGTGAATTGCAACTTCGATATGTTCATCTCCAGATGTCCAATCAATGTAAAATTTTAGGCAACATGGGGTACTTTAATTTTAGCAACATAGGATCGCCGACTTTTATACAAAGTGACCTAACCTAAAAACTAACTGCAATTCTGATTTTAAAAATTTGATCAAAATTAACTTTTTTAAATGGAAGACCCTGTATATTATTGAAGCATTGAATAGAGTGATAAAAGATAAAAAGGTGGCCTTATCTTATAAGGGGACTTTACAACCACTTCAGCTACTTAACAGCAATATTAAATACGTTCAGTCGGTTAAATTCCTCGGTTTGAATATAAATAACAACCTAAAATGGTCTAAGCATATTGACACCTTAACTAAAAAACTTTCTACCGCCTGCTTTGCCATTCAATCAGTTTCAAAAGAACTAGACGTGTCTTCTGCCAGACTTACGTATATTTCTCTATTCGAATCCCATCTCCGCTATGGCCTTACTGTACCACCGAGCAATTTCTTAGTATTTTTAGGCTTCAAAAGAGAGCAATTCGCTATTTGTTTGGTCTAAATAATACAGCGCACTGTCAATACTATTTCAAAAAACATGAAATATTAACACTTCCTGCATTATTTATTTTGGAAACCGTCTGTTTGATGAGAAAACATATAAACTCTTTCCCGGAAAGGCCACAAAACGTATATCCTACCAAAAACTCTAGATATGACATATACCTTCCCATTCCTTCCACAGAATTAATAAAAGAATTAATTATTTACAACGCCATAAAACTTTACAATCGTCTTCCAGAACACTTAAAAACTATACCTATGTTTGCACTTTTTCGAAAAAAAAAAACCAAAGCGTACCTCATTGAAAGACCTTTTTACTGCGTTAGTGATTTTTATAATGAATAAGTCTCATTAAAATGTTTTTTATTTGTTTGTTTACTTAAATTTGTTTGGGTGTTGTGTTCCAGCTGATAGCATAGAATTTGAAAATCATTTTATAGGGGAATGAACTGTCCGTTAAAATTAATTATTTTTATTACGTATTGGATTAAAGTTATACATTTTCTTTTTTTTAATACACCTTTATTACTATTTCATTACTGGTTCAGTACACTTTTTGTTTAACTTCACTTATTTTGCTTGTATAACGATAACAAAATAGAGTTTAAGGTCGCCTAATTTTAATATCAATGTCATCGAAATTATTCGCCTCGCATCTGTATTGTATATTTCCTTATTGTTAAGGTAACCTGGATTCATTAACCGCTTTACGACAATGTTATGTCCTAACGAATTGTTACATTTACAATTTATGTATTTGCACTGACCTATCGAAAAATATGATTTTTTTTTTCGATTAATATTTCGTTTTTTCATTGTTTTGTTTTTTTTCTTTTAATTTTTAACAATTTTCCTGCGGCAATAAAGCATACTTTTGTTGTTTGTTTGTTTGTTTGTTAGTGGACAAATTGAATTTTTTTTATATACGGTGTTCCTATACCTATTTTGAACTGCTTAAACTGTATAAAATCCGACGATTTTATGTCGGTAAAATTAAAGTACCACATGTTGACTAAATAATATTAAAATTTTACATTGTTTTGAAGTTTTAATTCACATAGTTTTGGTAAAAAAAAAAACACAAAATAATTAATATTTAAGAAGCAGTAAGAGAAATGAAAAAATATGTTATACAAAAAAAACTTAGAAAGTTTCGCAGAAACTAAAAATAAAACAAACTACAGAGTGTCCGTTTAAAATTCCATAGTCCAAAAACTTTAATAGATATAATACATTAGCGGCTTCTTAACTATCGAAATTGATTTATGATTAAAAATGGTTTCAATTCAATTGATTGTGGGGTTAATCAATTTTTTAGATGAAATAAATGTTAATCAAAATGTCAAGAGTGCATTTCAATCGTTTAAAGAAAACGAAATGGTACCTACAAACTACGCCCCAAACACGCGAATATTCTGTGCTAGACCGGGAGCTAGGCTTTGGGAAGTTGGTTTTGATGCTAAGGTTCTCGTTACTTATCAGTTCAAGAGTACTTTGAAAGAAAACCCCTTTAAGGTGCTTATTATAGGCTGTGAAGAAGAGTCGGTGTTTAAGAGGAAAAATTATACGCAGGAAGAAAAGGTAGGTAAGCTTTAAAATGTTTGTATTTTTGAGTAAGTTAGACAATAGGTAGTGATGCCGCGAGACGAGAAAAAATGTGTTCTCTCGTCTCGACTCGACCTAATCTCGTTTCGTCTCAACACGAGACAAGACCAGATTCTCGTCTCGTCGCGACTTTTAGCTAAAGAGACCCTGACCTTATACACTGTGGTCCAAATTAAATTGGAACCTTTTTTAGGCTTTATTATTTTTCTTATTTTTTGACCGATTCTAAAGATTTTTTGATATGTTTTAGTTAACTCTGATTTCTCGACTTATTTCTTTGTACAGGGTGCGCAAAAAAAACGAATTTTTCTAAGTCGTTGCAAAAATCAGGTGATTCCAATTTTTCTACGATTTCATGTTAAAATGGTTCATTGGTTTTCGGATAATGACCAGCAACTTAAAGATTTTGAGTGAATTATATTTTTAATAGTTAATTTTTTAATTTAAGTAGCATGTGAGAGCTATTTAATGGGCTAAAGAAATCTATGAGTTTGTATTTGCTGAATTAGGTAGGTGTTCTGAAATTTCAAAAATGTCAAAAAGAAGAGCAAAAAACAGGAATTATAAAATAATAATATATTTTTTATTTATTAGACTCGAGAGAATTGAACTTTAAATTAATTAATTATGAAAAGTAAGTAGGTAAGGTTTTCGTTTTAAATCATTCTTTATTTATTTTTTTTATATCATTCTTTATTATTTATTATTCTTCTTACTGAATTTCTACTAATTCCAGTTGTTTCAGTTATTGCGTGATGTCTTTTAAGCATTAACATATTGAACTGTGTGGTACAAAACTAAAAATCAAGGGAGCTTGATTAAATTTCAAACAAAAGAAAACAGATTGATAGTGTCTGTTGACAGTTTCTTTAAGATTTTGAAATATTATTCTTGTGATCTTTATATAATTTATATAAGTTGTAATAATGCCCGTTCTTAGTTTAGAACATAAATTGTTGATGAAGTCCATTAGAGAAACATTTAATTATGGAGCTAAAAAGTTAGTGGCTATGTTTCAACGAAAAAAAGCTTATGTTTCGGTAAGTTTTTGAAAAATATCTAAAACAACGAGAATTAATAAATAATAAAGAATGACTTAAAATTAAAACCTTTTAAAAAGATTCATTGTCAAAAATTAACGGCTGACGTCAAGCAATAACGTGTTGAAAGATGTGAACTATTATTACAAAGATTCAGGTTCCGGAGAGATATCGAAAACATATGATTTACCGATGAAAAAATATTCACTCTTCGACAATCAAAAAACCCTCAAAATAGAAAGAAGGAAAGAAAGAAACATTTATTCATGTTACATTCATTACAGTGCTTACATACGTCAAAAAAAATGTTTAAGTAAAGGTATTTTAACACTTCAGAAATATTGCTAATCATTATACATGTTACAAGAAACAATTATGATTCTATTACAACATGTCTGAGAAATCATTAGTAAAGAGTTCATCCGATGAGTAGAAACACTTTTTAGTAAGATATTTTTTAATAACCGTTTTAAAACTTTTAGAAGTTAACATTTTAATTTGAGGTGGGAGTAGGTTAAACATTTTCGGGCCAAAGAAAGATAACCTGTTTTTGTTCTGTGAATTCTGTGATAACTTGTATATATGTGGTCAATATTTCTAGAATTGTAACTGTTTGCTGTGTGGTATACTTATGACTATTTTCTTTAACATAAATGAGACATTGCAAGATATAAAGACGAGGAATAGTTAAGACGTTTAAACGAATAAAACTTAATTTGCAATCAGCTCTGTACTCCAATTTAGCAATTACTCTCACCGCTTTTCGCTGAAGGCCAAATATCCTTCTGGTACTTGCTGACCCCATGCTAACAAAGCGTATGAGATCCTAGACTCAATGCGTGCATAGTATACTGACAAAACAACCCTTTCAGATAACACATTCACCAGGTTCCTCAAAGCGTAGACTCCCGAAGCAATCCTTGGACAAAGATGATCTATGTGCGCATTCCAAGTCATTTTTGCACCGAGTATAGTTTGCCGCTGGTACGAAACAGAGAGATATTTGTTTAAATCGGTTGCTAGTTGAAAGGGTGCATTTTTCGGAACCGATTATGGTTTCCGTGGGAGTTTCCATGAAGCGAAAAACCAGCACACTTTTGTAGATGAGAACGTAACCTCTGAAGTTTACCAACCAGAAATTGTATCTCATATGTTACCGGAAATCGAATAATTTGTGATAACTATACATTCCAACAAGACGGTGCACCAGCATATACCTCCAACAGTACCATTAGATATTTACGAGAGAACTGCCCAGATTTTATAGAACCTCAGTCTTGGCCCCCAAACAGTTCAGATCTTAATCCAGTGGATTATACAGTATGGAGTGTTCTGGAAAGAATGTGGTGGTTAACACTGTTCAGGAATTAAAAGAAAGAATAATAATGTGCTGGCAAAATCTTAACCAAGAAATATTAACAAATTCTATCGGATTATGGCGCCGAAAGCTACAAGCTGTTGTAGAAAATCAAGGTGGTCATATCCACCATCAGTTTTTATAAATTATTGATATTTTCTACTGTTTACAATAAAATAATTTAAAGTTCATTTTTCTCGAGTTTTGAAATTTCAGAAAACGCCAATCTTGATTTTAAATAGTTTAATATACTTCAGCAAAATACAAACTTACAGGTTTTTTAGCCGATTAAATAACTCTCGCATGCGACTTAAATTAAAAAATTAACTATTACACTTTTAATTCAATCAAACTTTTCAAGTTGCTGGTCATTATCCGAAAACCAATGAACCACTTTAACATGGAATCGTAGAAATATTTAAATCACCTGATTTTTCCAACGACTTTAAAATCAACGTTTTAGAAAAATTCGATTTTTTTGCGCACCCTGTACAAAAAAATAAATCGAGATTTTACAAATAACTCAGAAATAATTCAACTAAAACATATCCAAAAATATTTAAAATCGGTTAAAAAATAAGAAAAATAATAAAGTTTAAAAAAGGTTCCAATTTAATTTGGACCACAGTGTAGATATAAATACATACGTTTTTCCATTTTTGTCAAAGGATATTACTTCATCAATCAAATTCTTCGGATTTGTTTTACTAAAACATGACTGTTTTTTAGAAATCGAAATGTCTTTCTAATATTTTTTAATAATTTTAAATTTAGATTTTGGTTTTGTGCCTTTAAATATATTTTAATAATAGTAATATTAAGCATATTTTTTTCTATTTAAATAGTTTATTCCCAACTAACTTATAGTAAGTTGATTACAGGGAAACTAACTAACTAAGAACAAACTAGTTAAATAAAATTATATAAAATAGTTAAAGAAAACTACTACCTAATCTAAATCCTAGAATAAAAATATATATTTAATTATACATGTCTATACAATTTTAAATAAAATTATTTACTATATTTCCACATTTCTTTCTTTATAATACCTTTCTAAATTTAATCATATTTTTGATATCCTTTATGATTTTTGGAATTTCATTGTAAATATGTATTCCTTTATAAACTAAAGATCTTTTGCCAAAATTACTTTTAACTTTTATCGTTTGAATATGGTTATGTTGTCTAGTTTGATGGTAATGAAATGAAGAAATGTTTTTAAAATTAATTACTGAATGTTTATATTTTAAAATGACCGAATTTTTTAAATTTAAAATGTTGGTTTATACAAGTGTATTGTCGATTCCAAATATGGCAATTTATATATACATTTTATTACCATATTTTGTAATGTTTTAAAAGGTTTTAGAGTTGTTAGACAAGCGGAGCCCCATATGGAAATCAAATATTGAAATTTTGAATAACTTAGTGAAAAATAAATATATTTTAAATATTTTAAAGCAAGAAAATTTCTAATTTTGATTAAAATTCCAATAATAGGAGAAATACTTTCTTTAATTTTATTAATGTGTACCTTCCAACTTAAATTTTCATCAAAATGTAAACCTATTTTTATTAATTAACATAACAATTGATTTTTGAAAATGTAATGGAAGTTTATAAGCTGCTAACCAGGAAGATAGTAAAGATAAATCAAATTTTATATCACTATAATTGTGGAAATATTTTTGGCAAAATAAATAATAGTTATATCATCTGCAAATTGAAATCGTCAGTTTTAACAAACTGTTTTCGATTATTTAAATAGCTTTGAAAACAACAATACATTTGACCCCTTATACCGATATTGTATAAACATTGAAATAAAATATTATGATTTACAGTATCAAAAGCCTTTTCAAGATCTAATGACAATAAGCAACACTTTTGATCATTATCAACATTAATTTGAATTTCAGAGACTACGTCCGCTACTGCAATTTCAGTATTCTTATATTTTCTAAAGCCATATACTCCGCGGAAAAGTAGTTTTTTTGCATTTAAAAAATTTACTAATCTTTTGTGAATAATTTGTTCTAAAATTAAAAAAAAAACTGATAAAACTGAAACAGGACGATAGTTATTACAATTATTTGAACCACCACTTTTAAATATCGATGTAACTTCTGCAATTTTTCAGGAAAATTACTTGTTTTAAATGAAATTTTAGCTAAATGTATCAACATTGGAATTATATGACTTTTAACAGCTTTGATTATTTTAATTGATATATTTTAGAATACACTCTGGAAATATCATTATATCTTCGTTCTGGATTTCTGACAAACAATTTCTACTGACAACAGGAATCTTGCTTGCACATTAGTAAATTGATTATTAAATACTTTGCATATTTCATTTTTTTCTTAGATTTTTTTTTTGTCAATTAAAATGCTTTCTATACTGGAATGTTCATTTCTACTCTTGTTTGTAAGTAAATATAAAATATTAAAAAAATATTAGGTTGTGTAAAAAGTTCTTTTCTGTTACTTAAGATTTGTAGTTCTCTTTTTAATTTAGTAATCTTGTAACGTTTAAGAACTATAGTTTTGAATTTTGAATCTCTTCTTTCAATTTCTACTGAAAAGTTGACGTATTGGTTTTGTGGTCGCTGAGTTTACTATCTTTAATTACTACACTTACTTATTGAATGATTAATGAACTGTTTTAATTTGTTTGTCGTGTAGATATTGTTGAATTACATATTTTAAAACTGTTTGTATAATATATGTCCATTATTTTATCATTTGTGTTATTCTTTTGGAAAATATTTATTTTCATATCACCAATCTCAAGGAATTCTTAGTTGAGCTGTATTTTTCAAGTTTTTGATCAAACAAATTTAGAAAATAATTGGTCTTAGTAGATGCTGGCCAAGAAATTCCACAAATAATAATTTTTGGGGATGTTAATTGCACTAATATATATATATATATATATATATATATATATATATATATATATATATATATATGATAGTTCATTTTCAAATTTTTCTATAACTTCAAAATTGAATGTTTTTTTAATAAATATCCCTAAACATTTTTTTAACTCTATGATGTACAAGCGCACAATAAATAATTCTCACGTAATTTAATGTTTCTGTGTGTAGAATATCTCAAAAAACATAAAGAACAAAAATAAACATGTAAATGGAATTGCTTCCAGCGCCGCATAGTGCTCGATTTTTTACCGAAACATGGCAATACATCAAAAGCCTCAAAAATAAGCTAGATACTTCTTAGTTTTTCAATACTGAAGGCATTTTTCTTGTAACAAGTTCGAAATATAAGCAAAATTTCAGATACATTTTTGAAATTCATATTTCAAGTGTTATTATTAACATTTGTTGTTTTAATAATTTCATACAATCTAATTATATTAAAGTTTTATAAAACCTCCAGTTACAAATCCAAAGCCTACCTTTTAATAGCGGCAAACCGTAAAATAATGACCCGCCAATGAACTAAATAGTATCTTTAGTTCATTGTGACCCGCTTTTAACGTTTTATTTATTGATTTTAGTTGTCTCACTCTTTTTATAAAAGGTATTTTATGCAATGAAGTGAATGAAACCTTGTATACTTTATAAAACAGTTGTAGGAAAAATAAATTATAATTTTTGCTTTATTTTTCTAACAACCGAAGGGGGCGGGATAAAATTCAACCAACTAATTACAACCTTGAACATATAAAAACATTGGCTTTTAGAGTCATTAGTTATGTTTCTGTTTTTTTTTTGCAGGTGCCTGACAACTTTAACTTCCAAAAGATATACCCAATATGTGATAAATTTATCTTAACCTACGATAGAGAGAGAGTGTATATTTTTGATCCCACATCGAGCAAACTTTTGTTCTGGACTGGTTTTTCCAGTATGATAAAAAATATATCATTCCTAAACAATTATTTCTACATTTGGATGGATAATTTAGAGATAGCCATGTACTCAGGTATATATTATCACATAAAACGGTTATTTACGCAATGATTATTCAAATTATAAATACAGTGGACATATTTCAGGGTGTGATAGTACTCGACAAAATAGGAAAAAAATGCCGATATATACATAGTCAAAAACGCACCATTTTCGTTATACAGGGTGTCAAAGTTTCAATTTTTTTCTCATATTTTTCCAGTTCCTTCTGAGACAATTAGTTCAAATTTGGAACATGTATTATTTTTAAGAACCTCTACGATAAAATATTAAAATCGTGGATGGTAGTATACAGGGTGCTACATTTTTTTGCACCACCTACAAGTTTATCTTGCGGAACTTTTTTTTTGCAGCACCCTTGTATGAATTCTGATATAAAATTTAAACTCTTTGTTAATTTCTTTAGCTCTTTCGTATTTTGCATTATTCTCGTATCTATCACAGTTTTCGACTTATTTGCAATAATTGCCATAGATGCAAATTAAGTGTAGGCTAAATAATGAAACTGGAAAAAAAGGTAGTAGGCTGAGGCAGGTCATTTGTTAATTCTGTTCTTTAATCTGACATTTTGTAAGAAATATTTTTTTGTTTGACGTTTCCGTACTTGTTTCAAGTTGTTTAATGATGGTTGAATTCACAAATCAAGAATATGCAGAAATTCATTTCACGTATGGACTTGCCAACGGCAATTGTTATGAAGCCAGACGACTCTATGAACAAAAATATCCAAATTGCATGGTGCCCAATAGACAAACATTTGCAAAGGTACATAATCAGCTATGTGAAAATGGATCATTCAAAAAATCCACTCATTTAGCGCATCCAAAGGGTTTAAGCTCTTCTCCCACGTGATAATGCAAAATACGAAAGAGCTAAAGAAATGCACAAAAAGTTTAAATTTTATATCAGAATTCATACAGGGTGCTCCAAAAAAAAGTTCCGCAAGATAAACTTGTAGGTCGTGCAAAAAATGTAACACCCTGTATACTACCATCCACGATTTTGATATTTGATCGTAGAGGTTCTTAAAAATAATACATATTATAAATTTGAACTAATTGTCTCAAAAGGAACTGGAAAAAAACGCAAAAAAAAAGAAAAAAATTGAAACTCTGACACCCTGTATAACGAAAATAGTGCGTTTTTGACCATGTATATATTGGCATTTTTTCCTATTTTGTCGAGTACTATCACCCCCTGAAATATGTCCACGACATTAATTATCACCCTGTTTATTATTGGCATATGACAACCTCTTTGCTTCTGCAGAATTAATTATACGTTTGTTTTTTAACATATATCATTTTTTTAAAAAGCATAAACTGCTCCTTAAAGTTAGGGATATTAAAATTTTTAACCTGCCATGATTTTTATAATATTTAATATACAGGGTTGTAGCATTATATTTTTCATGAGCTAAATTGTTTCATTTGGTGAACAGTTTAATTCACGCCGATATATATTAGAAGTAATTTGGGTTGTCTATAAGTGGGATTTATAAAGTAATATTTAATTTTAGGGTGGAAATGTCGTTTTTTTTTAATTGTACATAAATCAAAACAAGTAATTTACTTCATATTTATTTTTACGTTGCCATCCAGATAAAATCACAATATTTGCCAATCATTTCAATATTCAAAGCAGGTAAAGGAATTTTATATTTAATATGATTAATTTTGGTACTCTCAAGTCATGGATTCACGGCGTCGACGTCGACTTGCGTTTCTACTTTCGGTTTTCAGTTGCAGTGTTGCCGAATCGAGTTAATGATTTTTCTTAAGTTTCATGGTGAATTTGAATTTGCCGCTTCCTTTCACGAGTCGCTTTACTGACTATTTCCGTGCTCGACCTTCTTGGTTGGCCAACGGTCTTCATCCCTTGGTATCGTCATTCCGGTTGGTAGTCGAGGTACTTATAACACCTCCATGTGTTGATCCGAAGAAAAATCGGGAATCATCCCGAATATACCCAGTAGTGGTGATTTGAATTTTTGTTTCTTCGCATGGATTAACTATCTGCCTTATCTGAGAGCCAAAGTAAAGTTTGTGTTTTTGAGAAAACCTGGATTTTTATCCAGCAATCTTTGGCCATGCCGGAATCAAACGTTTTGGAGTTTTTTTGTATAGTAACTGGGATTTAGTCAAGGTAAGCCGCTTATAATAATTTCACATACCTTTTTCTTCGTTTTGAAAAATGTTATGTATTTCCCAGTTTTCGTTTTTTTTTTTGGAGTATTCATCCATGGTTTTCCCTCTCCTCTTAGAATCCACATGGGAGTCGACTCCTAAGTTTTGGCATACCATACCGTACCATGAGTTATGAATTATGGTCTTAAAAGAAACGTAATCTGTTGTCCCGCCTAGACTTGTTTATTTGATCCAGTTCTGTTCGAATGCTGTTAGTTCCAGACACTGTAACTGTTCCTTTGATTTTTAAATGATCCTCTTTTGATGTTTTGATGCAGCCTTTGAAGTCCTGATATCCCTGGAAGGATTTATAAAGACCAGATAATATTTTTACTATTAATTATCCATTTTTATTAATTTTTTTTACTACAAGCATTATTTAATATTATACATTTTTACATTTGATTTACAGTTTAAAACGATTTATGCTATTTAAAAGTGAACCAGTTAATTAAATATTTCTTTCTAACTTTCATTTATGTAACAATAATTAAAGGTGTTAAAATTATTAATGAGTTATGTGAACTATAGTCGACTATGGGGCTTATTTAATTTTCTTCATGAAAATATTGGCATATTAAATTCCTCTTTTTTTTTACCTATTTTGAATTATCTTATTTAAATTGTACATTTGCTATATAATATATGGTGTCGTAATTATAGAAAATTTACATCATATTTTCATTTATCCTGCCTACACTCACCTAATTTTTATCTCAGTTTTTTTTGCTATAGGAACTAGCTTAGGTTAAAGTTTATTTATTTTGGTTTCGCAGTTTTCCTTTATTAAATATATAAAAAAAAAACAGCGTGGCGCCCTTTTAGTAGTCTACTTGGATTATGTAATGTATTTTTTTAAGATTTACTTTTGATTTTAAAGAACACACCAAAATTTAATAATTAAATTCTAATATCTAACATCAAAGTTAATTTAATAAAATTATTTTTCATTTACCTCCGAACCCATAGTGCTCTCCAGATGAAAAGCTGCCGTTAGCTGAGCGTAAAAAAAACAAGGGGTATGATACGCTATAGGGTAAAGCGAGACAGCGCCAGGAAGGACAGATTTTCGACTTTATAATGGCGGGTTAAAAACGTTTTTGGACGAGCATGTGTCAGTTATACAGAGTGTGAAAGAGAGTGTTGCAAAAACTTAAAAAAATATAGAGCTGTACCATTTGTGACGAGAACTGCGGAGGCTAATTTCTTTTATTTTTAGATTGCCTGTATTGCCTCCCTTTAATGCACGATATTCGACCCATATTCGATTTTGGTTCCTAGCAAAATAGTAGTCGATTACTCAAAAGTATATGTTTTTTTATTTGAACGATACTTAAGGGTAAAAAAAAAGAACTTTAAAACAAAAATTTTTTGAAAGCTCAAAAAAAATAAGTCAATAAATAATTAATAAGTGGTAAAACCGTCACGAACGTTAATTACGGCTTGACATCTTCTCGGCATGCTGTCAATTAAAGTATTAATTTTATGCTGTGGTACAGCATTCCATAATTCTGGAAGAATTCTTTTTAAATCATCGAATGCTTGTACTGCTGGCACGTGTTCATCCAATTTTCTTAATTACTTTTGCAAATGCTCAAAATGCCGACCGTCATTGTCAATACAAAGTTGCAATGTTTCCTATGTCGATTGGACTGTAGCCTCCACTTCTGCTATAGAGATACTTTGGATGAATTTCCTAAACCGGTCCACCATATCGTTTCTTGTATTTTTTTGGTAAAATGACATACTACCTGGTCTGTGCGGGCGATGTTAATGTTAATCTTCTTAAGTTTTCAATGATGTACTGCAATCATTTGGTCTCAGCCAATTGATTTCAAATGCTACCAGATTAACTTATAACCTGAAACACTACTTGATTTAATCATAACTAATAGAAAAGAATTAATTACGTACTCTTGAGTAACTACATGTGATCCTATTCATACAGATCATGAAGCCGTATATTGTACAGGGTGTCCGGATTGGTTGCAAAAGCAGGGTATCTCGCTTATTTTTAAAGATAGAACCTTGCGGTTTTCACGAACCTGAGCTAATTTTTTGTGAAACTCATGAAGCCGTAAATAAAATTTTCATAGCCTTCTTCGTTTATAAGATACAGGGCGAAATAGAAAATTTTGCCTTTTGGGACCCCCCTCGTATCTCGGTTATCCTTTAACTTAACGCAAGGGGAAAAATTGCTGCTTATGCAGTTTTTTACGCTGGATCCAGTGGCGTAGTCATATTTTTCATTTGAGTTGTTATTTTTTAGATATGACCCAAAGTTGTGTTTTTTTAAATGGGAATATTTGACCAAAAATTGATTTGCCCTTTTAAAAGCTTCTCAAAAATATATAATAGTATGGGTCTATTTTAATAAACAACAACAAAAATCCTAATTTTTATAATTATCATCCCAAATTTTGCAGTAGGCCATGCAAAACGATGCCGTTTTCTTTTGTTTTCTTGGAAGCAAATGACATTTCCCAATTTTGTACGCGTATATAAAATATAGCGCTAGTTTTTTGTATTTATTTATTGTGTAAAAATATATTTGTATTATTATGGAAGAAAACCAAACTTTCGAACATTATGAAAAGTACGATATGTTAGCTTGTTTTATATTAAGTAATGAAAATGTTGAAGCGGCTTCTGAGATGTATTTTAACAGGTAAATAGTTAATTTTTAGGTATGTTGAAATACTATTGCTTAATTTTTATTTAGATATCCAGAAAGGAGGCAACCTAATATATCCATTTTTTATCGGATCAAAAAGAATTTACTTAATCAGGGATCATTTATCAAACCTCGCACGAAAACATATAATGAAGAAAATCGGGAGGCTGAGGAAATTACGGTTTTGGCTAATACAGAAGCTTACTCTTGTAGGGCCAGTGAAAATGGCATAGGGATTCCAAAAACTAGAGTTCAAGAAATTCTAAAAAAGCACAAATACCACCCATACAAATTTAGGCTCGTGCAGCACTTACAGCCAAGGGATGCAGAGCATCGGGTAGTCTTCTGCAATTGGTTTCGAGAAAGATGCGATATGGTTAGAGATTTTGAAAGGAAGGTTATATGGTCCGACGAAGCACATTTCAGTAATTCTGGTATACTCAATAGGCACAATAGTAGATTCTGGTCCCAGGAAAATCAACACTAAATATTTCCCAGAAGACAGCAGGGCAGGTTTGGTCTAAATGTGTCCTGCTTCATATTAGGAACACATAAAATTTTATATATTTGAGGGAAATCTAACAGCCAATCTCTATATAGAAATTTTAGAGGCAGCTATACCTGAATTACTTGACGATGTTCCTCTAGCGCAAATTAACGAAATTTATTTTCAACAGGACGGTGCTCCTGCACACAATTCTGGAATGACGAGATTATTTTTGGACAATAATTTTACCAATCAATGGATCGGAACAAATGGACCTATAAAATGGCCCCCTAGGTCCCCAGATTTGTCAATTTTAGATTTCTTTCTATGGGGATATCTTGGAAATAGAATTTACAAAGACCACTATGATAATGTCCAAGATTTAGGAAATGCAATAAGAGAAAATTTTCGCTATTTACAAAATCATCCCGTTATTTTGCTTAATTCCCTAAAACGAATACGAAAATGGTGCGAAGCATGCATAGAACAAAATGGAAATCAATTTGAACGTTACAAATGTAAAGATCATGCCAATCAATACCAGCAAGATCAGACATAAAGTCCACTGATGAAGGTGCTCTAAAATTTCTACGTTGTATAAATTTATCAGGAATTTTGATTTTGTCACAGTTTACAGTACAGGGTGTCCGGATTTGGTTGCAAAAGCAGAATATCTCGCTTGTTTTTAAAGATAGAACTTATTCTTTTGATTTCCTTGGTTACTGTAGTTCTTATACGACAGTTAATTTTTGCAGAAAGGCTTGTTACATAATAATTTATTACTGTTTTGTTCTTGTGTTACATAAATCTAGGTAGGTGGTACTTTTTTGGTGCAAAATTATCAATACATATTTTGATAAATAGATTTAATTACATATTTATTTTGATTTATTGTTAGGATGTAGATATTGTTAACGACTTTAAATAAAAGGCAGCATTGTTTTGCATGACCTACTGCAAAATTTGGGATGATAATTATAAAAATTAGGATTTTTGTTGTTGTTTATTAAAATAGACCCATACTATTATATATTTTTGAGAAGCTTTTAAAAGGACAAATCAATTTCTGGACAAATATACAGGGTGTCCCATTTAAAAAAACACAACTTTGGGTCATATCTAAAAAATAACAACTCAAATGAAAAATATGACTACGCCACTGGATCCAGCGTAAAAAACTACATAAGCAGCAATTTTTTCCTTTGCGTTAAGTTAAAGGATGACCGAGATACGAGGGGGGTCTCAAAATGCAAAATTTTCTATTTCGCCCTGTTTCTCATAAACGAAGAAGGCTATGAAAATTTTGTATACGGCTTCATGAGTTTCACAAAAAATTAACTCAGGTTCATGAAAACCGCAAGGTTCTATCTTTAAAAATAAACTAGATATTCTGCTTTTGCAACCAAATCCGGACACCCTGTACTGTAAACTGTGACAAAATCAAAATTCCTGATAAATTTATACAACGTAAAAATTTTAGAGCACCTTCATCAGTGGACTTTATGTCTGATCTTGCTGGTATTGATTGGCATGATCTTCACATTTGTAACGACGTGAACACTAAAGTTTGCATTTTTAATAGTCATATATTATCTGTCGTGGATAAACACTGTCCTCTGAAAACAGTTAATTTAGGTAAACCTCGACCTCCTTGGCTTACCACCAAATATAAAAACACTTAGCAGCTTAAAAAACAAAACATTTTGTAGGTTTAAAGACCTTAAAACGTTTGGCAGTAAACAGTACTATATTGATCTAAAAAAAGTTACCTTCATACAGCCATTAAAGCAGAGAAATCAGCTTATTACACCTTTAAAATTAATAGTTGTACTGGTGCTTGTAAAACAAAATTATTTTGGCAAAAAATTAAAAAGTGGAAGATTATTTCTGGAAAAAATACATCAATACCTGAAGAATTGAGAGACCCGGATCATATTAATGACTCTTTGCTTGCTAATATCCTCCATGTCAGGTTTGACCAATCTACCTTTGATGCTGTCCAGAACGCAGCAGCTGACTGGGAGCCGTTTCAGTTGGTTGAGATTTCTGATGTTTTTGACTGTCTCACATCCATTCAGAGCGGTAGCACTGGTGTTGATAGTATGTCTGCCCAAATGTTGAGCCTCTGCGTTCTCCATTGTTTGCTACCCCTAGCTAATATAATAAACTTTTCACTTGAAACAAGAACTGTACCAGACTTATGGAAACAAGCACTCATAACCCCAATACCTAAAATAGAGAACCCTACTGTGAACGATCTGGGACCAATAAGTGTCTTGCCTGCTGCATCTAAGATACTGGAAAGGATTGTCAAGAATCAGCTATTTTCTTTTGTCACCGTGCATAATATCCTTCCCAAATTCTAGTAGGGGTCTAGACCCCAACATAGCTGTGCTACTTCTCTGCTTAAAATAACAAGTGATATTAGAAAATGCTTGGATCATGTTAATTGTTGTCCGCTTGTCTTGATTGGCATGACTAAAGCGTTTGATTCTCTAAACATCGACTTATTGTTGTCTAAACTGGCTTCTTTAAATATCGAAGCTAATGGATGGTTTAAAAGCTATCTATCTAACAGGCTGCAGGCTGTCTGGTTGGTTGATGGTGGCGAGGTTGTAGTATCAGGCTGGGAACTGGTGGAGTCTGGTGTCCCCCAGGGCTCAATCAACTGGTCCTCTGCTCTTCACTCTTTTGACTTCTGACTTTGATGGTGTTCTCAAAAACTATCATATCGATGCGGATGGCCTGCAAATACCATTGAAGAGGGTTGAGAATGGTTTGTTAGCTGTTAGTAAGGACCTGGCTAGAATTTGGCAGTAGGCATTGAGCAACTCCCTCATAATTAATCCCAGAAAAACACAGGCAATAATGTTTTCCTGAACAGAATTGGACCTTGATAATGTGTTTATTAAAATTGATAACACCCCTATTGAATGGATGGATGAGGTGAAGAATCTGGATTTATATATAGACAGGAGGTTAACTTTTAACAGTCATGTCAATAAAGTATCCCAGAGATCATATTTGAGGCTGAAATATCTGTATGAATTTAAAAGCTTACTTCCGACCTGGGCTAAAAAAATACTTACTGAGTCTCTGGTTCTCTCAATTCTAGGATATTTGGATGTTGTCTATGGCCCGTTCGTTACAAACTTTAACAAGTACAGAATCCAGAAGATCCAAAACTCATGTATTAGATACATTCATGGTCTGACACGTAGAGATCATGTCAGTCAGTATGTTGCTGAGACATGTGGCTGTAATATGGGAGGGATTTACATGTTAGCTGCCTAATCTACAAGACTGTACATCTTGGTAGACCATCTTACCTTAACGAGGCTTTGGTGAGGCGGGGCGAAATTC
Organism: Kuschelorhynchus macadamiae; assembly: GCA_030620095.1. Lineage (NCBI taxonomy): Eukaryota > Metazoa > Arthropoda > Insecta > Coleoptera > Curculionidae > Kuschelorhynchus > Kuschelorhynchus macadamiae. The sequence goes on from JAUTXW010001636.1 coordinate 69,835, forward strand.
ACCAAATCAGTACAAGGAATAGGCAAATAATTGATATACCCAGACACCACACAGAATTTTTTTAAATCCTGTTTCTACTACTTAGCCGCTCATTTGTATAACCTCTTCCCTGATTTTCTGGTTGGATTTGTTGCCTTTAAACATAAAATTAGAGACTATTTAGTTAATTCACAGCAGAGCCTATAATTTATTTTTAATATCGGTTTGCAAAGTAATGTATTATACAATTGTATGTATGCCTGGTGGTTAAAGTGCGAAACAAAAACCGGGCGGAGTCAATCGGTTTAGGAAGGTTGGCCAAGAAATCTGTTTAAACCAGTGGTGTCCCGTCGTTCTTTAAATAATATGGCACTCCTTTTTGACTATATGCACTTCAGATAATTAAAAAATGTAACTATGCTTAATGAACCTTTACCTATATATGTGCCTGTTTTCTTTCGTATATCGCACTTCTATATCTCTTTTGTGTTGCAAAAACGGCGTGCTTTCGAGTTTTAAAATGATTTAATTTTGATTTTTCTTGATCGATTTACCTATAAATATATTTTTTCTTGAGTTCTGTCATTAACGGTTAACTGCCTACGTCCACTATTATTGGACCACCCAGTATAGTGATACACGATTTACAAGTCCAGATTTTACAAGGGCAGTCAGCATCAGATCCAGTGAACAAGATGTATCAAAATTTTAATTTATGCAGTTCGACTTTGGGCTACTCGGGGATGCCAAACGTGGCCGTCTGTCTCCGTTTGTCATATTGCTTTATACAAGGGCCGCCACTGTGAAGTACTATACAGGGCGTTTCGTAATTGCGTGCTGATGTTAAAGGGAGTGTTTTTATGTCCTAAAAGTCTTAACTTTTGAGATACAGCATGGTAAAGTTTAAAAAGAAAACATTTTTTTTCATCCCAATTCTGATGCTATTGTAGATAACTGCATGAAATTTGATACACGTCTTCTGTGCATTAAGGAGCATACGGATTTACCCAGGTTAATTACATATGCACGCCACTGGTAGAAATTTCAAAAATTGATTGGTATTAAAAAATGCCCTTTTATGCGTAAAAGACGTGTTTCAAATTGCACACAGTTATTTATCTATAATAGCATCAGAATTAGGATTTAAAAAAAAATGTTTTTTTAAAACCCTGTATCTCCAAAGTTAAGACTTTTAGATTCAAGACTTTTTTCTTAAAAAGGTCCAAGAATCACCCACCTTTAACATTAGCACGCAATTAGGAAACGCCCTGTATAGTATTTCACAATGACGGCCCCTGTACAAAGTAATCTGACAGACGGGGACAAACGGTCGCTTTTGGCATACCCGAATAGCCCAAAGTCGAACTGCATAAGTTAAAATTTTGATAAATCTTGTTCACTGGAATCAGTGCTAGCTCCCCTACTATAGCTACATTGATGTGTTAATTTTGGAAAAATATGCGTTTTGTAGTTTTTCAAATATTAATTGCAATATTAGATATTTTTTGACACCCGGTATTGAACAGAAAATTAATTATTTTGACTAAAAAAACTAAGCCATTTTTGAGGTTGACGGCTGTGATTCTAATGGTTCGAGTCCTTCTAAATCGTTGTCTTTCTCTGAAAATGATGAGGTTTCGTCGTCACTACTTGAAGATCCCAGTGTGATAAGTAAATCATCAATAACCGTTTCAATTTTGCCATCTACTTCCCAGTATTTATCTTCAATAGAACGAACATGTTTAACATACGATTTCCAATTTTCAGCCGATATTGAGTCAATAGCTTCTAATGTTATTTTATTTAAATCTTTAATTGAAAGTTCACCGGTGTTGCGCTCTCGAATATATTTTTTTACTCCTGCCCATTCAAGTTTTATAGAGCTGAGGTCGCACATGTATGGAGGCAGCCTTAAAGGTGTATTTACCATTGTACCATTTTGTTAGGAACCAAAATCGAATATGGGTTCCTATCCCGCTATAAAGGAGGATGATACAGACATTCTAAAACTCAAAGAAACTTACCTCCACAGTTCTCGTCACAAATGGTAGAGCTCTATATATTTTTAGGTTTTTGCAACACTCTCTTTCACACATGCTCGTCCAAAGACGTTTTTAACCCGCCGTTATAAGGTCGAAAATCTGCCCTTTTTGCCGGTATCTCGCTTTACCCTGTATATTTAATATTTTAAAAATGATAACAAGTTAAAAATGGGTTACGAATTTTAATATCCCTAACTTTTAACTAGCAGTTTATTTTATTGTCTATGCATATCTGGATAAATAGGAATTGATATTTGGTATTTTTTAGTGGCGGAATTGGAAAATTTAATACTCGCAACATTGTACAGAAAACAATATTACCTCTGTACAGGGATCTGTCTAGAGTTCGGTACTAAAGTGTTGCAACTGCTTGAAACCTCCAAAAAACTATTCCTCTTGTCTGTACTTAAGAACAAAATAAGTAGTGAAGATTTGCTAGAGAAACTTCAATTTATTTTGGATAAAATTAACGAGACTAATGAAAAAATATTTACCAGACACCAAAAGGGTAATATAGTTGTGGTGGAAAATTTATATCTGGACGAAGAGGTGCTCATGCCTCCTCAAAATATGCTAGTTCAAGACGAGAATAAGGATCTAAAAGTTATTTTGAAACAATATAAGCTTAACAAAACTCACAGGTAATTACAGTTAGTTTTATGAAATTACGTGCATCGTATTTTCAATAGGGAACTTGCATTTTTTTTTAATTACATTAATGTATTCTCTTACATATAAAAAGTACATATCTAAAATATAACGCCTTAAAAATCAATACTTATTTCGGCGAGACAACTCGGGTATAAAAGCGCGCCTGAATCTCTCCGAGCTCATTCAGTGTTCAGATCTCGTGGAGTGAAGATCCCTGAAGATGCCTCGTGCATTCAAAGGCGAAACGTCGGATAGTAATTCCAATTTGACACGGTCTAATCCCAAGAACCATGATTTCTTCATTGACCAAAGCCGTGAAAGCTTTCGTTTTATGTTAGCTAACCTCTGTGGGGAGGAAACCAAGAAGGATGCCAAGACTTTTGGCGATCTCCGGAATAGCAAGAGGAAGTTACTCTGCCTTTCTCCTTAGATGCCGAGATGATGATGTAGTACCGAAATCACTACAGGTGAGACATCATGTTACTTCTAGAACTGCTAAGAATATTTATATGCATGCTAGCAATGATTTAGATACAAATGCCCGTAAACTTCTAGAAATTCACCTGAAATTAGCTTTTAGACTTGAAAGAACCATATTCATAACTTTGGACAACATCACCAATGCACAAGCAGAAAAAATCCAATCAAGAAGTTACACTTAAGCAACAAAAGAAGTTTAAAGCACTCCTGAACAGAAAAAATCCAGTGAAACCTACGCAAAATATAGTTATCAATTTGTCATCGAAGCCGTTAACCGAAGCAGAAAAGTCCGTCCTTTCCAAAGGCCAATAGCAGCAAGATGCATTCCCGTAGAAGACATAATATCCTCCGTTGAAGCAGCAATCAGAACATTACCAGTAGAGCAAGCTGATGAAGTCAGATAAGAGACAGCGAAGATCATTAAAAACTCAAAACCTCCGAAGTCGAATCTCTCCGCAGCGGCAAAAATAGCAATGAAGGCCTTAAATGAGGACGAAAACAATCTGGTCCTTCCAGCAGATAAAGGCATCGCTATAGTTGTCATGGACAGAACGGACTACGTGAAAAAGATAGCTCAACTTTTGAACAACAACACCTATAAGTTTATCCAGACAGACCCTACAAGTAGAATAGAAAGACGCATCACCAATCTGATTAACGCATCCAGTCTACCACCAGCCGAGAAGAAATCATTAAAACCAAGCAGCTCCAAGATTCTCAGGTTTTACGGTCTTCCCAAGATACCAAGAACAATGTACCACTTCGACCGATCGTCAGTGCAATAAACTCGCCCACTTACAAACTAGGTAAATATCTTTCAAACTTTCTTAATCCATTCATTGGAAAAACAGATTCTTTTATAAAAAACTATGTACATTTCGTGGAAAAACTTAAGGAAATCCGGTTGGATTCCCGAAGATATTTTGGTCAGTTTCGATGTAGAATCACTAAACACAAATGTTCCGATCAACGACTCAATTTCCATTATATCAGACGTATTGGATCATAATAATCTTGATAAGAGCCTAATAGACCTAGTGGAAGCTTGTCTTACATGTACTTATTTCATTTTTCAAAGAACGGTTTATGAACAAACTTCAGGGGCAGCTATGGGATCTCCTCTATCACCTGTGGTAGCAAATATTTTTAAGGAAGCCTTTGAGGACATTGCTCTAACATCCGCTCCACTAAAACCAAAGCACTGGTTCAGATATGTAGATGATACTTTTGTGGTTTGGCCTCAAGGACAGGATAATCTTCTCATATTTCTGGACCCCCTTAATCAGCAACATCATAATATCAAGTTCACGATGGAAATTGAATCTAATGGGACAATTCCCTTTCTAGATGTATATGTTCAAAGGAAGGAAAACGGTACATTAGGACATTCTGTGAACAGAAAACCGGCGCATACAAATAGATACTTAAATCCAAATTCCCACCACCATCCAGCACAATAGAAATCGGTTATTAACTCACTAGTATTTCGATTTCTGATCACGATTTTCTAACATCGGAAACATCGAAACTGACCGAAGCTCTGAGAGGGAATGGCTATTGCACTGAAGATATTACGCGTTCGATTAAAAAATATGGTAATCCAACTCCGCGAAAGGAAGATGATAAGGAGCCACCGTTAAGTAGTGTTGTTCTTCCTTACATAAATGGTACTACAGACAAAATAAGACGATTACTTCGGCGGTCCAACATACGTACAATCTTCAATACACATAAGAAGATCGGACAATGCTTGTGATCCCCGAAAGATATTTATTTATTGAAAAATAGGGATACAGCAGACAAAAAAGTCCACAAAGCATCCACATTCAATTGCTAGTGGGTAGATTTCAGCGTGATAAAAATAACAATTCTAATATAACATGATCAGTACTTATTACACTAGAGTTTTAACATGTTTTTTAAACCTAATAATAGACAAATCTAACATTTCCATACCTTGACAGTATCTATTAAATGTACGACTCATCCTGCAAATGGGAGAGTTCTGTCCGGAACTTGTATTTCTAAAAGGAATTTCAAAGATATTCTGTTGCCTTAAATCTTTAATCGGTAATGCGAAATTTAATTTTGATTTCAATTCATTGGCTTCGACCATACCGTTTATAAGTCTAAAGACCATTGATAGGTCAGAGACAGTTCTTCTTCCACACAAAGAAATTATTGAAAATTTTTGACGGATAGGCTCATAGTTACTTTGTACTATAGCCACATCAGTTTTACGTGAAAGAAATCTTAAGAATCTATTTTGAATACTTTCTAGTCTTTGCTGATAGATGGCGTATTGAGGATTCCAAACGACCGAAGCGAAGTTTAGGCGACTGTATATAAAGGCATAGTAGAGGCCAATAATTGTTTTAGGATTCCTAAAATTATAACTATTTCGTAAAACAAATCCCATTAGTCTATTACACTTATTAACAATATATTCTACATGAGAGCGAAACAACATTTTAGCGTCCATAACTGCACCTAAATCACAAATTTCAGGGACAGATTTTACATTCACATTATTAATTGAATAAGTGAAACTATGTACATTTTTATTTCTAAAGAAAGTAATTGACACACATTTATCCACTTAAAAATAAACTGCGAGATTCAGAATATCTCACCAGACAGTGAAGATCATCCTGAATACCACCGCAATCACCCTGATCAGTAATAACTCTAAAGAATTTAAGGTCGTCTGCATAAAGCACGAAGGTCGAATTATTAAAACACTGTCCAATATCATTAATATAAATTATAAAGAATAACGGTCCAAGGTGACTGCCCTGCGGTACTCCAGAAGACGCTACAAACGGTTTAGACTGAAAACCCTCAATCAGAACCAACTGTTCCCTACCAGTCAGGTAAGACCATATCCACCTCAAGAGACTATCATGCACACCGACATCAGCCAGACGCTGAAGGAGGATTTTATGACTTATTTTATCAAACGCCTTGCTGAAGTCGGTGTATATGACATCTACCTGCGTCCGACCATCCATGCTTCTGGAAACAAATTCAGTAAATTCAATTAAGTTGGTTTCAATTGACCTGCGTGGAAAAAAAACCATGTTGTTCCTTCAAAATAATATTGTGAACTGTTTTTAGAATTATATTATGAATAATCTTCTCAAACATTTTGCCAAAAATACACAATTTACTTATAGGTAAATTTTACTTTACTTACTTACTTACTTACTGTAATTTTTAAAATCGTGCTTATCACCACCTTTGGGCAGGGGAATTATGTAGGATGTTTTCTATTTAGCTGGAAAATCTCCTAAGCGTAGAGAAAGATTGTAAATATGAAAAACGGGTTTGATAAGAAAAGTTTTACAATTTTTTATAAAACTGCCTGGTATGTTATCTGGTCCAGGACCTTTTTTTACATCCAACGCATCAATGACGTCCGAAATCTGTTTTTCGGTAATTAAAACTGGAGGTTCGTCAATATTCTCAGAAGGAGCAGGACGGTCGGCTGGTGTATGATCCATATATACTTGCTTAAAATATTTTGAGAATAACTTACATATTTGTTTACCGTGAGTCGCTGAACGGTCTAAATAATGTACAGAGTTAGGGAACGATAAGTCGCCTTTCCGCCTATGCTTTATAAATTTCCAAAACTTGTTTGAATTCACGTTAACTTCTATAATATTAAGATAATTTAAATAGTCCCTACCGATCAGTCGCTTGGAATTACCCCTTAGTAGTGAAAATGTTCGATAATTAACATCAGTTTTATAAATTTTATACAGTTTGTGCGCTTTAACTTTATTTTTTATGGTATTTATTGTGACAAATTTAAAATAACCAGGTCAGGGGTAACCACCCCTGACCCTATATGAGGGGACATTCTCACGAATACTGATCCACATTGCAATGAGCCAAATGTTCTGTCCAAGATACTGTAGCTAATTTATTACATATTGTGTCGTAGTTAGCTCAGTTAAAATTTAAATTAGTTAAAGTTTTTGTTTTTAGATTCCTAAATTTAATGTTTTTAACAAGAATAATCAATGCAGGAGGATGAGTGTCTTCGTTATTGATTGGGAAGTCACAACGATCAATGGAATCAATATTCATTTTATTGCAAAATACCAAATCAAGAGTTCTGCGATTTAAATTACGTATACCATTATACTTAATAAACTCCAGGAACGAGCACATATCTATTAATTCCATGCAGCTATTGTTTACATTATTCGGCTCATAACAACGAGGCTCGCCCCGAAATGGAACCCAATCAATGGACGGAAAATTAAAATCGCCCAAAATAAGTACTTTATTTTTAGCAAATATGTCTTGGTTTTCGCGCAATTTAGACAAAAAATAATAAATACTATTGTACCTTTTCAAACAGAAGGAGTATATAAAAGTCCTTGCCCCTGTGGAGAAGTGTATGTTAGAAAAACAGGACACTCAATATTCACTAGAGTTAAGGAACATGAACGATGTATTAAAACGAAACAGATTGTCCAATCTGCTGTAGCTGAACACCAGCATACTGGCCTTATTATAAATGTAAAGGAAACCAAGGTTGTAGCATCGGTTTCAGGATTTTATAAACGAAAAATTAGGGAATCTTTAATCATACAAAAAATTTCGATAGAGATACGGGTTACGGTCTACATCACACGTGGAAGCCGATCTTAACAAAGATCTCTGAAGATGCCACGTGCAGTCGAAGGCGAAACGTCGGATAGTAATTCCAATTTGACACGGTCTAATCCCAAGAACCATCGTCAGACGTCACATCGTACCAGTATGGCAACGTCGCCAACGCCGGCAAAAATGTAGTGATGGGAAATCTGGATCTTATTAAAGATTCGGGTCAACGGATCTGGGTCAGTTTAAAGACACAGATCAGTGATCCGGATCTCGGATCTTTTTAAATTCATTAAAATAAGCGGGCCATATTCGTCATACTGGGCATTGGGCATGTATGCGTAGCTCCATCCATTTGAAAATTTTATAAGCATGCAACTTCGGTTTTATAGACAGCATTGTCCGAACATTTTTTTAGTTTTTCGTGACGAGTAAAATGAGTTGCGCCCTCTCTAGTCTATAGTTTTTGGTTTACAAACTTGTATGGGAAACGTTTTAAATAAAGTAGTGTATTAATATTTTTCAAGATTTTTTTTACCAAATTTTTCCTATACACCCCCGGAGATTAAATGTAAAAAATCTAATAGGTTCTTAACTTCCGAAGATATGCGTACGTTTTCCCGTTAGGATTAATATGCTTATGCCTTGATTTTATTCTTCAATTCCCTTTTTATACTCTTTTTAGAAATAAAAGTAGCGACGGACTTCCCGACGGCACATTATGCTGTTCCATTATTTGGGTTTGGTTGCCTATCCAATGTAATAAGGACTCGATTTTTAAAGATATACTTTTAACTTACAAGGTTTAAGAGTCTTGCTATAGTGGATTTGAAGTTGAAGTTTTTTTGTTTCCATTTGTATTTATTTATTTACTAATTTATTAGTTTATTTCTCAGAAATTAGAGACATGAACTATGGTTTGACTTGTTAGATTTAGATTTTTAATATTATTTATAATACTTTTATTAACTATCATCCTATTATCATCAATTGGGAGGTCAATAACGAATTTAAAAATAGGCATACTTAAAATAAAAATAAGTATCTTATCTTAAAATTGAGCTTAAAATTCTCTTGAAATTCAGGATTCAGGTCTACTCTTCGTTCTTTAGAATTGGAAAAATACTGAATGACACGTTCGTTAAAATTGCACGCACATTCCTTTTATAAACGATTTTTCGACACTTAACATTGCTAAGGAGGATAGTCGATCTTGGCCCAACTCCTTAACAAAATTTATAAGCTCTCGAAAAACCCCCCACGTAGTCGAATGCCCCACAAAATTTTACACAATCTATAATTTTGTTTAAAATATGACGATTTTCATTAAAATCTCTAAAGGATTTTTTATAAACTGTGTCTAGCTGAGTGCGAATATCAAGACTTCCGACTGTAGCATAGTTCACCGAACATTTCATGTGATCTGCAGAAAACGCGTGTTTTTTATTTTTCTTCCAAGTGTTTTAAGTCTTTAACACCGGTTTTGCACCATAATGAGTCCGACGAGTCCTTAGAAAACGACAAACAAACATAACAATAAAATGAGTCAGAGACTTCACAACCACATATCCAGTTAGCTAAATCGTACATACTTTTGCGAAAGTTTCGATGAACCTCTTTATTTTTGTCTTTACTAGTTTGCCGTATACTAAGTTCTGGCAAATTGCAACCACTTACCTTGAATTCGGTTATTTTCTCAAACTTAAGTTCGTAAGCACTCTTTAGTTTAATTTTTTGCACTACCGACATTTTATTTCATCTACATTCCCAACTCATTTTATTTTTTGCACTAGTCACTACCAACATTTAATTTCCTGTATACAGTGTGTCCCAGATTCCCTTCTCTATACAGGGATCTCGGCTCCTATTATACCTACAGCAAAGGTTAAATCGGAAAAGTTTTAGAGGAAACTTATTGCATTCGATATCCGGCTTCAGATTTACGATCGATCAATTGTTTTTGGAAATATCGGGGAAAATCCGAAAATGGCGGATTTCGTTTTTGGCCAGTATATCCAGAACGGTAAATTTGACAGCTGCCAAAATATGACATTATTGGGACACATTTTTAAGACAAATAAGATGGCGTATACGACACGTCTTCATTGTTTTTTGTTAACCCGCAACACGCCTCAACTTTCATTTTTCTTATGGCCGCCATATTGGATTTTTCTGTTTTTGGAAAGAGCCTATAATTTCCAGTCTAGTGATATCTCACAAGTGCATTAAAGATTTTAGTATCATCGAAATATTACACTTAGTAAAGTTAGATTTCAGTTTTTTTCTAACGAGGCCATGACTTAAAGTAATGTTAGCTCTCAATGCTTTTCTAAGGGGGCCATGATTTATTTGTAACAAAATTGGATTTTAATAGGTAGTAGGTTCGCTTTTATCCCAATAAAATCATAAATCTGACACATAAATTGAATAGAAAATGGCCGGCATTCCGTATTCAAATGAAGAAAAGGTTGACATGTTAGCTCTGTACTTTCAATCATACAGAAACGCCGACGTTACCTCAGCAAGGTATTTGGAGATGTAGCCCGAATGACGGCAGCCTCGTAAAACCCAATTCAGGAAAATCGTAGTTAATTTAATTAGCCATGGTGCCTTCGAACAACCTAGAATCGGATACAATAATAACAATGAAAATCGAGACAGAAACATTTTACAAGCTATCAACGAAAACCCTAGTGCATCGGTAAGAACTGTAGAACAGGAAACTAATGTGCCAAAATCAATAGTACAGAGAGTTTTAAAAAAGAATACGTACCATGCATACAAACCCATAATAGTACAAGGACTTAAGGAAACTGATTTTCCAAGACGACAACAGTTCTGTGAGTGGTATAGTAGGAGATGTAATGAAAATCTTGTGGTCCGATGAGAGTAGGTTCACGAATTGTGGGGTCTTTAATAGGCACAACCGTCATCATTGGGCTGTGCAAAATCCTCACGAAGTGGCAGAGAGACGTCTACAGATCAGATTTGGAAGTGACGTTTGGTGTGCGATCATTGGTAAGTTAATCTAACCAATCTTTCTTAAATAGACACCAAATGATGGTCAAATAATAATCTTTTTTTTCGTTTAGTTCTTTAATGATACTAAAAGAGTATAATCTAATAAAAAAAAGTAAAACGCTCTACTCTAGTCAGTCAACTTACTTTTTTGATATTGTATTACATTTTTATTCAATCATTTTGTATTGTAGTTTCGAAGAACCTATAAAAATAGAATTGGGTTCTATAAATTTATTAATACTTTATCTAAATTTTCTGCAGATTTAGCTAATTCTCTAAAATTATTTGATTGTCTGAATTTAATGATTTATTATTACCCGGGAAGCCTAGTTCTTGTGTTATGAAAAAAATACCATATTAATCAAATGAATTATTTTTCGATTTTCATTATGATTTATAGAAAGGCGTTGTATTTCCAAATAATTAAAATTTTAAAGCTCGAGGGGTTTGTTCTTTTGATATTTTATGTTTTATTAAGGCACGGTGTACTTCTTTAAGATTATCACTGAAATAAATTGATTTAGTATTTCCGAAATTAATATGCAATACCAACAAAATAATTTATTACGGCTATTACTTCCCGCTAACCAAATATGTTTTTCTTTTTCATAACAAAGCTGAATAGGTTTCAACTGTATACAAGCTCATTCATTACGGGATGTTTCGATAATTATTTTTGGTAAGAAAATATCTACTTTTAAATAAAGATAATTTTCCCTTTATAATTTATAGTTTCTAGTACCATCCGGTCGACCCTGCCACCCTTGACTGTTGGGCACCTATTTATAAATTATTAATCATTTCAGGAAATTGACGTATTGGACCATTTTTGTTTGACTACAACCTAAACGGGCAGAGGTACCTAGAGCTTTTGCGAAACCAGGTTGTACCAGCCTTACGACTATTCTAAAGGAAGATGAATTAAGAAGAACTTGGTTTCAACAAGACGGATGTCCGGCTCACAATACCATTCAAGTCAGGAATTTCTTGAGAGAGCAGTTTGACGAAAGAATAATTTCTTTAAATGGTCCAGTATCTTGGCTTCCTAGATCTCCTGACCTTTCGCATTTGGATTTCTACCTCTGGGGTCACAAGAAGAATGAATTCTATGAATTTGATTCCCTCGTGACCATAGAAATCCTGAGAAAAAGAGTTTTGGACACATTTAGAAATATTAACCGAAATACACCTACCAGGGTTGTACGAAAAACAAAAACAGAAATGTCTCGATGCAAATGGACGTCATTTTGCAGATTTGTAAATTAATGTTACCCACTTACAAAGTAGTTAAAGCTCATTTAGATTTTTTAAGTCCTTATTTACGTTCATGTTGTATTGAAAATTCAATGCGTTCAATACATTACTTACTTATTAATTTAATCTTGTGACAAATAAATCATGGCCTCCTTTAAAAACATTGAAACCTAATTTGCGAAGTGTGATATTTTGATGACACTAAAATCTTTAATGCACTTGTGAGATATCACTAGACTGGACATTTTAGGCTCTTTCCAAAAATCGAAAAATCCAATATGGGGTCATAAGAAAAATGGAAGTTGAGGCGGGTTGCGGGTTAACAAAAAAACAATGAAGACGTGTCGTATACGCCATCTTATTTGTCTTAAAAATGTGTCCGAATAATGTCACATTTTGACAGCTGTCAAATTTACCGTTCTGGATATACTGGCGAAAAACGAAATCCGCCATTTTCGGTTTTTCGCCGATATTTCCCAAACTTATTGATCGATCGTAAATCTGAAGCCAGATATCGAATGGAATAAGTTTCCTCTAAAACTTTCCCCATTTAACCTTTGCTGTAGGTATAATAGGAGCCGAGATCCCTATATAGAGAAGCGAATCTGGGACACACTGTATTTCCAACTCACACATGGATCATAAAAATAAAAAAATATATATTACAAAAAACCGTATCAAACAATATCGAGTTAGAATATTGACCGCACGATCTCTGAACAATTGAATTTCCGCATGCCGACGTGATGCCGCGACCGATCGATCGAATTATGAGAAAAGACCGGCTGATGACCCAAATTGCGATTTCATATTCCTTTTGCTATCACCTTCGGCTGCCGCTCGATAGCTGTGAAATCTTCGGGTACTTTCGTCAAGCTTTAAGGTAATCAAGCAACGAGAGCATTCGAATCACCGCACGCGGCTAATAGTGTAGCGTATTTAACTTTTCCCGTTCGCGTTTCATTATAACTATTAGGAGGGACGGTCAAACAAATAATTTATTTTCTGAAATATTTTTGGAGGGTCATTGACTAAATGAACCTATGGAAGAGCCGCCATTGCTAATTATAAGGCCATATGAACATCAATATGCACATTGTTTCGGACGTTTTTAATCGATGAAAATTGATTTATATACGGTTTTTTGTAATATATATTTTTTTATTTTTATGATCCATGTGTGAGTTGGAAATACACAGGAAATAAAATGTTGGTAGTGACTAGTGCAAAAAAATAAACAACTAAAAAGTGCTTACGAACTTAATTTTGAAAAAATAACCAATTTCAAGGTAAGTAGTCACAATTTGCCAGAACTTAGTATATGACAAACTAGTAAAAAGTATGTACGATTTACCTAACTGGATATGTAGTTGTGAGGTCTCTAACTCATTTTACTGTTATGTTTGTTGTTTTTTAAGGACTCGTCGGACTCATTATGGTGCAAAACCGGTGGTAAAGACTTAAAACACTTAGAAGAAAAAATAAAAAAACATGCGTTTTCTGCAGATCACATGAAATGTTCGGTGAACTATGCTACGGTCGGAAATGTTGATATTCGCACTCAGCTAGACACAGTTTATAGAAATTCCCTTAGAGATGTTAACGAAAATGTATCCAAAAATCGTTATATTTTATACAAAATTATAGATTGCTATGATGAAACGGCTTTGTCTGAAAATCCAATTCTAAGAACGAAGAGTAGACCCGAACTTCAAGAGAATTTAAAGATAAGATTTTTATTTTAAATATGCCTATTTTTAAATTTGTTATTGACCTCTTAATATAATGCACCACGAGCCGCCACTGGTGGAACCACTTATGTCAAAAACACAGAGGTCACAAAAAGATTAGAACTAGGTTAAAATCGACTTCATAGATTTGTTTACATACATTACAACTATTAACCTGAAAATTAAAAAATGATGTGTCTTTGATAAACATAGAACTTTTAAAAATACAAATATTTTCTTAAAAGCTTGAGGCTTTATTTCAACTGTGATGACGTCTCACGCCTCAATTTTTTAAGGAAATATTCACATTTTTAAAAGTTCTGTCTATTTTCCGGCAGCGCATAGCTATAAAACTACTGACACGATTGTCTTCAAATTTTGGTCAAAAATGAAGGATTACATGAGGATGACGTAACATTTTATTGTTATTAATTATATTTAATATTATTGTTAGTAATTTAAGGTAAAATAAAGAGCATATTACGAACATCGACATTTTGGGTTACACACTTTAATTTTTAGTAAATCAGGATGAGTTGCAAGATTATTAGAAATCATGGTTCATGGTTTTTGACTGCACAAGATCAAAACGATGAATGAGCTCAGCTGGGTAGAGTTTAGGTATTTATATCCGACCTACACGATGGAGCCCGCGTCTCTATTGAAGTTGCCAGGGTGCTTGATGATTTCACTAGATTCTCTGATCGTCCTTTTTCAATATCTTCAGACTGTTGCCAGACCCTTGGTAACTTATTTTATTTACAACCACTTTCCACCCAGGTAAGATGACGATATTTATTGAATAACGAATTACAGAACAACATTTGGTATTAACAAAATGGGACTACTGCACATTTTCGCATTCGTGTGAAAAACTATTTAGATAGAAATTTGCCTGGAAGATAGATAGGTAGATGAGGGCGCATTGAATGGCCCCCTAGATCACCTGATCTGATCTCCCGAGATTTTTAACTTTGAGGTCATTTGAAAACTGCTGTCTATCCTACCAAACCGAAAATTCTAGAAGACCTAGAAAACAGATTTTCATATGCGAACATTAAATCAAATCGTTTTTTACTTTAATTGTTGTTTATTATTTTGATATTATTTATTACTTTCTTTGTTTAATTTGAATCCTCCCTTAGTCCTCGTTTCGTCTTATTTATTATTTTTTATTTGGAAATAAAGAGTTTATATTTGAATTTTTTTTTAATGTCAATTCCAAAACAAATTAAATTTAGACACAACATGGTACAAAACATATTTTGAATTAACTGGAATAGGTATTATTGTTTTGTTTATTCTAACGATCAAGTGAAAAGTGTCAATGTCAATTTTAAAACTAGTGTCATTTGATAGAGTTTTCAAAACTAAGATAGGATAGTTTAAACCGCTTTACTCTAACATCATCCGATGTTTAACAACAAGATTTAACAGCCCTCCAAAGTGTAAAATTTTCAGATTGCAACTGTCATTATTTCGAGAACAATTGACAAGTTGACATTTAATTCCGGTATAACCGGAAGTGCTGCCAACTTGAAAATATTCTAGTTCGATGGCCCTTATCGACAATAGTAGATATAGGACCATGTTACACTATTATACACTTTACCGCAGAAACAAGGAATTTTATAAACTTCTTCTGACTGCAAAGGAATCTTAAGCGTTACCCAATCTAAACTAGAGATTGTGCACATGTCTAGTCTCCCCAGAATTCTTGCATGTTTATTTGTGGTACCTCTTATAAAAGGTAAAACTGCATTACTTTATGGTTGGTTATCCAGTACTGTTTGAAGTCTGGGAATATTATGCAACAGCCGTTTGATTTTAAAGCTTTAGTCAGTTTTTGTTTCCTTGGGAATTGAATTTGCATCATATATTGACAAAAGTCTAATGGATTAATAAATTCATTGTTTCAGAGATGAATGATGCTGATCTAAAAGGTAAATATTTATCCATATTTGTAGGTTTCCTGTAAAGATTAGAGATCATTCAGTGTTTTGATCTTGTGTAGTGAAGATCCCCTGAAGATGCCTTGTGCAGTCATAGGCGAACCGTCGGAAAGTAATTCCAATTTGACACGATCTAAACACTAGACCATGATTTCTCAACTCAATATGTATTTTTTATGTATTGCAGAACTGTTGAAATACCCGACGTGATGCAACTGCTGGAAACACTCGATGGGGAAGAAATGTTTGTGACGCTAAAACGATTCACCGACTATGTTAAGACTGAATTGAATGAAGACTCGTCAGATTGGTGCCAGGACCAGTACTTAAAACAAATTTCCAAAAGAAGTATAGGCGTTAAAGACTTGGAAAACGAAAGTTTCGAGTTTTTAACCGAAGCTGTGATAAAAGCGAACGAATCGATGAACTTGTCTTGTTCGTGTGGGTACCCTTTGCCGAAATGCCATAAAAATCCGCCTACGTTCTATAAGACTGCCTTAGATATTTTCCTGGCTAGGCGAAATAGTGACAAGGTATCTTGGTATCTATTGTATTTATTTTTTTTTATATTCTTTTACACTAATATAGGTTTCAGAAGCATTCATGTAGATAATGGGTAAAACGTAAACTCTGTTTTTCTAAGCCTCGTCATAAAGATTTAATATGTAAATGCTGCTACAAAGTATTTAATCGAAGGTTATACGGTGATATTGCTTTGGGGGACTTCAATTTCTCAGTCCTTTTTAAAAAGTGCAAGGTCACCAGAAAATATGCAACTATGCAAAACTGCAACACCTGCAGTCTGGAAGTCGATGTTTTGCTAAGCGGTGGTACCCCTGACCTGGTTACTCTTACTGTACTGTATGTGCAGTACGCACTGTACAGGGTGTCCGGATTTGGTTGCAAAAGCGGGGTATCTCGCTTATTTTTAAAGATAGAACCTTGCGGTTTTCACGAACCTGAGCTAATTTTTTGTGAAACTCATGAAGCCGTAAACAAAATTTTCATAGCCTTCTTCGTTTATGAGATACAGGGCGAAATAGAAAATTTTGCATTTTGGGACCCCCCTCGTATCTCGGTTATCCTTTAACTTAACGCAAAAGGAAAAATTGCCGCTTATGCAGTTATTACGCTGGATCCAGTGGCGTAGTCATATTTTTCATTTGAGTTGTTATTTTTTAGATATGACCCAAAGTTGTGTTTTTTTAAATGGGACACCCTGTATATTTGTCCAGAAATATATTTGTCGTTTTAAAAGCTTCTCAAAAATATATAATAGTATGGGTCTATTTTAATAAACAACAACAAAAATCCTAATTTTTATAATTATCATCCCAAATTTTGCAGTAGGAAATTAAGCATATTGGTGGCATTTTAAAAACAGATACTTTATAAAAAGGCAAATCATTTTATGATAAACTAAAGGTAAATTCAAGAGGTAATAAAGTATAAAGCAAATTTTAGTTATATTTATGGAATATCTAATTTATTGTAACTGTATGAGACACAGGCTACAATGATGATTTTGTTATATTGGGTGACTTAAACTTAAAGAAATTATGATTGTATTCAGGTTGTTCAGTGCCCTAGATGGGTTACTAATAACACATAATCATTAATTGATGTTATTATCATCAATTCTAACTTAAATCTGTCAAATACTGGTGTTTCTCAATTCGGTCTTTCTGATCATAATTTGATAAAGTGTACGCTTGGTGCTTACTGTGAAGATCTTAGAAAAGCCGTAAAAACTATACGTGACTTTAAGCGTCTTAATGTTGAGGAGTTTAATAGGGATGCTTCTGAGTTGAAGTGGGAGTGTATTTGCAACATGGATGATTTGAATGATAAGGCCAACTATTTTAATTCTAGATAACTAACTTTATTTGATAAACACGCTCCTTTTAAAAATATCCGATGCATTAAATCTAAAAAAGGTAAACCATGGTTCACAGACACTCTCAGGCGGCTTGGAAGGCTGAAGAGAAAGGCTTGGCTAAGATTTAAGCGTACCCATCTGCCAGCTCACAGAAAGTACTACTGCAACTTACGTAATGTCTATAATGCTGCTCTTGTTAGCGAAATGAAGGCCTACTTTTCATCCGCTTTTAAAAACTCGTTCTAACAGTAGGCAATTGTGGTCTCATTTAAGAAATTGGAATGTTCATAACACTAATCATTCACTAATTCTGGAACCAGAACTACACGCTGCTGAAGCAATCAGTAACTTCTTTGTTGATAGCATTCCGAAAATCAATCCTGATCCCAATAACAACCAATTTGTCTCTTCTTCTTATAACAATCTATGTCAGTTCTCCTATGTCAATGTTGATGAGACAAAATATCAGGCTCAATGCTGCAACGGGCCATAAAATACATTGCAAAACCCCTAACACATATAATACGTTTTTCATTTGAGAGGGGAGTGGTACCTAATGCCTCGAAAGTTGCCTTAGTTAAACCTATCGGAAAAAAACAAAATACATCAATAAAGAGCTATGGAGATCTTCGACCCATTAATTTACTTTCTGTTCCCCTTAAGATTGCCGAGTCAGTTCTTAATCATCAGGTAACAACCTTATTGGAATCCAATTCTATTTTGCCTCTCGGGCAGTCTGAATTTAGAAGGGGCTTTGGAGCTAGTGCCAGTCTTTGCGCCATTGTTGACCATTGCCTGCATGGCTTAGATCAACAAAAGCTCACTTCTTTAACTCTACCTGATATGACCAAGGCTTTCGACTCCATAGATTTTGAGTGTCTGCTGGCTAAACTTTATAACTATTGGATTCGCAACGAAGTGTCTAACTGGCTGACTAGTTACCTGACTCGAAGATTTCGGCAGACTATATTGGATAGTAATGAAGTCAGTGGTACATTAATCTCAAGTCTAAGAGAACTTCACTCTGGAGTACCTCAGGAATCAGTACTTGGCCTGCTTTTATTTTCAATTTTTACGGCGGATTTAGGTAACATCGTCTTGTCAGGTTCGCTGACGACATTCAATTAACGATTTAATTTACTCCCAAGGAGAGCAATGATGCTTGCTTGTGTATTAATAATGATCTAAGCTTTATAAAAAATGGGCAAAAATCATTGCATGTCCTTGTTGGTACTCCAAAAATGCTATATCTTGCAGTAGTCTTCCTATCCATGTTTGTGGAGTTCCAGTTCCTACTGTACAGTCCGCAAAAAATTATTATTGATTCTAATCTGAAATTTGACAAGCACGTCAGTTTTATATGCCAAAAGGCATATCTTAGCCTCAGACAACTTCTCCCTTTTAAATATTTTCTTGATATTGAAACTAAAAAAATACTTGTTGTTCCATTAGTGATGTCCCATTTTAATTACTGTGGCATTGTGTATGGTCCATGTATCAATGGTGCGGCTCGTCATCAGCTGCAGAAAATGATGAATCGTGCTGTTCGTTTTATAACTCCTGTACCCCGATGAATACATTTATGATGAAAGAAGTCCAAATTTTTAATGTAGCAATATGGTTCCAGACCCTCTATGGAAGATAACACCACATTAACCTCGATATTAACAAAGTGACTAAGCACTTATTTATTAAAATACTATTAAATATATAAAACCTAAAAATATTAAGCAAGAGTCGCCAACGTCCTATTTGCTCAAGATATACCTATAATTTTTTACATTTTCATAATTGCTCTACCTGTAATATTTTAATACATATTGGCAAATAACTAGTTTTTTGCAACTTTTCTTCATATTTTGTTGCACTCTCATGGGTACTAGCAACAAGTGAAAAAAAAAAGCATTCTTCTTAATAATTTTTTTGTCATTGAATTGGTTTTGACAGGGTTGGATCCCCCTAGAACTGAGATCCTGGCTACGTGCCTGCAAAAGACATATTTATGTAATGGTTCATGTGGCAATATTTATTATTAGCAATAAGCTTAGTCATTAAAGAACAAGCATTTCCATGACAAAATACAACCAATAATAGGGTGAGTTCTTATTACTATTGTTACTACAGATGAAGATAAAACTAAATTTTGTTACATGGACCCACTTTGTGTTTTGATGTCTATACCAAGAGTATAATGCTTATTTAATACTTTTCTTTATCAGCTTATCACCAACTTCATAGGAAATATGTAATAAAATATAATTTATCACTTTTTAATACAACCTATTTTTTGAAATCGGGTTTGTTTTTCAAAACGTTTTGATTTCACCCTTTTTCAAACACATTTTAGTTCTATTTACGCGAAGTTAGGTAAAAATTTGGGTCCACTACTTTTAAAAGTTTGCCAGGCTCGCGGCAAGTAGTATATAAAAATGCACCACCTTTACATGTATTGGATGTATTCATATTTACAGAAAATCAGCAATAAACATGGCCCAATATTAATATGAATACAAAATTGAACTTCGTGTCCCTAAAAACCACAAAAACTATATTATGAAAAACAATATCTTTACAGTATTTATCCCTCAATTTACCCCCTTTTTTTCCCCGCTATACATTTCACTTATGGACATATAGATATTTTGTGCCAAGATGTTTAATATTTTTAACATTCATTATAATATATTATATTATTATTTATATTACCGAAATCACCTGATAAAAACAGATTCTCCCTAGTTGGGATAATGTACCTCAGGATGGTATTTATTTACTTTTTTGATTACTAATTTTTAAAAACCAAATTTTTAGGCAATAAATTAAAGCATTTCAAATTCATTAAAGAAAATCTATAGTAAATGAAAAATTGAAAAGTAACGCTATTGCGCTATTTTCATTTTTTGTATATACTTGCTATACGAGAACTCCGACACTACCCTAAATATTCCTTGAAAATTTCATCCAAAATGCAAACCATCCTGGAGTAATTAATGACAACATAAAATAGTGGGTCTTACAGCTTACTCAATTAAAATTTAATACCTATGCTTTACCAAATAGTATATTTATGTTGTTTATTAACCCCTTAAAAAAGGTGGTTTGATACATTTTAGAGGAATATTTAAGACTTTTCACAAAAATATAAATTAGCAAAACGCTCTACTCCGTTTATCATCAGTGTTTTCGTCTTTATAGATAAGTTGAGGTTATAAAAAATTAATTTAAGCCCAACGGAAATGTGCAATACAAAAACTATACTTCATTTGCAAATATAAGAACGTTATTAGACGGTGATTTTACTCTTCAACTACATCACTGGTATGACATAACCTTACTTACCTTCGAAAACAAACTTCTAGGTTTAAATCGTTTCTTTTTCTGCAAATAAAGCAAGTTCGCACCATTTTCTTAAAGTTTTTTAAACAGATTCTTGAAAATAGCCACACAAAACACTTGGATCGGCGTCTTCCGAATAATCCCGAAAGAAATCTGTAGTATACTCGAAAAAGGTAGAATTCCGACGTTGCCGATTATTCTGGGCTTTATTTCTTGAAATAAGGAATAATAATTACAGAAGATTTAAATTAAATTCAAAACAGATTCGGTTTGAGTTATTTAGAATAAGCTATTTAATTATCAGTTTTAAAATATTCTATATGGAAATTTATACTGGGAATTTCTGGAATTCCTTGTTTATTTAGGTAATAGTATAAAGGATGATATCCGTTATAATCTGGCCACAGTAACGGTTTGGTAAACCAGGGTTAATGTTGGATTCCTCCAAAATGTAAACAACTGGGTCTATGTTATTTCCATGTCGTTGGGAAATACCATATTTCGTAAAGGTAATCAAACAGCTTAACTTCAATTATATCCTTATATGATTGATTTGATTTAAAACAGAAATAAAGTAAGGAAAATTAGTTAGCAATTCTATAGACTTAATAAACAGTCCACTATAAATGAAGATTTAAAAAAATATATACTACCCTTTTTTTCGGTGTAAAGAAATCCTCAAGGAACCAGATTCTTGGGAACTGTAAAATTATATGATATATTAAAATCCCAAGATGTCAGTTATCTATGAAATTATTTAATATTAATTATAATGAAAAATAGAAATTGTAAATAATATTTAGTAAAATGAATTTAGACAGGTGACAAAAAAGTAGATCCTGGCATCCTGGCGAATAAACCTATATGAAGTATTAATTCAAAATTACTGCTCTGGAAGCCATTCTTATTGGATTTGTAAAGAAAAAAATCCAAAATGTAATAACTGCAAAATATCAAATAGTAAATATGGAACAAATTTTAATTACGAACATGAAGCAAACAGTAACCAATGCAAAATCCACTTATTCAGGGAAAGAAAAAGAAAAAATAAATTATCTTCTTCAATAAAAGTATGAAAGTATTATATATGAATGCACGATCAATGAAAAATAAAATGGATGATATTGAAATATTAATCAATGCAGAAAAAGCAGATAGTTGTTATATCAGAAACTTGGATAAAGAAATATGAAGAAAAGTATTACAATTTTAGAAATTACAATTCAGTTTTTGCATCAAGAGAAAAGAGGGGTGGTGGAGTAGCCATGTTTGGAGAACAATTATATTCATATATTTCTTTGAAACTAAGAATATTGAATGTTATTATTTGTAGTTTTTACAAGCCTCCAGTTGTAAAAAATGACATATTCTTAAAATACTTGGAAGAAAAACTTCAACATTTTAATGAAATTGCATGCAGTGTTTGTTTATGTGGCGATATGAACATTAACATTCTTCAAAAAAATAACATTACAACTAAACTTTTTCAGATATTTTCAACATATAATTTCAAATTATGTAACTAATGTAATTATATCATTTACCTTAAGTTTTTTTAGACACATAGTAGTTGTACAAATACTTTCATCCTATCGGGACTCATCAGTGCGCCGATCGTAAGAGAAAAACATTAAATAATAGAAAAGAATTGATTTCAAAATTTTAAAATGTGTCAGTTTGTTTGACATGTAACCTATATATGAAAAAAATGATAGTTTGCAGCCATCTATAACGTTATTTTTAAATGTGTTCAGATTATTTGTTGCGTTTAGATTGACAAACAAAAATCTTTTTTGGCTTTTTCGCATCTGAATAAAAATATTTAACTTTAAATTAATTGAAGCAGATATTTAATATATTTACATACCTCAACATGTAGACTAGTCTGTCTACGGAATGTTTCGATACATAATATAAATAATATTATCTAAGCAAACATAAGAAATTATATCATTTACCTTAAGTTTTTATAGACACATAGTAGTTGTACAAATACTTTCATCCTATCGGGACTCATCAGTGCGCCGATCGTAAGAGAGAAACATTAAATTAAATAATAGAACTAGGTTACATGTCAATTTGTTTGACATGTAACCTAGATATGAAAAAAATGATAGTTTGCAGCCATCTATAATGTTACTTTTAAATGTGTTCAGATTATTTGTTGCGTTTAGATTGACAAACAAAAATCTTTTTTGGCTTTTTCGCATCTGAATAAAAATATTTAACTTTAAATTAATTGAAGCAGATATTTAATATATTTACATACCTCAACATGTAGACTAGTCTGTCTATGGAATGTTTCGATACATAATATAAATAATATTATTTAAGCAAACATAAGAAATTATATCATTTACCTTAAGTTTTTATAGACACATAGTAGTTGTACAAATACTTTCATCCTATCGGGACTCATCAGTGCGCCGATCGTAAGAGAAAAACATTAAATAATAGAAAAGAATTGATTTCAAAATTTTAAAATGTGTCAGTTTGTTTGACATGTAACCTATATATGAAAAAATGATAGTTTGCAGCCATCTATAACGTTATTTTTAAATGTGTTCAGATTATTTGTTGCGTTTAGATTGACAAACAAAAATCTTTTTTGGCTTTTTCGCATCTGAATAAAAATATTTAACTTTAAATTAATTGAAGCAGATATTTAATATAATTACATACCTCAACATGTAGACTAGTCTATCTACGGAATGTTTCGATACATAATATAAATAATATTATTTAAGCAAGCATAAGAAATTATATCATTTACCTTGAGTTTTTATAGACACATAGTAGTTGTACAAATACTTTCATCCTATCGGGACTCATCAGTGCGCCGATCGTAAGAGAAAAACATTAAATAATAGAAAAGAATTGATTTCAAAATTTTAAAATGTGTCAGTTTGTTTGACATGTAACCTATATATGAAAAAAATGATAGTTTGCAGCCATCTATAGACAGACTAGTCTACATGTTGAGGTATGTAATTATATTAAATATTTGCTTCAGTTAATGTAAAGTTAAATATTTTTATTCAGTTGCGAAAAAGCCAAAAAAGATTTTTGTTTGTCAATCTAGGTCTTATTTAGGTAATAGTATAAAGGATGATATCCGTTATAATCTGGCCACAGTAACGGTTTGGTAAACCAGGGTTAATGTTGGATTCCTCCAAAATGTAAACAACTGGGTCTATGTTATTTCCATGTCGTTGGGAAATACCATATTTCGTAAAGGTAATCAAACAGCTTAACTTCAATTATATCCTTATATGATTGATTTGATTTAAAACAGAAATAAAGTAAGGAAAATTAGTTAGCAATTCTATAGACTTAATAAACAGTCCACTATAAATGAAGATTTAAAAAAATATATACTACCCTTTTTTTCGGTGTAAAGAAATCCTCAAGGAACCAGATTCTTGGGAACTGTAAAATTATATGATATATTAAAATCCCAAGATGTCAGTTATCTATGAAATTATTTAATATTAATTATAATGAAAAATAGAAATTGTAAATAATATTTAGTAAAATGAATTTAGACAGGTGACAAAAAAGTAGATCCTGGCATCCTGGCGAATAAACCTATATGAAGTATTAATTCAAAATTACTGCTCTGGAAGCCATTCTTATTGGATTTGTAAAGAAAAAAATCCAAAATGAAATAACTGCAAAATATCAAGTGGTAAATATGGAACAAATTTTAATTACGAACATGAAGCAAACAGTAACCAATGCAAAATCCACTTATTCAGGGAAAGAAAAAGAAAAAATAAATTATCTTCTTCAATAAAAGTATGAAAGTATTATATATGAATGCACGATCAATGAAAAATAAAATGGATGATATTGAAATATTAATCAATGCAGAAAAAGCAGATAGTTGTTATATCAGAAACTTGGATAAAGAAATATGAAGAAAAGTATTACAATTTTAGAAATTACAATTCAGTTTTTGCATCAAGAGAAAAGAGGGGTGGTGGAGTAGCCATGTTTGGAGAACAATTATATTCATATATTTCTTTGAAACTAAGAATATTGAATGTTATTATTTGTAGTTTTTACAAGCCTCCAGTTGTAAAAAATGACATATTCTTAAAATACTTGGAAGAAAAACTTCAACATTTTAATGAAATTGCATGCAGTGTTTGTTTATGTGGCGATATGAACATTAACATTCTTCAAAAAAATAACATTACAACTAAACTTTTTCAGATATTTTCAACATATAATTTCAAATTATGTAACTAATGTAATTATATCATTTACCTTAAGTTTTTTTAGACACATAGTAGTTGTACAAATACTTTCATCCTATCGGGACTCATCAGTGCGCCGATCGTAAGAGAAAAACATTAAATAATAGAAAAGAATTGATTTCAAAATTTTAAAATGTGTCAGTTTGTTTGACATGTAACCTATATATGAAAAAAGTGATAGTTTGGAGCCATCTATAATGTTACTTTTAAATGTGTTCAGATTATTTGTTGCGTTTAGATTGACAAACAAAAATCTTTTTTGGCTTTTTCGCATCTGAATAAAAATATTTAACTTTAAATTAATTGAAGCAGATATTTAATATATTTACATACCTCAACATGTAGACTAGTCTGTCTATGGAATGTTTCGATACATAATATAAATAATATTATTTAAGCAAACATAATAATCTGAATAAAAATATTTAACTTTAAATTAATTGAAGCAGATATTTAATATAATTACATACCTCAACATGTAGACTAGTCTATCTACGGAATGTTTCGATACATAATATAAATAATATTATTTAAGCAAGCATAAGAAATTATATCATTTACCTTGAGTTTTTATAGACACATAGTAGTTGTACAAATACTTTCATCCTATCGGGACTCATCAGTGCGCCGATCGTAAGAGAAAAACATTAAATAATAGAAAAGAATTGATTTCAAAATTTTAAAATGTGTCAGTTTGTTTGACATGTAACCTATATATGAAAAAAATGATAGTTTGCAGCCATCTATAGGCAGACTAGTCTACATGTTGAGGTATGTAATTATATTAAATATTTGCTTCAGTTAATGTAAAGTTAAATATTTTTATTCAGTTGCGAAAAAGCCAAAAAAGATTTTTGTTTGTCAATCTAAACGCAACAAATAATCTGAGCACATTTAAAAGTAACATTATAGATGGCTGCAAACTATCATTTTTTTCATATCTAGGTTACATGTCAAACAAATTGACATGTAACCTAGTTCTATTATTTAATTTAATGTTTCTCTCTTACGATCGGCGCACTGATGAGTCCCGATAGGATGAAAGTATTTGTACAACTACTATGTGTCTATAAAAACTTAAGGTAAATGATATAATTTCTTATGTTTGCTTAGATAATATTATTTATATTATGTATCGAAACATTCCGTAGACAGACTAGTCTACATGTTGAGGTATGTAATTATATTAAATATCTGCTTCAATTAATTTAAAGTTAA
This sequence comes from Kuschelorhynchus macadamiae, assembly GCA_030620095.1. NCBI lineage: Eukaryota > Metazoa > Arthropoda > Insecta > Coleoptera > Curculionidae > Kuschelorhynchus > Kuschelorhynchus macadamiae. The sequence goes on from JAUTXW010001636.1 coordinate 96,256, forward strand.
ATATTTTTATTCAGTTGCGAAAAAGCCAAAAAAGATTTTTGTTTGTCAAAAACTCGTTAATCGTTCACCTACGGAACGTGATGTCAGAGCAAGTTTAGAAGTAAGCACTTTGTCCTTTTTTTTCTAGGAGTTGTTGATTAAAGTCGTCCAGAAAATACAACTATAGTGACCCCCCCCTTTATTTTTTAAGCAAACTACGCTAGTGTTAAAATAATTTTTAATACCTAATAGTGAGGAGTATTTTTAATTATGGTAAGGATTTTTTGGTACCTATAAGGGCCATACTTTTCATAATATTCATTTTTTGTCCCATCTTCACAGAAATTTCTTATCTTATTTTAGTTCAAGGAACTTGTTCTAGAACGTTGGTAATGGAATCCATAAACATCCTGTATATTTAGAATGTATTATATTTTTAATTAATTCTTTTATAGAGATACTAGTTGATAATATTTATTTTTTCAATTACAGATTTTGAAAAGTATTCCTTACTTGTGGAGATATAAGCTTAAGACTGAAATATATGGCTTAAATATGACGGCTCTGATCCAGTACAGTCACCCGAAATTATTTAAAGAACACACTACGCAGCTTACTTACGACAGTTGGCATGATGTTTTAGGTAAAATTTTATTAAACCACGTCTTCGCACTTTTTTCGACAACTAAAATGTTGAGACTAACACTGATTTGCCAATCCAGTGTTAGTATCATACGTAAAATGTGTAGTTATATTTGATTTTTAAGTTTAACATAGAGTGGATGTTTAGGTATATGTTGGTTTTCTATACACCTTGTATTCAAAATGTCCATTATGCAGTTTTGTGACTAGAACACCTAAAAATAGAAGTTTGTTGTTTTTCTCTAACTCTAGAGCAGGGGTGCTCAAACTTGAACTGCTGGCGATCTACCTCAATATTTTTAGACTACTTACGATCGACTCTGAGAGGCTGCAAGTATGTGTGATGCAGGGTTGTCGTACATACACGATACATACAACCTACCTACCTACCCACCTACCTAGGTAGAGTGTACCGTAGCATATATAGATATTAGCTTTCCGCACAATATACATTATTTTAGTCAAGGTTTGGGTTAGGTTTAGTTAGGTTCTTCTCTACAATATCAATGAAAAAACTCATAGTTTTTTAAAATTCCGAGTTTATTGGTTGTTACAAAACAAAAGAGTTACATATGGTGTTAAACTTAACTAAGAAGTGACATTGGATGTTGAAACGTGGCACTGCATGTCCTCAGCATACTTTTCATAAGATGGTACGTAACCGCTAAGTGCTAATCGCAAGCATGATGACATATAATCGTCAGTTAGTCGATTGCGATATTTTGACTTAATTATCTTCATTTCAGAAAATGCAGACTCGCACAAGTAAGTTGACCCAAACATTGCTGTCAGTTGAAGGGCGATTTGCCTTAGATTCGGATATTTATCTTCAGATATAAAACACCACAAATTTGTATCAGATGCTGTAGCTTTGAGATGTATATCTGCACCAACTCATTTTCAACAGAATATGAGTTCATATTAAACTGACTTGCTATTTCAGTAGCTAATTCGTCAATGTTTTTACTTGAAAAAGAATAACTCATAAATGATGCTACATTTGCCAATTTACTACAATCATAAAAACGCATTTCGAATTGTCCCAAAATATTTGATAATTCAGCCTCATATGTATCATAATTCAACTGAGGAATCCTTGCTTTCAAAGACGGAAAATGTTTCAGATCCTTTCTTTTCAGTTGATCTATCATAAGTTGCAATTTACTTTTGAATGCGTTTACTGCGCTAATCATCTCAATAGCAGTTTTTCCTTTACATTGAAGCTCCAAGTTAAAGGTGTTTAAGTGCATTGTGATGTCAGTCAAAAATGCCAAATCAGTCAGCCATTTTTCGTTTTTCAACATCTGAGTGTCATCACCTCTTTCGTCTAGAAAAGCTGTTATTTCGGGAAATAATTCTTGAAACCTTTCTAGGAATTTTCCGCGACTCAACCACCTGACGTCCCTGTGAAGAACTAAATCAGTGTGTTCAGCTGACTCCCTATCTTCCAACTGCAACTTAAAGAGCCGCCGTTGCAAGCTACGTGCACGGATGGAATTTACAATTTTTGTTGCAATGCCCATAATTTCCTCCGTGTTTAAAACTTTTGAACACAAAACTTGTTGATGCAATGGATTGAAAAAAATGAAGGGAAATCTTCATTAGCTTGACACAATGCCACAAAACTATTTTTGTTTCCAGTCATTGCCGGTGCTCCATCGGTTGTAATGCACACTAATTTATATATTGGTAGCTTGTAGTGTTTTACAAAATTGAAGAAAACGTTATATATATCTTCGCCACGGGTCTTCCCCTTCAGAGGAATGATTGTTAAAAATTCTTCCTCAGCCAACATGTCATTGAATACCATCCGAATAAAAATACACAGCTGGGCAGTGTCTGTCATATCGGTGGATTCGTCGAACTGTAAAGAAAAGTATGTACATTCCATGATATCATTTCTAAGTTTATCTGCCATGTCCTGACTCATGACTTCAATACGCCTTGTGACAGTCGGACGAGATAACTGAAGTTTTCTAATAGCAGACATGATTTCTGTTTTATTTTTAAAATCTCCAAATAAAGTCTCACCTGCTTCAATAAATGCTTCCTTCACAACCGATCCATCTTCGAATGGTTTCTTGTGTTTCGCCAATATATGAGATATTTTAAATGACGCGATCGTAGCAGCTTTTGATTGTTTGGCTGGTCTTGTGAATATGGTTTGTTCTTTTTTCAAACAAGATATCAAATAACGTAATTTTCGTTTTCTTAATTCACTCTGTGGCGGAAAATCCTTTTCATAGTTTTTCTGAACCGTTTTATGATGCCTCTCTAAGTTACCACGATTAGGTATTGCAACTAACGCACGACAAATAAGACAAATGCACTTATCCTTCACCATACAAAACAAAAATTCTTCCTCCCAATCGTTATTAAAATGATACGTTTTAGATTTCTTCGCTGCTCTCATTTTGTACTATTTAATAATAAACTTTGTATCGACGTAGTATTGCCTTCAAGTTGCAATTGAGAATAACTCCAATTCCTGCAGGCGCAACATTTATATCGGCGTGAACGAAAGTCTCGAATGTTCCCGTCAAACGCGCCACCCGAAATTTCTAGAAAAGCGGCAAGAATAAAAATCCCGTCTTTTCTTTGACAGTACCGCGCGTTCCCTTGATAAAGCCGCCTTTTGCCGCTAGCAGAGTGTTATTTTATTACGTAATAAATTTTTGTAGTTTGGTTAAGTACCTAGTTATTAAAAAAAAATTTCTTCTAGAGATCTATTCAAAAAGCACTCGAGATCGACCGTTTGAACACTCCTGCTCTAGAGTAAGTTATATTCTGGGATGCAGTGAATTTACGTGAGTCAGAAATTTTTCGAGCTCTTTATGTGTTGCCATATAATAAATATGTCATTCACATGGGCCGAATTTTAGATATAATGTTTACTGATGACTTCGTTAATGTTTTAATTTCACCTTCTGATTTTCCACTCGTAAATATTGACCCATATCATCCAGCGATTGAAGTGAAGTACAAAATTAAATATGTTCCTCCAATTAAAAATTACAATCAAGTGGGTGTTTATCAGTTTTATCAAGCAAATTTCTCCAACTTAGATCTTTTTTATAAGCAGTATGACTGGTCTTTCTTATCGACTGAATCGGACATGGACAGAATGGTTGAGCACTTTTATGAGGTTTTATTCCAGGGTATTAATAGATATGTCCCACGAAGATCGTTGTTGATAGTAAATATCCAAAATGGTTTGACCCTCCTTTAAGAAAGCTTATTGGGCAAAAGAATCCCCTTTACAAAAAATATAAAAGGACTGAACAACATGTCGATTATTTGGCATATTCTGACATACGACGTGAGGTTAAGCTTCGAACCGATATATATATTATCTTACATATGTCACACAAACTGAATTACTTATCCCAGAAAACATAAAATATTTTTGGACATTTGTACGTAACTTAAGAAGGGACTCCAGTTTGCTCAATATCATGAGTTATGATGGTGAGGAATTTATTGGTTCAAATAACAGCGCAAATGCTTTTGCTGCTCACTTTCAGTCCTGCTATTCTCACCACCCCAATTTAGATTGTAGCAAGATTGGTCCCATAAGTTGTTCGGGAAAATTACTATCAACGTATTGTTTTACCGAGGCAGAAATCTGTAATAAAATAAAGGGCCTTGATCTCTCCAGAAAGGCTGGTCCAGATGGAATCCCCACTATTCTATTGGTAAGATGTCAGTTATTGTCTCAGCCTCTGTGTATAAACTTTCAGAGATTTTTCAACCTAGGTTCCTTTCCTGAAATTTGGAAGTTTTCTACTCTCTTGCCAATCTTTAAATCTGGTGATAAAGGCGATATAAAGAATTATAGAGGTATTTCTTTACTTTCACACATACCAAAGCTATTTGAGGCAATTATCACCGATGATAGCTTTGAATCATTAAAACACTACATTACGACTATGCAACATGGTTTCTATCGGGGTCGTTCAACGACTACAAATCTTGCAATATTTCAGAATTACTTAATGACATCGGTTAAAGCTGGCCAACAGATTGATGTCATTTACACTGACATATCTAAGGCTTTTGACAGTGTTTGCCATCAGCTTCTATTATGGAAATTGCAGCAAATTGGGTTTTGTGGAAACTATCTGGAGTGGTTCAGATCATATTTATTTAATCGTCGTCAGCAGGTGAACTTGTCTGGTTCAGCTTCCACGGAGGTTGTTGTAACGTCGGGTGCTCCGCAGGGTTCACATATTGGACCAATTTTATTTTTACTCTTTATAAACGATATAGTGTCTTGTTTTAAAATATGTAAGTGCCTATTATATGCAGATGACTTAAAATTCTTTCTCGGTTTCCTATGACTCTAATCCACTGCAGTCTGACTTCAAATGGTCAATGGTGCCACAGTAATTATCTGCATCTTAACATTTCTGAAGTACTTCATTTCCATAAACGTATTAATCCCATACACTTCACCTACCTCATAGATGATTTACATCTTGAAGATGTTACTTCTTTTACCGATCTGGGTGTTATTTTTTATGAAAATTTAACTTTTAATATGCATATTGATAGCATTGTACTTAAGGGTTTTAGATTGCTGGGCTTTATAAAACGACATACAAAGCATGTGACTGATACCAAAGCAATGGGGTTTCTTTATAACTCATTGGTTAGGAACGTTTTGGAATACTGTTCTGCAATATGGAGTCCTTCATATCATCACATTGACAGAATCGAAAATGTACAAAATAGATTTGCAAGATACCTCTACCCTGTAATTTTGTTAGATTTATGTATTATGTTACTTTTGGACCTGAAATCGTTTTATCATTGTATATCTTTTTTTTTATTTACCTGTTTTTCCAGGGGTTATTTGACTTGATACTTTTTTGACGTTATTTGCGAATTCGTACCATTTGGAATATTTAGCATTCTGCAGTGTACGTTTCATAACTTGGGCTTTAAACTTTCTCAAGAGGTTCTTTCTCGAAGTATATCATAAATAAATTCGCGACTACTGGTGATAGTTTGGACCCCATTTGAGCACCATCTATTTGTTTATACATTTGTCCATTGAATCAGAAATAAGTATTTCTAAGGCAATGCTCCGAGAGTTGTATTATATGTACCTGGAAATCCGTTCATAGCAATCCTGACCAATGCTTCGTCGATGGCAATACTGGGATTCGACTTGACCTCTAGGCTTGCTTTGATACCATCTTTTTCAAGAACGATGACTCGTATTATTCGACTGAAATTCTCCGAATTTTTTACAAATGAATCGGCTTTTTCGACAGCTGGTTGCATAATATCAGCAATATATATTTCTGGTAGAGGCGAATTAACAGCACTATCGATAGGTGTGATGAGCGCCCCTGGTTTGTGTATTTTGCGTAAACCATGCACAGAGTTTAGGACATCTGGTCAACTTTTCTCGTGATACGATTTTTTGTTATATTTCGGGGTTTATTGGTGAGTTTTTTTATTTTATTTTTAGTTGTTTTTTCTAGGCATGTAGTCGCATCCCTCGGAATAGGCTTATAACAATTGTCTTGTAGGATATCTTGCATTTTGTATGTAGCCTTGGGTATTCAACTACGGTTGCGTTTCCTTTATCTGCTGGAAGGATTGTGATGTCTTTATTTTTTCGAAGGTTTGTCAGAGCCTTCTGTTCAGTGGTTTTGTTCCGATTGTTTGCTTGATCTTAAACGGATAAATTATTAACAAATATTTTTTTATAGTAATAATAAGTTAACTCATTTGAATGGTAGGAAATATTTTAATTAACTGTTAAACAAAAGATTGTTATTATTGTACCAATAAATTTTCAAAACAAAATAGAAATATCACAAACCTGATTTTGTATATTTATTTTTTGAGTAGAAAGTTTGGTAAACACTTATTTGAAAAAGAGTGGGGGCTGGTTAAGAAAAGGATCAGAGCAAGATCAAGAGCAAGTGATACTAAGTAGAAGACAATCTTCTGTGAATCGGTATGAAAGTTCTATTGAGGTTAACTTGTATGTTGAGACAATTTCTGTTTTGTTTAAGTTCATTATTGATCTCCAGATCTTCAAGAATATCAAGTCTCATCAAGTTATTGAATGAACATTAATCAAAAGCTTAGATTTGTTATTTGGATCAAAATTATGTTGACTAGGCTGAATGTGACTGCTAAATGGTGACTTATTAGGGTTGTTAGCATGTGTATTAATACGAACTGATAGAGGTTTGCAACTTCTATGTATGTAAGTAGCATGACAATCAGAACAGTTAAGCTTATAAACTCGACTTTTGTTGAGTTTGTTTATTTTGTCTTCGCTGTTATTCAAAGACATTCCAAAATTCTTCTTAATTTTGTAATATTATTACAAAAAGATTTGAAATTTCTTTAAATTTGTTGTGTTAAATTGTTATTTAAAAAAGGAATTGAGACAAACCTATCAACATCAAGTTCAGGTAATGGAAAGAGGGATTTTTTTCAAAAGTTAAGTTTTAACCTTGTTGATCTTGGTATTTATTAATTTTGGGTCATATCCGTTGCTAAAAGCAATTTGTCTTAACATGTTAATTTCTTCCCTATGGTCAGCTTCTGACATATCATCAGTTTGAGTTGGTTTTCTATAAATTTTGATCTATAAATGGTGAGATCTAAGACATTAAGGGAGTCATTCTGTTCAGTTTCTAGTGTAAATTTAATGTTACTTATGTGTTTGATTAATCTTGTTTAATATTAATGATACACCACTGGAGGGCTCCACAATTGAGAAAGACCTGGGTGTTATAGCTGACTGCAATGACTCAAATATATGTTTTATAGGAAATATGGATATTATCCAAAACAAGGATATGATCATAACTTGTTATTGGATTGATTTAACAGATTATCTTCATACTTAAATTTGTCTAGTATATCTTTATAAAATTTTAAGAAATAAAATTAATTCAACAGAAAGGAAAAAGGTTAGATATAGTATTAAAAGTAGGGAATACTTAGGTGTTAAATGTGAACTAGCTCTTAACAATATAGACAATGTCATGGAAAAGCACATAATAGCAAAATTAATTATTTCAGAATCTTTAGATTTGTCTGCTGGCCAGTTTTCAAATAATTTTATTATAGTTAAAAATATTAGGGAAAAAATTGTATAAAATAATGTTAGATTCTCTTATTGCGCTGAAAAAAGAAGACTACATTAAAAAAACTATAGATTTTCTAAATCTTGATAACTTTAATAAAATAGATAAAGATCTGACATATATGTTTTAAAAAATGATTAAAAATGCAGTCAAAGAAAGTAATTTATTTACTGACAAAATAAAATACAGTTTAACGTTAATTAACCCACAAGCACCGAAGCTATATTCTTTTATTATGTTACACAAAGACGATATGCCCATTTGGCCAGTAGTGTCGTATGTAACAGCTCCAGCACATCGGCTTTCTAACAAATTAAAGGAAATTATTAGTAAATTTTGTAATATTAATATTAAAGATATAATAATTCCAAATAACGCTATTTTAATTTCTTTGGATGTGCAGAACCTATTTACCAGTATCCTCCCTATTGAAGCTATGAACTTAGTGGATAATTTACTATTAAAAAACAAAGTCAACCCTATTGTTAAGAATGACATATTAGATTTGTTGGCAGTGTGCCTTGATCAAAATTATTTTGAATTTAATGGCGCGGTCTATTTAAGTAAAGAAGGGGTAATGGTAACCCGTTAAGTTTTAGCTGAAATATTTCTTGATAATTTAGAACAAATAATAGATAATCACTCTGTACGAGACAAGTTTATTTATTGGTACAGATACATTGACGATATGTTGGCTTGTTTCACAGGCACAGAGAAACAACTTAACCTCTTTCTAAATTCTATTAATAAATTACATCAAAATATAAGATTTACTTTATAATTAGAACAAAATAAGTCCATAAACTTTTTAGATTTAAAAATCAGGAACAATAATAATAAACACAATTTTGAAATTTATCATAAACCATCCTATGCAGATATAACAATATATAATACATCAACCCACACATTCACACATAATATGGCAGCTTTTCATAGTTTTGTACGTGGTTTAATTAATGTACCTCTGTCAACATAAAATTTTAACAAGGAACTTAATATTATAAAACATATTGCAATTAATAATGGTTATCATGCAACTATAACAGACAAAATCGTAAATAGAGGACAATATAAAAAACCACTCAATTTTGTTTATCCTAATTTCAATACAAAGATAATATTAAGTTTTACACATTAACATATACTGGAAAAATTAGCACTAAAATACAGAAATGACTTAAAAAAGATATATATATAGAGTTAATATATATAATTTTCTTGGGTATAGAAAGTAATTGTGACTGAGGTTTTGGTAGTGTCACATATATTGTCAATTTTAAAAAAATATCATTTTTGACGTTTCGGCAGGAACACCCTTGCCTTCTTCAAAAAATTTTTATCCTAAAAACCAAAAACAAATCCCTACATTTCACAATAAAAACCTATCACTTTTAACTTGCCATGAAACGTAATTAATCAATTTAAAATTAAAATCTTAATAAAGAACAAATTTCACTTATTTTTACGAACATACGAAAATAACAAAAAAGACGACAACAACATATCGTTTGCTGCTCGCTCTTGGGCGATATCACACTGATTTGGATTTTATTATTTTTAAAGAAAATAACCCATCGTTGGTATGGAAGGGAGGGGCAGTATTTACTTTAGTTATATTATACCGAAATAGATTCTATTTAACACATCTATATCCTTTTTGTCATTTATGGCATGTTTGTTTTTTTTTTATTTCTATTGACTCATAGATTTCCCTTTTCTTTTTATGTAACTCAGTTTTTAAAATCTTTGTTCGGTCAAAATCGAAAGTATGATTATTTTGTTGTGCGTGTTTAGATAATGCAGTTTGGTTTTTCTTATCGTACTTGTGGCCATGTAATCTTGACTGTAGATATTGTTGTGTCTGCCCAATATAAACACCATCACAATCCTTGCATGGTACCTGATATACTATATGTGTTTTTTGAAGTTTTGAATTTTTTGTCTTAAGTTTTGTGTAATGTTGATTCAGCAAATTATATCCCCTATGGGCAACTTGTACGTTATATTTAGAAAATAAATGATTAAATTGTTCGGATAGCCCCTGTATGTATGGTAGTGTGAAGTAATTTTTTTTGTTGTTTTATTTGACTGATTTGTTTTTTGGTGACCCAGATTGTTGTAAAATTTATTGATTCGTTTTTTGAAAACTGAATTGATTAAATGCGTAGGATAATTATTTTTTCTAAGAGCTTCTTTTGCTTTTTCGATTGATTCTCTTCGAAACTCTGGATCTGAAAATTGGATTGCTCTATCAGCCAGGCCAATAATGACAGATTTTTCTGGGTAAGAGGGTGATGGGATGAGTAATGTGTGTATCTACTAGACCATGTTTGTTTTGTATACCACTGTGTTCTGATGGTGTTGTTTTTTCTGTGTAGTGTTATATCAAGAAAGCTTATTTTTTGGTGTTTTTCGATTTCAATGGTAAACTGTAATTTTGGATGGTAGCTGTTAAACATTGATAGTATGTAATCGGTTTTTTCTTTGGGTACTAGAGTGATACAATCGTCAACATGTCTATAGAAGAATGGTAAATTAAAATCCAGTTTCGGTATTATATTTTCTTCTAAATTCTCAAGAACAAGTTGTGCAATTACGCTAGATATACTTGCACCCATTGCACATCCTTCTGTTTGCTTATATATTTTATCTTTGTACAAAAAATATGTCGAATTTAGTGTTAGCTCTACGGCTTCCATAAATTCGTCAAGTGGTATATCTGTGTACTTTTTTATGTCATTCCATTTATTTTTTATTATGTCTTTTGCTAGATTTATTGGCACGTTTGTATATAGGGAAATTACATCTAAAGATATTAAAATATGATTATGTGGTACATGAAAGTGTTTTAATTTTTCCTTAAAGTGAGAGGAATCTTTAATATAGTACTGGTTTTGGTTTTTTACTTTTGAAATTATATTTTTTAAAAAACTTGACAAGGCATTGAATGGGGACTGAATGCGAGATACAATAGGGCGAAGGGGAATTCCCTCTTTATGAAGTTTAGGGAGCCCGTAAATTTTTGGTGGAAGAGCATTATTAATTTTTAATTTTGAAGCGGTATCAGGTGAAATGTAACCTTTTTTATTCCACTTCTCTATTAGATCATTATTCTTTTTTTGATATTGTTTGGTTGGGTCGGCTTTGATTTGTTGGTACGTTGTGGTGTCATTTAGTAAAATATTTATTTTGTTGTCATATTCTTGTGTTTCCATAATGACAGTTTTATTTGATTTGTCAGGTTTTAAAATAGTCAAATTGGGATGTTCTTTTAGGAAGGATTTAGTTTTTTTAATTTTCCTATTCAGTTCCTTATTTTCAAATTTAAAATTATTTTTGTTTTTAAAGTTTGTTAAAATGTTGCAACTTTTAGTTCTTAATTCGTCTTTTGTTGAGGTGTTAAGGTTAGAAATTGAGGTTTCAATGCTGCAAATTTTGTCAGGAATGGGTATATCTTTTGATTGTTGAATAGGTACCGCAAAGTTTGGCCCTAAACTTAAGACTTCGTTAGCATATTCGGGAATTTCAATGTTTGTTAGGTTTTCCACCCAAAGATTGTGCGTGTTCGACATGTTTTTGTTTGAAATTTCCGCAAGTCTGTTTATTTTATTTATGTTTCTTTCCTAACATTTTTCAAAGTATATTTCGTTTTGACCAAGCACGTATTCTTTAAAACTGTTAAAAATATTAGTTGGTAGAATTTGTTTCAGATTTGCATCTATTTTTAATAAGTCATGTTCTATCCTTCCCTATTTAAATATGGTGTCGGATATTAACAAGTTTAAAGTTTCTCTTTGAAAACGATTGAGGACAGTTGTTGTAAATTTACGTTTCAGGTTTACATTAACAAAGGATATATGGTTTATATTAAATTTTATCACCAAGTAAAGGCCTTAAACAAAGATGCTGTCTGTCACCCACCCTATTCAAAATCTATCTAGAACAAGCATTGAAGATATGGATACAGAAATGTAGGAATATGGGAATCCCACTCAATAATACGAATCTGTATACCCTTAGTTTTGCGGATGACCAAATTATCATGGCGTAGGATTTCGAAGATATAGAGTATATGACGCGAAAGCTCATTGAAGAGTACAGGCACTGGGGACTAGAAGTCAACATCTCGAAGACCGAATACATGTGCGTCGGTGGAACTCAACAAGATCTGGTACTAGAAAATGGCCAAATCATCAGATCCTGCCAAACATATAAATACCTAGGAACGAAGATATCGAATACCGGAACACTGGATAAGGCCATTAAGGACAGAAACACCCAAGGCAGAAAGGCAATAGCTATGTTGAATAGCATCCTATGGGATCAAAAAATCACCAAACGAAACAAACATCTGATATACAACACCATCATAAAAAGCATAGTCACATACAGCAGCGAAGTATGGCAACTGAAAGAGAAGACTATACAAACATTAAACGCGACTGAGATGGACTTCTGGAGAAGAGCAGCAGGAAGATCACGACTCGAAAAAATCCCAAATGAGACGATCCGTAATAACATGAAAGTTAAATACACGCTAACCGACGATATACGAACAAAGCAACTGAGATGGTACGGACACGTCCAAAGAATGGAAGACCGACGACTCCCCAAGCAAATTCTCACCTGGACCCCAACAGGAAGAAGAAAAAGAGGAAGGCCTAGAAGGAGTTGGAGAGAGGGGATAGACTCGGAGATCAGAGAGCGAGGACTAGAGGAGGATCTGTGGACCGACAGAGAACAATGGCGACTGGAAATCGGAAGACGTCGGAGAACGTTTTGAACCCGATATATATATATATATATATATATATATATATATATATATATATATATTAAATTTTAAAAAAGTTGGTGTGAGCTGTTCGTTTTTGCAACGCAGAAGAAAAATCCTTCTGTTTTTAAAATTTGTATTCTTTGTCAATAATTTGTGAAATGTAGGGTTTTGTTTTTGGTTTTTAGGATAAACATTTTTTGAGAAAGGCAAGGGTGTTCCTGCCGAAACGTCAAAAATGATATTTTTTTAAAATTGACAATATATGTGACACTACTAAAACCTCAGTCACAATTACTTTCCTTTTTCGGACCTATACCCAAGATATATATATATATATATATATATATATATATATATATATATATATATATATATATATATATATATATATATATATATACGTAGGAAGATTTTCTTTGGTTTTTTTGGCCTCAGGTTATTTTTTTGGAAAAATAAAACTATTTCATTTTTCGGCACTAATTTTCATTTTGTTTATTGCAAACGTTTCGGCTAAATGCCTTCATCAGTGCTGTTTGACTGAAACTAAAAACAGTACTATTTTATATTATGCGAAGTCAACATTTTTTTTTTTTTAAATGTAAAGACAAAATGTTACATACATATACTTATAGACACATAATTAAAAATAACCTTTTTTTTTTTTTTTTTTTATATAATAATAATTCGTTACGCTAACTAAAATTCCTAGTAATTTATACTTTCAAACTCACCCAAGAAGGTAACTTCCTGCATTCAGCAAACCAAAACAGAATAAAATTTTTGTCACATCACATTTAGTATACAGTATTAGACGCCAACAAAACATGTAAAATTTTTATTTATAAAACTACGGTGGCATGTTAGTCTACCGATATATTTTGACTGGAATTGCACCTCGTTTTGAAGCAGTTGCTTGTCTTTCTGATTGTTTTTACTGAAGCAAAAAATTGTATATTGTGTTGTTGTTGTTTTGGTGTATAGCATGAGGGCCTTTAATTATACTATTTGTTATTATAATCAATTGGTAATTACTATATTTTTTTTCCGTTTCACTTAACTAAGTAAAACAATTTTTTTTTTTTTTCTTATTTATTAATCAAGGAGAAAATTTCGGAACATGATAATTATTTTATTACGTTGTGATATATTTGGTTTAAATTTTTAATTTCAGTTCTATCATTTATTGAATTTTTATTTTGCTTAATATAGAGCATTTCTAAGAATTCCCTTTTTTTTTGGTTGGTTTCCGTTTTTAATATTTTTGTGTCTTCATATTTGAATTTATGGGATGTTTCATTTTCGTGCTTAGTTAATGAAGTTTTATTTTTTTTGTCATATTTATGTCCATTTAGGCGGTTTTTAAGGTATTGAGTAGTTTGTCCGATGTATACTCCTGGGCAATCATTACATGGTATTTGATATATAGTGTGTGTTTTTTGACTGGTTGGGGTTGGTGTTTTAAGACAAGTAAAAAATTTCTTTTGAAAAGTGTTGTAGCTTTTGTGGCATACGGTTATGTTTTGGTGTTTGAAAATAGTTTGGATACTTTCTGAAAGACCCTGGATGTAAGGAATAGAGAGGAATTTTTTATCTTTAGTTTTTTCGTTTGGTACGTTTTGATTGGGATTGTTCATTTGCTGTAATCTGGAGTTAAATATTGAATTTATTAATTTTTTTGGGTAACTATTTTGAATTAAGATGTTTTTTGCCTTTTGTATTGCCTGGGATTGATAAGTTAAATTACTCAATTTTATTGCTCTATCGGCAAGACTGATTATTACCGACTTTTTTTGGTTCATTGGGTGTTGCGAAAAGTAATTTATGTATCTGCCGGACCACGTTTTTTTTGTGTACCATTGTGTTTCAATAATATTGTTTTTATTATATAATGTCATATCTAGGAAATTTATTTTTGAGTTGTTTTCAGTCTCGATGGTGAATTTAAGTTTTTCATGGAAGTTGTTAAAGGCATTTAGGATATATTTACATTTATCTTTTGGAATTAGAGTTATGCAATCATCAACGTACCTGTAGAAAAATGGAAGTGATATGTCTAGTTGTCCGATTACATTGCTCTCTAGTTCCTCCATTACTAGTTGTGCAACTACACTTGATATTGGGGAACCCATTGCGCAACCTTCCATTTGTTTATAAAAATTATTGTTGTATGCAAAAAATGTGGATTTTAAAGTTAGTTCAATGGCTATTAGAAATTCATCCAGAGGTATATCCGTGAATTTTTTTATTTCGTTCCATTTATTTTTTATAAGTAGGAGGGCTAAATCAATTGGTACATTTGTGTATAGAGAGATGACATCCAGTGAGATTAAAATATGGTTTTGAGGTACTTGAAAATTATTTATTTTTTCTTTGAAATCCCATGAATCTTTAATGTAAGTGGTACTTTTGTTGACTATATTTTCTAGAATTTGTTTTAAAAATTTAGAAAGGTTATTTAATGGTGATTGTATACACGAAATAATTGGGCGCATTGGAATTCCATCTTTATGCAATTTTGGCAAACCGTAAATTTTTGGTGTTTGGGCATTATACATTTTTAGGTTCTTAGCACAATTAGGTGATATATAGTTTTTCTTTTCCCATCGTGTAACAAGTTCGTTGTTTCTTTTTTGAAAAATATTTGTTGGATCTGTATTTATTTTTTTGTATGTATCTGTGTCGTTCAGAAGTAATTGCATTTTATTATCATATTCTTTTGTATCCATGATAACCGTTTTATTTGATTTGTCTGGGCGTACGATTTTTAGATTTGGATGATTTTTCAGAAAAGTGTTTGTTTTTTTAATTTTTTTAATTAATTCTTGGTCTATATTATTATGTTTTGTTTTATATTGTTTAGATTTTATTTTATTTTGATATGTTTTGAGCGTGTTACAACAATTTGCCCTTATTGTATCTTTTTCATCATTAATAAAGTTACTGATTGATGTTTCGACAGATGATATTATGTCAGGAACAGGGAGTTCATTGGCATTTGTAATTGGATACGCAAAATTAGAACCTAAACTTAGAATTTCTACTGCGTATTCCGGAATTTCCGTCTCAGTCAGATTTTCTAGCCACTCTTTTTGTATATTAATTTTTTTTGAGTTTGTTTTATTTTTTTTTGTTTTTAACAAGTAAATTTTGTTTATGTTTCTTAATTTAATTTTTTCGAATAAAGCTTCATATTTTTTATTTTCGATATTTAAGAGTTCATTAAATTTATTTGCGGTGGTTGTTTCCTGTAATTGGTTTTTGATTTGAGATATTTTAGTTTCGATGTTTTTTATATTAATGATGGTGTCGCTAATTAGTAATTTTAACGTATTGAGTTTAATTATTATTTACAATATTTTCATGAAATTTCCTTCTTAGGTTAGTTGATGAGAATTCTATGTGGTTAATTTTAATGTTTAAAAATGCTGGAAATATGTTTTCAGTTTTACATCTTAGTAAAAATTGTCTTCTATTCTTTAGGCTAGCTAGTTTACAATAGTTCTTAGAGAGGGTTTTAATATTGTCGTTGCTTAGAGTTATGTTAGTTTCATATTGTTCAGTCGGTGGCAGTATTTCATCCATTCTGCTTATATATTCTTAGAGTGAGTTTCTGGACCATTTAAAATATATTCGTAGGAAGATTTTCTTTGGTTTTTTTGGCCTCAGGTTATTTTTTTGGAAAAATAAAACTATTTCATTTTTCGGCACTAATTTTCATTTTGTTTATTGCAAACGTTTCGGCTAAATGCCTTCATCAGTGCTGTTTGACTGAAACAGC
Source organism: Kuschelorhynchus macadamiae (assembly GCA_030620095.1). Lineage (NCBI taxonomy): Eukaryota > Metazoa > Arthropoda > Insecta > Coleoptera > Curculionidae > Kuschelorhynchus > Kuschelorhynchus macadamiae. The sequence goes on from JAUTXW010001636.1 coordinate 112,556, forward strand.
AAAAAAAGCCGAAACGTTTGCAATAAACAAAATGAAAATTAGTGCCGAAAAATGAAATAGTTTTATTTTTCCAAAAAAATAACCTGAGGCCAAAAAAACCAAAGAAAATCTTCCTACGAATATATTTTAAATGGTCCAGAAACTCACTCTAAGAATATATAAGCAGAATGGATGAAATACTGCCACCGACTGAACAATATGAAACTAACATAACTCTAAGCAACGACAATATTAAAACCCTCTCTAAGAACTATTGTAAACTAGCTAGCCTAAAGAATAGAAGACAATTTTTACTAAGATGTAAAACTGAAAACATATTTCCAGCATTTTTAAACATTAAAATTAACCACATAGAATTCTCATCAACTAACCTAAGAAGGAAATTTCATGAAAATATTGTAAATAATTTTAAACTCAATACGTTAAAATTACTAATTAGCGACACCATCATTAATATAAAAAACATCGAAACTAAAATATCTCAAATCAAAAACCAATTACAGGAAACAACCACCGCAAATAAATTTAATGAACTCTTAAATATCGAAAATAAAAAATATGAAGCTTTATTCGAAAAAATTAAATTAAGAAACATAAACAAAATTTACTTGTTAAAAACAAAAAAAAATAAAACAAACCCAAAAAAAATTAATATACAAAAAGAGTGGCTAGAAAATCTGACTGAGACGGAAATTCCGGAATACGCAGTAGAAATTCTAAGTTTAGGTTCTAATTTTGCGTATCCAATTACAAATGCCAATGAACTCCCTGTTCCTGACATAATATCATCTGTCGAAACATCAATCAGTAACTTTATTAATGATGAAAAAGATACAATAAGGGCAAATTGTTGTAACACGCTCAAAACATATCAAAATAAAATAAAATCTAAACAATATAAAACAAAACATAATAATATAGACCAAGAATTAATTAAAAAAATTAAAAAACAAACACTTTTCTGAAAAATCATCCAAATCTAAAAATCGTACGCCCAGACAAATCAAATAAAACGGTTATCATGGATACAAAAGAATATGATAATAAAATGCAATTACTTCTGAACGACACAGATACATACAAAAAAATAAATACAGATCCAACAAATATTTTTCAAAAAAGAAACAACGAACTTGTTACACGATGGGAAAAGAAAAACTATATATCACCTAATTGTGCTAAGAACCTAAAAATGTATAATGCCCAAACACCAAAAATTTACGGTTTGCCAAAATTGCATAAAGATGGAATTCCAATGCGCCCAATTATTTCGTGTATACAATCACCATTAAATAACCTTTCTAAATTTTTAAAACAAATTCTAGAAAATATAGTCAACAAAAGTACCACTTACATTAAAGATTCATGGGATTTCAAAGAAAAAATAAATAATTTTCAAGTACCTCAAAACCATATTTTAATCTCACTGGATGTCATCTCTCTATACACAAATGTACCAATTGATTTAGCCCTCCTACTTATAAAAAATAAATGGAACGAAATAAAAAAATTCACGGATATACCTCTGGATGAATTTCTAATAGCCATTGAACTAACTTTAAAATCCACATTTTTTGCATACAACAATAATTTTTATAAACAAATAGAAGGTTGCGCAATGGGTTCCCCAATATCAAGTGTAGTTGCACAACTAGTAATGGAGGAACTAGAGAGCAATGTAATCGGACAACTAGACATATCACTTCCATTTTTCTACAGGTACGTTGATGATTGCATAACTCTAATTCCAAAAGATAAATGTAAATATATCCTAAATGCCTTTAACAACTTCCATGAAAAACTTAAATTCACCATCGAGACTGAAAACAACTCAAAAATAAATTTCCTAGATATGACATTATATAATAAAAACAATATTATTGAAACACAATGGTACACAAAAAAAACGTGGTCCGGCAGATACATAAATTACTTTTCGCAACACCCAATGAACCAAAAAAAGTCGGTAATAATCAGTCTTGCCGATAGAGCAATAAAATTGAGTAATTTAACTTATCAATCCCAGGCAATACAAAAGGCAAAAAACATCTTAATTCAAAATAGTTACCCAAAAAAATTAATAAATTCAATATTTAACTCCAGATTACAGCAAATGAACAATCCCAATCAAAACGTACCAAACCAAAAAACCAAAGATAAAAAATTCCTCTCTATTCCTTACATCCAGGGTCTTTCAGAAAGTATCCAAACTATTTTCAAACACCAAAACATAACCGTATGCCACAAAAGCTACAACACTTTTCAAAAGAAATTTTTTACTTGTCTTAAAACACCAACCCCAACCAGTCAAAAAACACACACTATATATCAAATACCATGTAATGATTGCCCAGGAGTATACATCGGACAAACTACTCAATACCTTAAAAACCGCCTAAATGGACATAAATATGACAAAAAAAATAAAACTTCATTAACTAAGCACGAAAATGAAACATCCCATAAATTCAAATATGAAGACACAAAAATATTAAAAACGGAAACCAACCAAAAAAAAAGGGAATTCTTAGAAATGCTCTATATTAAGCAAAATAAAAATTCAATAAATGATAGAACTGAAATTAAAAATTTAAACCAAATATATCACAACGTAATAAAATAATTATTATGTTCCGAAATTTTCTCCTTGATTAATAAATAAGAAAAAAAAAAAAAAAAAAATTGTTTTACTTAGTTAAGTGAAACGGAAAAAAAATATAGTAATTACCAATTGATTATAATAACAAATAGTATAATTAAAGGCCCTCATGCTATACACCAAAACAACAACAACACAATATACAATTTTTTGCTTCAGTAAAAACAATCAGAAAGACAAGCAACTGCTTCAAAACGAGGTGCAATTCCAGTCAAAATATATCGGTAGACTAACATGCCACCGTAGTTTTATAAATAAAAATTTTACATGTTTTGTTGGCGTCTAATACTGTATACTAAATGTGATGTGACAAAAATTTTATTCTGTTTTGGTTTGCTGAATGCAGGAAGTTACCTTCTTGGGTGAGTTTGAAAGTATAAATTACTAGGAATTTTAGTTAGCGTAACGAATTATTATTATATAAAAAAAAAAAAAAAAAGGTTATTTTTAATTATGTGTCTATAAGTATATGTATGTAACATTTTGTCTTTACATTTAAAAAAAAAAAAAAAATGTTGACTTCGCATAATATAAAATAGTACTGTTTTTAGTTTCAGTCAAACAGCACTGATGAAGGCATTTAGCCGAAACGTTTGCAATAAACAAAATGAAAATTAGTGCCGAAAAATGAAATAGTTTTATTTTTCCAAAAAAATAACCTGAGGCCAAAAAAACCAAAGAAAATCTTCCTACGAATATATTTTAAATGGTCCAGAAACTCACTCTAAGTATATATATATATATATATATATATATATAAGAATAACAAGTCTAATACAAATAAGGACCAAAAATCGGGGGTATATGAATTAAAATGTGGCTCTTGCGAACAAGTATATATTGGTCAAACGGGTAGATCTTTTTATAAACGTATCAAAGGACACAAAACATCATATATTAAACAAAAAACTAATTCTAATTATGCGAAACATTTACTAGCAACAAATCATAATTTTAATAATGAATTTAAAACGTTGCATTCAGCCAATAAAAGTTACAAGTTAAATTACTTGGAAAGTCTAGAAATTAGTAAGAGGAAAAACCATAATATTTTATTGAACGATAAAAATGTAGACTCTTTTATTATTGTTAAAAAGTCTAGCTTTAGTATCAGTCTTAAGTTGGTTTTTGAAAAAGACACGTGTGTCGGAAATAAATTAGTGGAAATTACTAAACAAATATAGTTTGTTTATTTATTACACTAGAAATACTTTCAATGCTTCCGTTCTTTGTGAATACGAGACAAAAAAAGACTTTTAATTTCAATTTTCCTAGGACCAACACTTATAAAAGCTCACTAATTTATGAAATGTGTAATTACTTTAATATTTATGCTAGTGACTTATAGATTTGGACGTAATTAATTTGAAAGATTTTACAAAGCTGATGGAAGATAGACTATATGAATCTCAGACTCGGGTCTAACACATATTTTGTATTATATATTCTTTATATGGCGTCTGTAATTGGCTTTGGCTGTTGATGCTGTAATAATTAAATAAATAAGAGAGTAGCAGAGTGAGAATTACTTGTTTTGTTGACAAAATACAGCTGATCTGATAAAATGAATTCATGTAGCAACGTCGCCGTTGTGTCAAGAACGTTACTAAAACCTTCTCCAAAATTTAAAATTTTCAACTATAAGATCTCGAAAACCATTTAGAATTGACCGATGATATATAGGAACTGTTTCCTCAAAATCTCCCAGACTATCACCTGTCAAAATATTTGTAGTCAAACCCCTAACATCCTGTATATCCTCCGAACTCTGCGGGTATATTAATACATTTTTATTATATTTTAGGGTACTTCGTGAAAATCAATAAAGGATTATGTTTAAACTGCGATCGCAAAATCGACACAGAAGACATTCTGACCTGGACTGAGCTGGCCAAAGTTATAGTACAATCATTAGGGGCCAAAAATACAATTAGAATCTTAGTGAAGTACGAGAAGGTGATCCCGAATGGAGCGTTGGACCCGAACTTTTACCAGACCTGTATATTTGCGCATAGTTTTATCAACACGAATAGCACCGACAGGATAAAATCAGATGCGCCGTTTAATTTTTTCGAGGATATGGACAGGGCCGGTCATGACCAGGTAAAGTATATTCAGAGGTATAAGAAAGTTTTGAAAAACGATAAAAGAGCTTTGTGGACTTATTGTAATTTGTATAGGTAAAAAGGCGGCTTTGGGCAGTACCTTAGAGTAAGAATTAAAGTAGAGATCACGACTCATTCATAAATCACGTTAGGGGTATGCGCCAACGTGGTTTCCCTATTTTTCACATTCTATCGACCAATGACGTCAAAAAGAAATAGACCCCGCATTTCATTCATAAAAATGAAATAAATAGAATCAAACATCAATTTGTTGTTGTGTGTAAGTGGAAAAAAGACGGACTGATCGCATAAAAAATAGTTTGCGGTGAAAATTGCAACGCTGTCAGATATCTTCGCGAGGCTTACCAGTGGCGTAGCTATTTTTTGAGATAATGTATTATTTGCTATATTTTTTCGAGCCCAAATATTAGTATGGTGGATACGACAGTTTTTTTGTTGTAAGAAGAACAGGAACGACTTCACATTGCAAAAGTGAGAGTTTTAATAATAACTTGAAAACAATTAATTTAGATATTATATCGTGGAAAAGTCTGCACTAAATGAGGAACTTTTTATTTTCAATTTCTCGAAAAACTTTCTTCTTGATAAAACTTGTGTGTTTGTCGAAAAAATAATTTTCACAATATTCAACTTTAAGTCAGATATACAGGGTATTCAAAAAATACGAAAAAGTGTATTTCAAAAATTAAAATTTTTGTGGTTGCCGCGTAAAAAATCGTAAATAAAGGTTTAGTATTAGTTATGTCATATTAGTAATAGCTAAGGAAAGATTTAAATAGAAAAATGCTTTTTTGCTGTTTGACCTTAAATATCTCCATAACTATAATATAAAAAATGTTAATCAGTTTATATTTACGATGTTAAAAATTTTATTTTTTTTGAAATTGTTAGTGAAATCCACTTTTTTGAACATCCTGATCTAAAGTTTATTACTATCAAAAATATTCTTTTTGAACCTCCAACTTTTATCAAGAAATCAATAATAACAAAAGTAAATAAATGCAATAAAATGCAAGATGTTTAAAAATAAAATCATCGAAACTTTTTGGTGATTCTGAAGCACCCTGTATAATATTTTACACTATATTTGAAACTTATTTTTTTTTCTATAAAAATTTAAATAACAAGGTTGAAAGTGGTGCTGCACTTTATAAATTTTCACCCGGACACGTGGTTTATAAAAATAAAACAAAGTTTAAAACTTTTTTTGGTGCACTTGCAGGGGGACTAGCAACAAGTGAAAAAAAAGCATTCTTCTTAATAATTTTTTTGTCATTGAATTAGTTTTGACAAGGTTGGATCCCCCTAGAACTGAAATCCCGGCTACGTGCCCGCAAAAGACATATTTATGTAATGGTTCATGTGGCAATATTTGTTATTAGCAATAAGCTTAGTCATTAAAGAACAAGCATTTCCATGACAAAATACAACCAATAACATGGAGTTCTTATTACTATTGTTACTAAAGATGAAGATAAAACTAAATTTTGTTACATGGACCCACTTTGTGTTTTGATGTCTATACCAAGAGTATAATGCTTATTTAATACGTTTCTTTATCAGCTTATCACCGACTTCATAAGAAATATGTAATAAAATATAATATATCACTTTTTAATGCAACCTATTTTTTGAAATCGGGTTTGTTTTTCAAAACATTTTGATTTCACCCTTTTTCCAACCCATTTTAGTTCTATTTACGCGAAGTTAGGTAAAAATTAGGGTCCAGTACTTTTAAAAGTTTGCCAGGCTCGCGGCAAGTAATATTATATAAAAATGCACCACGTTTACATGTATTGGATCTATTCATATTTACAGAAAATCAGCAATAAACATGGTCCAATATTAATATGAATACAAAATTGAACTTCGTGTCCCTAAAAACCACAAAAACCATATTACGAAAAACAATATCTTTACAGTATTTATCCCTCAATTTACCCCCTTTTTTCCCCACCATCCACCTTCCCCGCTATACATTTCACTTATTGACAATATAAATATTTTGTGCCAAGATGTTTAATATTTTTAACATTCATTATAATATATTATATTATTATTTATATTACCGAAATCACCTGATAAAAACAGATTCTCCCTAGTTGGGATAATGTATCTCAGGATGGTATTTATTTACTTTTTTGATTACTTATTTTTAAAAACCAAATTTTTAGGCAATAAATGAAAGCATTTCAAATTCATTAAAGAAAATCTATAGCAAATGAAAAATTGAAAAGTAGCGCTATTGCGCTATTTTCATTTTTTGTATATACTTGCTATATGAGAACTCCGACACTACCCTAAATATTCCTTGAAAATTTCATCCAAAATGCAAACCATCCTGGAGTAATTAATGACAACATAAATTAGTGGGTCTTACAGCTTAGTCAATTAAAATTTAGTACCTATGCTTTACCAAATAGTATATTTATGTTGTTTATTAACCCCTCAAAAAAGGTGGTTTGATACATTTTAGAGGAATATTTGAGACTTTTCACAAATATATAAATAAGCAAAACGCTGTACTCCGTTTATCATCAGTGTCTTCGACTTTATAGATAAGTTGAAGTTATAAAAAATTAATTTAAGCCCAAGGGAAATGTGCAATAAAAAAACAATACTTCATTTGCAAATATAAGAACGCTATTAGACGGTGATTTTACCCTTCAACTACAGCACTGGTATGACATAACCTTACTTACCTTCGAAAACAAACTTCTGGGTTTAAATCGTTTCTTTTTCTGCAAATAAAGCAAGTTCGCACCATTTTCTTAAAGTATTTTAAACAGATTCTTGAAAATAGCCAGACAAAACACTTGGATTTCTGAAAAACACTTATTTCACCAACTAGAACAATTGCAACGCCGTGCATCAAATAGGTCGAAATCATGAATGACTACGACAGTCTTCGGCGTCTTCCGAATGATCCCGAAAGAAATCTGTAGTATACTCGAAAAAGGTAGAATTCCGACGTTGCCGATTATTCTGGCCTTTATTTCTTGAAATAAGGAATAATAATTACAGAAAATTTAAATTACATTTAAAACAGATTCGGTTTGAGTTATCTATAATAAGCTATTTAATTATCAGTTTTAAAATATTCTATATGGAAATTTATACTGGGAATTTCTGAAATTCCTTGTTTATTTAGGTAATAGTATAAAGGATGATATCCGTTATAATCTGGCCACAGTAACGGTTTGGCAAACCAGGGTTAATGTTGGATTCCTCCAAAATGTAAACAACTGGGTTTATGTTATTTCCATGTCGTTGCTATCGACCAATGTTTACGATAAAACAAGAAGTGGGGATGGCCCATGCCCAAGCCGTGGCCATTTGTTGACGAATGCCAGTGATGGCGTGAGTTTTCACTTCCCGCATAAGGAAATATCATCAATCGTGAAAAAATTATCGTTCCGGGTTTTTACAGATCCTCATGTTTTTCCATTACTGTCGGTCTGTTCCGGTATAGCTAAAAAATCCACTTATTCGATTAACTTTAATTTCATTTAATTTTCCACGAAAATTACGTCTGATATAAAAAAAACTGGTAAAATATTGGTATGAATTCAATATGGCGAAACAAAATGACGACCTGTTAAAATATTTGATGTACGAAAATGAAGAAATGGGCCATGCTTCATTATCGTTGATAAAAAGAAGGATTCTTACCTATTTCTTAATGAGGCAAATAGGTATTTTTACAAACTTCAAAGAAATAATCGTTCTCTATTTCACTATCTAAAATCAAACCATTAAGTTAGGTAAGTTTAAAAGGAAATTAGTTATTTTGTTAAAGAATTAATCAAGTGTAAGCAAAACTGGTTGGGGCAATGTCAACAGCGCAAGGAGTGGTGGCAGACCGGATTTTCTAACGAGTAGTGGAACGTTGCGATTGAACCTTGAACGATCTAACGCCACGCGGGTCGACCGGGGAGTCTGTATGCTCCCATCCACAAAAAATCGGCAATTTTAAGTACCATTTATGTATCGAAGTATTTTAGTTGCTGAGAACCTGTGTTTTGTAGCGTAGTTAATAAATTACGATTAGGATGATACTCGAGTCGTTTTATTACTAACATATTTATATATTAAATTTAGTTTTTAGTTATGTTTGCCTTATATCACTATCATTTTGTAATTGTGACATTTAGAAAAATTATTTGTTCAATTGTCGAAAATGCAATAGCGGCGCCAATACGGCCGACAACTTTGTTACTTGTGTAGCCAAAACTGAAAATCAGTGCCTAGGAAAATTTAAAAGTGTCAGCATTTAAAAATTCAAAATAGCGGTGTCAAAATGACAATGTCAACAGGTCTGACGGATGATTTTAACATTTGTGGGGATTATTTAAGAATGCACAACAAAAATCAAAATGATGTCGCCAATATAGCGAAAACATTTTGTCTTTTGTACAGATTCGGCTGAAATATCAATATCTAGAAGTATTTAAGTATGAAAGTTATGAAATTTTAGTCAGTATTTGAGAATTAAAAATGGCGGCACCACCATAGCAGACTAATTTTAAAATTTTTGCAGATTTGATTAAAATTCGGCATTTAGGGGTATCTAAGACTTCACATCATGAATTTTTGTCAACGTTTTAAAAATTCAAGATTGTAATGCCAACATGGCGGCGGAATTTTAACAGTTGTGTAGATTTGGCTGAAAGAAAGTAGGAATCTGGGGGTATTTGAAATTACATGATACATTTTTAGTAAATATTTAAAAAATGAGAGTAGAATGCGAGCGAATTTTAATATTTATGCAGATTTCATACATTTTTAGTAATAAATATTTAATATATAAATATATAATAAAAAAAAAATCAATCAATCAATTCGATAAGTACTTTTTTCAGATATTTTTCTTATTAATATTTTGTTCAGCCATATTGGATTTTTACCAAAATGTTACCACGTCATATGACTTTTAATTTTTAACGAAAACTTGAAGTAAATAGGACAAGCAGTTCTTGAGCTTTGTCGCGGACAGACATACAGACTAACCGACGGAATTAAGAAAACATGTTTTTTTGTAACTAGAATACTTTCCTCTTGCGAGGAAAGTAAAAAAAAAGCGAGCGCTATTAGATACGAATAGAATAGCCAATTGTCATATTGTTTTTCCATGTTAATAGCTGAAATTTTAAAAATACAAGATTTTTTTTAATTTTCAATATCCTAAATCATAAATTCCAACCAGTTTAGAACATGTTTACGAACACATTTTTACTTTTAATACCCAAAGAATCACCATTTAAATTCCTTTACCTGACAACACTTATATAAAAAATTAGCCCAAATCAAGTGAAAATTTTTTTTGAGCGTGAGACGCCCTTCGACTATTTTAATATAGTATAGATATATACTAGGAAAACTATTGTAATCAGCAAAAAAATCACCTCAGAGTCTTTTTTGTATCATTTTGCTTCTGAAGATTCTTACATGACCCCCGACGAAATAAACGTTCTATTATACTGAACCGGATTGGTCAGTACGTCATGTGACCCAAAATAAGTGAATAAGGTATCTTCCACTAGACATGTCTCTTGGAAAAGGAAATCTTGCTGTTTACTTAGTGATTGAAAGAAAATTCCAAACTTAAACGGCTATTTTTTTACAAACTCACATTGCCGCATCATAGTTAAGTCAACTAAAGCTCCTAGTTTCGCAATGTCCAAGATAAAGTAAATAAAACTTATTTATTAAATATTTAAAAAATTATGTTCTTCTAATGTCACCGCACCTTTAGAACGCTGCTTCTTGAAGTAAGGCAACATATAATTAGCAGATTTGAGCCATATCAACAAATATACAATAATACATTAAAACACATGCAGTAGTGACGCTAAAGGCCGCATGCCTTTGTTCAAGACTATTGCATATTGCAAAGAAGAATTGCAGCATGTAAAACCGGCCTTAAGAAAAGCTTGGTATCTAATAAAATATTTTTAGCAAATTAATTTTTTTAGTGTTAAAATTTATTGTAGTTCCACCACCCGCTATTGGTTTTTAAGCCACGTCTGTCACGTGACCCTGTAACAATGTTTACTGTAGACTATTATACTTTTTTACTATAAGGATCCCTTGTCAATGAAAGTGGGAAGGTCTAATACCACAGTGGGATGGTCTAATCCATGGAGTTATCGTCGGGCTTGCCATAGCTTACTAAAACTCTTGTTAATGGTGAAATCTGATCTGAGACTTTGGGTATTTTGGTTTGTATTTTACTATTTTGCAATAAAAGTAATTTCTTTATACTGCTTAGAAACTAATATTGGAAATACATTACTATTCTTTGTATGAAAATTTGATTGCATCATGTTTAAACATATTCACCGTAATATAAATTGGTATAAACATTGGTGTTCCTGGCTAGGCTTGGCATCGTCGTACTCTGTGAGGTAATCTTGGCAGTGGCTAAATATGTAAATAATGAACTCTATTTTTATTCTTCCTCTAAGGGTAGTACTTTTTAAATACATTTTTTACAACTTAACATTTAACATATTACTAGTAAGTGGTAACTTCATTAAATAGGACACAAAGTCTTGATCTCAGGGTTTCAGTCAAAACAAATATTACAAGCATCATCGGAGCTACAGCAGTGGCGGCTCGTGAGTATATTGAAGGGTGAGGCTACATGAGGTTAATTTTCTTTAAATGTGAATAAATTTCCACGTCACCCATGAGGTATTATTCTGCGACGCGTTGACCTTTTTTTTAATAGAGGTCATCGCCAATAGCCCTACTAAACCATTAAAAACTAAAAAAATAAACTCTAAAAAAAGTAAATAAAAAGTAAACAAAACAAGTAAAATATGTACACCTATCACTAAAATATAGCGGTGATTGCGATAATAAAAACATAATTTAGTTTATTAAAACTTAAAATAAATAGTTGTATGAAATAAGATAAAAAAACTACTTTTTGTACATTAAATCTATACGTCTGTCTTTTAAGGTTGCAAATTTATCTATAATTTGGTCGTAAAAGTTTTGGTCTTCACTAAAATCTGACAGTAATTCCTGCTCTATTTACATCATTGCTAAACCCGAAAGCCGTTCTTGTGTCATTGTGTTTCTTAGGTAGGTTTTGATCCGTTTAAGACATGAAAAATTTCGTTCGGCCGATACACTTGTTGCGGGAATAGTTAAAACTAAATTAAAAAGCTTATATGCTTCCGCAAAAATTGCTTTAAAATCTTTAAATAACAAAGCTAGACTTTTTTCGACATCTAAATTTGAAAATTGTTCATCCCTATACATTACAGAAAGCTCATTCTTTAATCTATCTCTGTCAAAAATGTTTGGATAATTTTTTAATAAATTATTTAATAAGTCGTCTGGAAAGCATTTAACATATTCTGAATATTTTGTGCAATCGACTAAAGCAAAGAAATTTAAATTATTTAAATTTTCAAACCGCGTCCCTAATTGAAGAATTATACAATCTATTATTTCGAAATATAATATTTTATATTTAGTAAAAATATCAAAGTCGCTAGAACATTGCCCTCGACGTGTGTTAGTTGGCAGAATAGTGGCTTTTTTAGCAATATTCAAAAGTTCTTTGAAATGGTCCTCGTTTCTAAATTCAATAATTCGTTGCTTGGCAAGGTTTATTTGCGAAATGCAGTAATTTATATCTAAATGCTTTAACTGTAATATTTGAAACAGTACATCAGTGCAACTAAAAATTTGTTTATAAATATGCGTTAAAAGGCAAAATTCGAAATCATTAAAATGCTTTAGAAATCCTTTTGCACCATTAATAGATTCTGTTCCAGAACTTAAGTTATTAATAATAGTTTCAAATACTATAATTAAATTGTCCCATTCATTAGCCACTAAGTTTAAAATTTTAGACCGTGTATACCATCGCGTTTCTACAGCTCGCGGAATTCTTTTACCTACTATCTGATTAAGCACAAAAGACCGTTTTAGTGATTGGTGAAAATAATTTGGTATTCCTAATAAAGTGGCAAAAAATATACGACTTTGGGTAATCAGTTTTGTTCCCTGTTGTAAAACTAGATTTAATCTGTGGGCGCAACAATGAGTAAACATAGCTAAAGGAGCAATAGATCTAACTTTTGTTTGAAACCCATTTATTTCACCTGCCATAACACTAGCCCCATCGTAACACTGCGCGACCAATTTATTTTTAAAGTCATAAGGCTCTAAGCTGTTTTGTATTAAATGAAAAAGGCTCTCTGCTGTTCTATTATCGCTAACGTCAAAAAATCCTAAAAATCTTTCTTTTAAAGATCCGTTGGTCACATACCTAACTGTTATTGAACACTGTGATTTTTCTGTTATATCAGTACTATCATCCGCAATTACGCCAAAAAAACAACAATCGGTGTCATTGATTTTGTTTTTTTATATATTCTTGAATATAGTCATGTATGCAACCAATTAGTTCATTTTGTATAGTCTTAGATTGTCCCGTAAAAATATTACTAAATTTAGCACAATGTTCAGTAAGTTCGGCATTTCTTTTTATTAAGCATGCAAATATTTCCTTAAAATTGCCACGGTTAAAAGAATCTGTTGTTTCATTATGACCTCGAAATGCCAAGTCCTGTTTACCCAAAGTAATAGTAACATCAATTAAATAATTTAATAATAAACGGTTTTTTCGAACATTTTCATTATAAACAATTTTATTAAGACTAGCATTTTCTTGTAGTGCATCCGCAATAGTCGTTCATTTTGCTCCAGTCTTGTAAGTGCTACCGAATTTTTAATATGCCCTCTTGAACTTTCATGCGATTTTACTGCTCGTGAAAAATTTTTTAAATCCGAATATCCGCCCCCTGAACTCCAATTATTTTTGACGCAACCTAATAAAATACAAGGCCAACAATATAAGCTTTCTTTATAAATACTTCCGCATAGCCACCTATAAGTTTCGTACCAAGATATTTGAAAAGTTCTTGAATATTTTTTACCTTGCCTCTTATCGTTAAATATTGCTAAAATTTTCGGCGTCGGACGGCTACCTAATATCTTTTTCTTTTCAGTTTCGCTTCTTCTTAAAAAAGGCGTTTCAATTAATGAAGCAATAATGTCGTGAATAGGATTCATTTCAAAAGCAAAAAGCAAATACAAAAAATGGAACGGTCCAACTTACCAAATCAAAACAAAACAAAAACTTACTCACGCGTATTTATTCACCTTAAAAGACAGAACGCCCTCAATCAGCGATTATCGCAATCTATTTCCTATTTCTTTCTCAGCCGCACGCACCACGTAAAAAGAAGCCGTTGGAATATTTCGCTAGTCATGTGATTTAAATAACCAATAAAAGCATATCCAAGCTACAGATTTATCGCCTCAAGAATGCAATAGAAAACGCGTGCATCGGCAATCGCCATCCCGCTCTGTCGTAATCAGGTGACTCGCCGGCATCGGCACCGGCCGTTGATAAATAGGTCAGAAGTCGAAACTTTCCAAGCTAAAATTATTTCGCCTCATTCGAGAGCACTTTCTTTAGGAATGGGTTTGCACGGATTGCACGGTCGGTTTTTTGATGTGGTCAGAATTTATTTTCTAAAATATTTATTATGGGATTATATTTTGTTTTTTTTTTAATGTTATTATGTTGTAAAACTGTTAAAAAGTATATTTCTAATTGGTAATAGATAAAAAGTTATATAAAAAAATTCTCTTTTCCTTTATTTTGGGGGTGAGGCGCGGCCTCAGAGGCCTACCCTGACGAGCCGCCACTGAGCTACAGTATTGCAAAAACCTAATTTACTTATTATACAATTAATAAATAATATTAAGTATAGCTACCTTAACACATTTAAAACAGCAAATCCAAGTACAAAATCAGAATAAAATACAAAACAATAAATCACACGTTACATTTTATACTTACAACCATAATAAGAAGATTCTGAATCTGTATGTTAGTATCAAGAAGTATGTTAAAATAAAACTATAAAAGAACTTTTCTTTCTTATTTTGTACTTGGTTTTGCTGTTTTAAATGTGTTAAGGTAGCTACACTTAATATTATTTATTAATTGTATAATTAGTAGATTAGGTTTTTCCAATATTGTAGCTCCGATGATGCTCGCAAGAACGAAACACGTGCCACCTTAGGTTTTTTAAATATTTGTTTTGACTGAGAGTCTGTGACCAAAACTTTGTGTTTTATTTAATAGAATTATAAACAGTATATATTGTTAATATATTGGACTCATCAAAACAAGATGTCGAAATAGCACCATTTGAGGACGACTCAGAAGATGAGGACTTTTTAAGTGATGATATTTTTTAGTCTATAGTATTAAAAAGTTTCTGAAGGATTCTATTAGTCTTTGACGTGTAAAAGTCATAAATTGCATTATGAATATCCATTTTTGCATGGTAACTTAAGTCTTTTGCCTTTGGATTTTTTCGTGTACATTGTCAGTGTATATATACAGTGTGTCCCAGATTCGCTTCTCTATATAGGGATCTCGGCACCTATTATACCTACAGCAAAGGTTAAATGGGGAAAGTTTTAGAGAAAACTTATTGCATTCGATATCTGGCTTCAGATTTACGATCGATCAATAAGTTTGGGAAATATCCGCAAAAACCGAAAATGGCGGATTTCGTTTTTCGCCAGTATATCCAGAACGGTAAATTTGACAGCTGTCAAAATGTGACATTATTCGGACACATTTTTAAGACAAATAAGATGGCGTATACGACACGTCTTCATTGTTTTTTGTTAACCCGCAACCCGCCTCAAGTTTCATTTTTCTTATGACCGCCATATTGGATTTTTCGATTTTTGGAAAGAGCCTAAAATTTCCAATCTAGTGATATCTCAAGTGCATTAAAGATTTTAATTTCATCAAAATATCACACTTCATAAATTAGGTTTCAATGTTTTTAAAGGATGCCATGATTTATTTGTCACAAGATTACATTAATAAGTAAGTAATGTATTGAACGCATTGAATTTTGAATACAACATGAACGTAAATAACGACTTAAAAAATCTAAATGAGCTTTAACTGCTTTGTAAGTGGGTAACACTAATTTACAAATCTGCATAATGACCTCCATTTGTATCGAGACATTTTTGACAATTGGTGACTGTTTTTCGTACAACCCTGTACAAAGTGTATTTCGGTTAATATTTCTAAATGTGTCCAGCACTCTTTGTCTCAGGATTTCTGTGGTCACGGGGGGATCAAATTCATAGATTTGAATCTTCGTGTGACCCCAGAGGTAGAAATCTAAGGGCGATAGGTCAGGCGATCTAGGAGGCCAAGATATTGGACCATTTAAAGAAATTATTCTTTCGTCAAACTGCTCTCTTAAGAAGTTCCTGACTTGAATGGTATTGTGAGCCGGACATCTTGACTGGACGGAGTTGTTGAAACCAAGTTCTTCTTAATTCATCTTCCGTTAGAATAGCTCGTAAGGCTGGTACAACCTGGTTTCGCAAAAGCTCTAGCTACCTCGGCCCGTTTAGGTTGTAGTCAAACAAAAATGGTCCAATAAGTCGATTTCCTGAAATGATTAATAATTTATAAATAGGTGCCCAACAGTCAAGGGCGGCTGGGTCGGCCGGGTGGTACTAGAAACTATAAAGGGAAAATTATCTTTACTAAAAAGTATCCCGTAATGAATAAGCTTGTATACATTTGAAACCTATTCAGCTTTATTATGAAAAAGAAAAACATATTTGGTTAGCGGGAAGTAATAGCCGTAATAAATTATTTTGTTGGTATTGCATATTAATTTCGGAAATACTAAATCAATTTATTTCAGTGATATAATAATCTTAGAGAAATGCACGGTGCCTTAATAAAACATACAATATCAAAAGAACAAACCCCTTGCGCTTTAAAATTTAAATTATTCGGAAATACAGCTGAACGCCTTTCTATAAATCATAATGAAAATCGAAAAATAATTCGACATTTGATTAATATGATATTTTTTTCATAACGCGAAACTAGTCTTCCCGGGTAATAATAAATCATTAAATTCAGACAATCAAAATAATTTTAGAGAATTAGCTAAATCTGCAGAAAATTTAGATAAAGTGTTAATAAATTTATAGAACCCAATTCTATTTTTATAGGTTCTTCGAAACTACAATACAAAATGATTGAATAAAAATGTAATACAATATCAAAAAAGTAAGTTGACTGACTAGAGTAGGACGTTTTATTTTTTTTTATTAGATTATTCTCTTTTAGTATCATTGTGATATCATCATCATCCCACACCAAACGTTACTTCCAAATCTGATCTGTAGACGTCTGTCTGCCACTTCGTGAGGATTTTGCAAAGCCCAATGATGACGGTTGTGCCTATTAAAGACTCCACAATTCGTGAACCTGCTCTCATCGGACCACAAGACATGATTTACAAAATCAGGATTTTCATTACATCTCCTAGTATACCACTCACAGAACTGTAGTCTTAGAAAATCAGTTTCCTTAAGTCCTTGTACTATTATGGGTTTGTATGGATGGTACTTATTCTTTTTTAAAACTCTCTGTACTGTTGATTTTAGCACATTGGTTTCCTGTTCTACAGTTCTTACCGATGCACTAGGGTTTTCGTTGATAGCTTGTAAAATGTTTCTGTCTCGATTTTCATTGTTATTATTGTATCCGCTTCTAGGTTGTTCGAAGGCACCATGGTTAATTAAATTAACTACGATTTTCCTGAATTGGGTTTTATGAGGCTGCCGTCGTTCGGGGTACATCTCCAAATACCTTGCTGAGGTAACGTCGGCGTTTCTGAATGATTGAAAGTACAGAGCTAACATGTCGACCTTTTCTTCATTTTAATACGAAATGCCGGCCATTTTCTATAGGTTTTGACAATTTATGTGTCAGATTTATGATTTTATTGGGATAAAAGCGTACTTACTACTTATTAAAACACAGCTTTGATACTTTCAACTATTTAACTTAACATCAAAGTCAAAATCCAAATTTGTTACAGATAAATCATGGCCTCCTTAGAAAAAACTGAAACCGAACTTTACGAAGTGTAATATTTCGATGATACTAAAATCTTTAATGCACTTGTGAGATATCACTAGACTGGAAATTTTAGGCTCTTTCCAAAAATCGAAAAATCCAATATGGCGACCATAAGAAAAATGAAAGTTGAAGCGGGTTGCTATATATATATATATATATATATATATATATATATATATATATATATATATATATATATATATATATATATATATATATATATATATATATATATGTAAATATAATTATATCTATTGCGTATATATATATATATATATATATATATATATATATATATATATATATATATATATATGTAAATATAATTATATCTATTGCGTATATATATATATATATATATATATATATATATATATATATATATATATATATATATATGTATATATATGTAAATATAATTATATCTATTGCGTATATATATATATATATATATATATATATATATATTTGTTACACTTTTATTTCAAAAATTCACTTTTTAAAAAATATTATTTATTCACTTAAAAATACTTTGTATAATTGTAAAACTTAAACCGTATAATTTGAAACTTAAACTGACATAATAACAGTATCTGATATGAACTAACTAATATTTACAATTGGTGCTTAATTTATATGTTTTGAAATGATGAGGCAGCACCTTCAAGCTGTGAGAACTGCAACTCGAAAATACTGCTTGCAATGCATTCCTTGAAATGTTGAAATCGCCATATCCGTTCCCATGCGACTGAAGGTCAATGAATACACGTGGCTATAACGGATATAACAACTCCCCCTTTTAGTCAAAAGTTAATACAATGTTTTAACTTTTGTAAAATCACTTAAAGTTCGTCTTCGTCTTCTTCTTCGGCTTGGGGATGGATAGCTGGCCGCTTCTCGCAAGAATACTGCTTAGTCTGCTCTTGACTGTCTTTCGCTGCAGTGGTCTGGGAGGAGGTGGTGAACCATCATCTAGTGGAGCCATGGTGATGCTGGGTAGTCTCTTACGACGACACTTACATAATATGTACAGGACGAGTAGGCTGGCTAGAAGTACTATTGTGATGATTGTGAACCAAGACAAGTGTTTGTAGACAAAAGGTTGGTTTATTAGTTTGTCCAGTTCTTCTGAATATTGGTCTAGTTTGTGCTGAGCAATATTGAGATCTTCTACATCTATCTTGTTCAGTTTTAGAGGTTTGAGGTCTGGGATATGAAGCTTCGATGAGATGTGTTGGCAGCACTTGTATGGGATCAAAACTGGGTGGCTTTTGTAAGTAACGTTTTGATACTTGTCGATGATTGCCTTGGCGTGAACGCGTGTGCTCCCTATAAAGGCGTTACAATACGGTTGAAGTTTAAGGAGGGAATTGACATTGATAATGTTCGTCTTGACTTCTCTTCCTTCACATTTGATAGTAACTGGTAATGGATCTGACACAGTAATCAACCAAAAGTTTAGGTCGATACCTTTGACGTTGTAACCTTTTGCCAGAAGAATTGATACTTGACATGTCTTAGGTAACTGGTTTGGTCCTCTAAGGAGCTGAGCTTCACAAATCGCTTCGCTGTCTATTGGGTAGGGTAGAACATCTGAACAGATCTTTTGGTTTCGTCCTATTGATTTACAGCCTTCTAGGTTTTGAAAAGAAACGTATAACATTGAATCATCGTCCCGCGCTATATATTTTTGTGTTGTAGGAATTATATGGTGAAATTCTGTTCGATTATCCAACACAGGTATTGGATAAAGATGATATAAGGTATAGCTTTCAGGATTTACTAAAGGTATTTTTAAAATAAACACTACTTTAGTGTCTGATTGATATGCCTCAAGTTCGATAATCTCAACGTATTGTGCGAGTGTTGAAGAGTACACAGGTAGAGGTAGATTATTTTTTCTAAGAGATTGTGAAATTTCTTGAAGGGAACTAATCAGATCTCCTGGGGTTATTATTGAGCTATGTAAAATATTTAGTCTAGCGAATGATATAGCATTTAGAGCGTCGTTAAGAAAGTTTTCTAGAAAGGAGTAACTCTCCATTAATGATTCACATAAGTCTAATGTTCTTATTTGAGCATCGTAAAATGCAAGGTCATCAGATATGTCTATTATCGATTTATGGATTTCGATTATGTCTCGGTTAAATGTTTCTTCGTCTATTTGAAGTTTTTGTATTGATGCGTTAAAAGTTTTTATGACTGAAGTAGTAACCGATATCTGATTTTTAAGGAGGTTCTCGATATGTCTTTCGTCTTGGTTGACTTTATCAATGCATTCATTGAAATATTCACCGTCTGAGGCATCGAGGTTTCCAGTTATGGATTTCCAGACCGTGCCAATTCCGTTAAATATTCCGCGCCTCTCCCTGTGACTATATTTTTTCGTATCTGCGATTATTTCTTTATATTTTAAATTGACAGAATCGGATATTTGATTAAGCAGGCTAACGTGTGTTTGTATTTCGGATCTGAAAGATATCATTCTAGGCGAGTCAACGTTTATGAAGCCGTCTAGTAATCCTTCTAGGATTTTATCGTTATTCACGATAGCTTCTTTTATGTAAGAAAGATCTTTATACACGAGGAGTGTCCATTTGTCGTTGTCGACACTTTGACAGAACCTTCTTCATGGAAGAATATTCCGAGTGTGTTGTTGATAGGTGTTATAGAAAATTGGGACAGGCCTACCGAGAGCAGCCCGAGGAATCTGCAAAGAAGAATATTCTTATTCAAAATAGGGTTTTAACCTATCGAAGTTGACTTTAGATGACTGATTTGTCCGAGGATTAAGAAGAATGGCGGAATTTTGAAACACTTGTGTAACTTCAAAAGGACCATTAAATTTGTTTTCGGATTTTGATTTTATTTGTGACTCTTTGACGTATACCTTATCGCCAACTTTGTATTCGGGGATAGGAGATACGTGTTCGTCGAACCTGACTTTTGCTTTTTCTTTTTGTCTTTCTGTTTTCGCCCTAGCGATTTTGTAATAATATTCCATGCGGTTATTAAGATCTCGTATGTATTTCGATATTAATTTTTCCTGATTGTATAATGTTTCAGGTGGCCTACTTGACGTGTGACCGAAAATGAGTTCAAACGGAGTAAACCCGTGTGTTTTATTTTTAGTATTATTATAACAGATTACTGCATAGGGTAATACATTAAACGGATGTTCTGTAGAGTTTTCTGCTACGTTCGCTCTAATCATTTCTGATAAGGTTGCATGGAACCTTTCGATGGACCCATTAGACTGGGGATGATTTACACTAGGGAATGTTAGTTTTGTGTTAAACAATTCACAAAGGTCTTTAACTAACGAGTTATCAAATTCACGCCCATAGTCACAATGTATTCTTAGGGGTGTTCCATAATGCTGGAAAAATACTAATAGGGTATTTACAATCGTTGACGCTTTTTTGTCGTCTAGTGGGTAGGCTTGCGTGAACTTCGTAAGTTCGTCTCGAACTGTGAGTGCGTAATATCTGGTTGGATATTCGAAGATATCAATGTTTACTCTTTCAAACGGGGTTTTTGGGGTTTCCGTTATAACGAGTGGTGTACTTAAATTTTTCCGACATATTTTCACCTTCTGACATATTTCGCAGGCTTTAATTAATTTTTCAACATCTTTTGTTAAGTTCGGCCAATTATACTTTTCTCTTATGCGCCTGACTGTCTCGTTTATTCCCCGATGCAAATTGGTTTTGCCTGAACGGTAGTGTTCTAGAATTTGGGGAATTTCGTCAGCGTCTGGGGATCTTACAACGTTTTGACAGATTTTAAGTTTTATTTCTTTATCGGCAAAGATAAATGAGAACATTTCGAGAATGGGCAGTGCTAAATTATTTTCTACATAAAATGTTTTAGAGGGATCGAATTCATTTTGGGCCTTAAATAGAACATAGAACAGGTGTTGGGCTACAATTTCCGGGTCGAATGGTATTGGGATAATAAGGTATTTTCTATCTTTTACAGTTTTGCTAGAGGCAATGTTAACGCTCATGTTTTCAAAATGAATGTTTTCTTCGAAGATATCCTCGATTATTTTGTAATGCATTTCCTCTAGTTTGTTTTGCCAGAAAAAGGTAATAATTAATTTATGCGATTTATCTAAAAGCTGCGAATTTGAGAATTCGACTTTGGAATAGTCAATTATTGATCTCGTTTGGTAGAGATCTACAAATTTGTTATATTCTTGTGTGATGTGTTCGTCGTCTATTTCGACGGCATTTGGGTCTGGTTGACTTTGGTCGTCATTTTCGCTATCATTTTCGTTAGCGGCAAAAATGGCACATTTTGATTGGAAATTTGCGCATTTTTGGAAGTAATTAATCTTTATTCGGGATAGGGCGTCTGCATTTTTGTTTATCTTTCCGGGCTTATGTTCGATTTTATAGTTGTACTCTTCTAATTTTAGACGCCAGCGAGCATGCCTACTACCAGGGTCCTTAATCGAAAAGAGCCAGGTTAATGGCCGGTGGTCCGTAATAAGTGTAAACTTTCGTCCAAAAAGATAAGGGCGGAAATGTTTTACGGCCCATACAATTGCCAGTAGCTCCCTTTCGATGGTGGAGTATTTAGTTTCTGCGCTACAAAGTGTTCTAGATGCGAAAGCTATTGGTAGATCTTTTCCGACTCGCCCTTGTGACAGCACAGCGCCTATTGCGAATGCGCTTGCGTCTGTAGTCAGGAGGAAGGTTTCCTCAAAATTAGGGTAGATGAGAATGGGGTCTGTAATTAGGGCTTTCTTTAGTTCTTCGAATGACTTTTTGCATTCAGAATCAAAGAGAAATGGGACGTCCTTTTTTAGGAGTTGGGTTAAAGGCTTGGACACTTTTGCGAAGTTCGGGATGAATCTGCGGTAATATCCCGCTAATCCCAGGAAAGACTTAATGTCCTTTGCATTTTTTAGTTCTGGGAAGTTTTTAATGCATTCTACTTTTGAGGGATTGGGTTTTACACCATCTTTCGTGACAAGATGTCCCAGATAAGCAACTTCCTTTTTCAAGAACTCACACTTATCGGGTTGGATTTTAAGATTTGCATTTCGGAGACGTTTAAAAACTTCCTTTAGTCGGTCTATATGTTAATGTATGGTGGGCGAGTAGACGATTATATCGTCCATGTATACAAGGCAACGCTCGTTTTGGATGCCCAAAAGAATGTTGTCCATGACACGCTGGAACGTGGACGGGGCATTCTTTAGACCGAATGGCATTCGGACGAATTCATAGTGTCCGTTATCGACTGAAAATGCTGTTTTAGGTATGTCATCGGGAGTGATCTCAATTTGATGGAAGCCGGACGCGAGATCAAGCGTCGAGAAATATTGACATTTACCAAGTTGGTCCAATAAATCTGAAATATTTGGCAAAGGGTATTTATCGTCAATACTAAGATCATTCAGCTTTCTGTAGTCTATAACTACACGCCACTTTTGTTTCCCGGATGCATCGAGTTTTTTGGGTACCACCCACACCGGTGAAGACCACGGTGAGATAGAGGGCCGGATAATTCCTTGTTCTAACATTTTTCCTATTTGTGTTTTCACCTCCTCTTTGTGTATCTGAGGATACCTATAAGATTTCGTGAATACAGGCTTTGCGTTGTTAGTCTCTATTACATGTTTAATTTCATTGGTGAACGTTAGCTTATCACCCTCAATATAAAATATGTCAGAGTATTCTAAACAGAGGTTTGTGATCATCTCCTTTTCTTCGGAGTTAAGATGTTCCGTTCTTAGCTCATTTCGGATTATTTGTACTCTATCAAATTGGTCGGACGCATAATCATCTTGAGTATTTAAGTTTAGTATGACGTCACTTGACGTGAATGGCTCTATAGAAAGATCGGAAAAATCTATGGATTTCGGGATGGCGTTTGCGTTTAAAATAGAAGTCATAAATTCGCCGTTTTCGTTAACATGTACAATCGCACTAGGTAGACGAACCTTTTCTTTTTCCTGAGCCGTTAACAGGGCGTCAGTATTTTTTAGATTACAGGTTAATTTGAATATTTTCTCTGTGCGGGCATCGATAGAGATTTTATTGTGTATCTCACTTTTATGGACATTATTTGGGGTTGTAATAGCACCGACTTTGTGCAATGGAATCGTTTTAAAATTGGTTATTAATTTTTTTGATTTAAGATCGATTATGCATTCATAATGCTCAAGAAAATCAAGTCCTAAGATGCCATCAAAATCGATATCTAGATTATAAATATACACTTTATGTGGGTTACCTATCTCAAAAGGGACAAGGGTGGATTCAAATATAGACAATTTTTGATTTGTTATGCCCTGAATAGTAACGTTTTCTGCTGTCCGATGGGGAAATTTCTTGACGGTGTTTTCTTTAAAAATAGATATCCCTGCTCCGGTGTCGATTAAAAGTTTGAAGGTATTTAAAGCATCGTTAATATAGTACAGGTTCTTGGGATTAACAGTAAGAAATGGGTTCAAAGGAACGCTTGTTCCGGAAAGTTCACATTGGGGTCGAAATCGTCTAAATTCATTGTCTGAATCTGACTCTGTAGTTCCAACATCGGGTCGATCGATTTGGTAATGCTGTCCGGAGGGTGGTTCTTGTGAAGGGGAGACGGAAAATTTTGAAATTCTGAGCTGTCAAATTCTTCAGAATGACTTGTAAAAGTTTGGTCGTTTTGAATACAGTATTCTTGGTTTTCGAAGTTACTATCATCTTGAGAATACTCGTAATATTGGGGTTCTTTGTAATATGGGTTATCATAATTTACGTGGTGAGCTCTCTGTTGGTTTGGGTAAAAATTTGAGTTTCTCTGCATGATAGGAGGACGGGATGCAGCTTGGTTTTGTTGGGCAGCTGCAGGAGGTCTATATTGAGATGAAAATGTGTTGGGTCTGTTTTGCTGAGAAAAATGAGGTTGGCTGGAAGAAGGAAACTGTCTTTGGTAGTTTACGTTACCGCTATTTTGGGAATAACCAGGTTGGGACATTGGTTGTGTACGGCATTCTGGAGCTATGTGTCCGGTGCGTCCACATTTATGACATTTTATAATTTGTGGTAAAGGTTTCCTAATCGGTTGAGGAGGTTTCGGAGAATTTGGTTTGTTTATTTTTTGGTTTTCAAAATAGGAGAGCTGTAATTCTCTTCTAATGCGGGAGTGGGCCTCTAAAAGGTCTCCCGGGTTTCCTGCACGAATGATTTGGCCTAGACGAGGTTCTAGTCCAGTTAAAAGCGTATTTAAACTCATTGTTTCAATTAATCTGCTTTGTGCAGCTTTTTGATCATTAGTGAGGTTAGAAGCTTTTTGAATACTCGAAAGCATTTTTGCATTTAAAACTTGTAACCGATTATAAAATGTAAGGGCGGACTCGCCGGGAACTTGACGGAGTCTTTGAAGATCCTGTATAAGAGACGATAAGTCCCTTGAGTCGCCAAAATGGAGATTTAAAAGTTGTTTAATTTCGGTATATGTTCCTGGATTTCTCGAATTTACTAATTGTGCGGCTCTTCCTTTAAGTTTATTTTTTATGTGAATCGTTAACAAGAGTCTTTGATCCGCTGTTGCCATTTTATAGGCACAATCGCACGCTTTTAAAAAGGTACCTAAGGAGATTTGATCGCCTTCAAATTCAGGCACTATAGAAAATATTTCGGATAGCCTGTAAGGCTCGATTTCTACTTCAGCACTTTGTGTTGTTTGCTGTGCAGCTGGTTGAATTTGTTGAGAACGTGTTTCGGGCATTTTGTTAATTGCTTTAAATTTTTATAAGAATACAAATTAAAATTCTTTTTGAAAATAAAAACACAAAATATTAGGCTATTTTTCAAATTACAAAATTGGTAAATAAAGGTTTAGCTTTTCTTCAAATTCAGGGTAGAATATACGAAAATTAAAATCAGGGTAGAAAATTACGTATAGACAATCGAACAGTAAAATAAAATAAAATACAACACTTAAAACGGAATAATTCAATGTCACTTACGTAAACAGGAGCATTGGTCGTCTTGTTCTCTTAGGACTGCCAGGGGTTTCACCAGGTGTTCCTTCCGCAGCTATCTTTGAGTGAGGACGCCTTGATATGGTTCTTTTCTTCGTTAAGGGATTTGCGATCCGCCGTCAACAGTTAGGTCTTCCTTGTTCTGCCGACGTTAGACGAATCCTACCGACTGCGCCAATTTGTTACACTTTTATTTCAAAAATTCACTTTTTAAAAAATATTATTTATTCACTTAAAAATACTTTGTATAATTGTAAAACTTAAACCGTATAATTTGAAACTTAAACTGACATAATAACAGTATCTGATATGAACTAACTAATATTTACAATTGGTGCTTAATTTATATGTTTTGAAATGATGAGGCAGCACCTTCAAGCTGTGAGAACTGCAACTCGAAAATACTGCTTGCAATGCATTCCTTGAAATGTTGAAATCGCCATATCCGTTCCCATGCGACTGAAGGTCAATGAATACGCGTGGCTATAACGGATATAACATATATATATATATATATATATATATATATATATATATATATATATATATATATATATATATATATATATATATATATATATATATATATATATATATATATATATATATATATATATATATATATATATATATATATATATGTATATATATATATATATATATATATATATATATGTTGATTTTTAGTCCTTCACGGATGGAAAAATACAATGTATTTTCATTCCGGGTGTACATCCGTTCACTACTGTCGTTCTGAAAAGAACAGTTTTACTGACGTTTCGCCAAAATCACATTTAGCATTTTCGAAGCTTTCTTTCTCGCGTCCGAATAGAGACTGAAGTGTTGGTGACTGCGACGCTTCCTTTTATACCCCCACTCGGGGCCGAAGGTTATATATGCGCAGGCGTTGGTCTGTGTTTTTAGATGTTTTGGTCACAAAACTGCATAACGGACATTTCGAATACACCGTTTATAGAAAACCAACACATACAGACAGATATTTAAATGCAAAATCACACCATCACCCAGCACAAATTCAAGCTGTGGCAAATACTCTAATATCCAGATCCGTGCGATTAACTGAAACACAGACGAGACAAAACGAACTTAAGGTAATATCTAGTGCTTTAAAGAAAAATGGCTACACAAATCACACCATAGAGAAAGCTATTAATGCACAGGTTTCCCGAACAACGAACAACAAAACTTATGAACCGGGAAAGCAACAAGTAGTTTTACCGTATGTAAAAGGCACAACAGACAGAATCGGAAGAATTCTTAGGAAACACAACATACAAACAATACACAAGCCACAAACAACTATAGGTAAACTACTTGGAAACCCAAAAGATAAAATCAAACTGGAAAACCACGGAGTATACAGTATTCCGTGCCAGGACTGTGAAAAGTTGTACGTGGGGCAAACTAACAGGCGAATATCAGCAAGAGTGGAAGAGCATAAACTCAGCATCGGAAATAAACAAACAACCTCAGCTTTATTCCTACATCATCAGGAAACCGGCCATACAATAAATTTCGATGGGTGTAGGGAGATTGCCAATATAGAACATTATAAGACCAGAATAATCCGAGAATCCATAGAAATTGAAAAACAAGGTGATTTGAATAAAAGGGACGAATCATTAAAACTACCAACAGTATGGAAGACAATAATCGACAAATCTAAAATCGCAAAAACTCAAACGCAATTAGCGCAACAACAGAGTGGGGGTATAAAAGGAACCGTCGCAGTCACCAACACTTTAGTCTCTATTCGGACGTGAGAAAGAAAGCTTCGAAGATGCTAAATGTGATTTTGGCGAAACGTCACCAAAACTGTTCTTTTCAGAACGACAGTAGTGAACGGGTGTACACCCGGAATGATGTATGTATATATATATATATATATATATATATATATATATATATATATATATATATATATATATGTATATATATATATATGTATATAGATAGCCTGTATTTTTAAGCTCCATGCATGCGAAAAATACAGGCTATCTATATATATATATATATATATATATATATATATATATATATATATATATATATATATATATATATATATATATATATATATATATATATATATATATATATATATATATATATAGATAGCCTGTATTTTTCGCATGCATGGACCTTAATTTTAGACTGAAATTTGAAGAAATCGGATAAGTAGTTATTTAGCTATGCCGCGAACAGAGACTGACGGACAGACATACCTACAGACAGACGGAATTGAGAAAACATGTGTTCCGGCATCTAGGGGCCCTTAAACGTTAGAACTCTAGTATTTGGATCTATCTTCCACCACACGTTCCAGTGTTAGGACAATGAATACCTGTAAAATAAAATGGTAGTATTCAATTGGGAAAAATTCCGGGGATACGGCCACATCGAGACGGTGTTGGATGATATAAGCTACGACGAGCGTTATAGCCGAGATAATAGCGTGGGATGTATGCGAACGTACTACATACCACGTGAACTAGTAGATGAAGTATTGCATGTGAGATGATGGAATCGGCTGGCCGAGCCACCGTCTGTAATAAATATATTAGAATATCTGTGGACGGTGGCCCGCGGTCTGCTGTTAATGTTATTTGTATGTTAGTCAAGCAATTATAATAGGGATACCGACCTATTTTGCTATGTGCCCAGGAAATAATAAACTACATTTTGGTTTTGTGCGTTTTTAGGATGTTTGCAAAACTATTTTTGAAAAATATCGGTACGCAGTTGAAGATGGTTTAAAAAGCGAGAGTCAGGAGCAAGTTTTGGACGTCGCCGTAGGCAGCCATGTTAAACATGCGGCCCAATGAGCATTTTTTTGCGGCCCAAATCAGTTTTGAAAACAGCCAAATAATGCGGCCCGCGAACAAGTTGAAAACCGTTTTTGAAAGCGCGCACCGCTGCAACAACGATTGGTATAATAAAATGTACAATTGTACATAGTGCCATCTATGTTTAGGAGGATGAACTACACATACTCAACCTAAAACCTAAATCCAAACGTTATCTGGCTTGTTACATGAAATTCTATCTCGCAAACACACAGATGACTCTATCTGAACATTCTGGAAAGAACTCGAGAAATCACAATCCGTATATAAGCCGTGTTCGATTGAGTTCAGTCGTTCAATGTTTACTCAGTTATGAGTCAGTTGCGATAGAGTTTCGAGTTGAGTTGCGCACTTATTATTAAAATACTTAATAGTACTTATTATAATTTATTTCGGATGCAGTTTTTAACATGTCTCTTTCAAAACTAAGTGGAAGTAAGAGGAAACTTGTAGATGAGCATCGTATCTTTCAAGAAAAGTGGGAATTAGAGTTTTTTTGCTGTAAAGTGAAAGAATAAATTATTTGTTTGATTTGTATTAGTAGAGTCGGTGTCCCAAAATTATATAATATAAAACGTCACTATGATATTCATAAAACTATGTTTGACAAGTATACAGGTATGGTCAAAAACGAAAAGTTAAATAAGTTCACTTCATAAATCACGGTTGAAAGATCAGCAGCTTATGTTTACACGTCCAAAGCAAGAAAATGAATCTGTCCTTCAAGCGAGCTACGTACTGTCGGAGTTGATCGCGAAACACTCAAAACCATTTGTTGAAGGTGAATTTATAAAAGAGTGCCTTGTAAAGTCCCGGGAGCGTGAAGGCATTTCAAAATATATCCTTGTCTCGGAATACTGTCGCTGAAAGAGTTACTGAGTTGGCTGCCAATATAAGTGATCAGATAAAAACAAAATCAGACTCTTTCATTGCATTTTCTATTGCCTGTGACGAAAGTACGGATGTGTGTGGTGTGGCGCAACTCGCTGTTTTTCTTCGTGCGGTTGATGCAGATATCAATATGCATGAAGAATTACTGGGATTAGTACCATTGCATGATACAACAACTGAGAAGGATATTTTCAATGCTGTTTATTAACTTCTGCAAAAGCACAATTTAGATTTGTCAAAACTGCGTTTGTTAAAATATTACAAACATCAGAGAAACGGGCAGTGACAAACCAGATTTTCATCATATTCATTGTATAATCCACCAAAAAGTTTTATGCTCAAAAGTGATCAAGTTGGAAAGTGTTTTAAAGTCAGTGAAAAAAATTATAAACTTCATAAGGTCACGTTTTCTGCATTTTTGCGTGATTTAGAAAGTGAGTACACTGGTTTACCATATTATGCAGAGGTGCGATGGCTTTCGTGTCCTATGGTACTCGACCGGTTTTGGAAACTCAAAGAAGAAATACGCGTTTTCATGGAAACAAAAGGAGAAGAAGTCAGCTTATTATGTGATGTACTTTTTTTACAAGATCTTTCATTATAGGGTATGGTAGATATCACAAAACACTTGTCGGACTTAAATACGAAATTGCAAGGACCACGTCAAGTTATTACAGATATGCATGATCGTGTGAAAGCTTTCAAGTATAAGATGATGTTGTGGGAAAAACAGTTAGCAGAGGATAATTTGTCACATTTTCTGACTTGTAAGGTATATCAGGAAAGCACAAGTGTCCCAATATCATACAAAATATATTCAGAGAAATGAGAAGCCTTCTGGCAAAATTTGAGAAGCGTTTTCAGGATTTTAAGACCCATGAAAACAATTTTTCTGTATTTACTGGTCTTTTCACTATCGATATTGATAAAGTTCCCCCTCACTTGCAAATGGAAGTAATTGAGATTCAGTGTCAGACTCATTTAAAACAAAAATTTGATAATATTGGTACATTCGAATTTTATAAGTACTTGCCTGTTCAATACCAAGAAATGAGAAAATTTCCCTGTAAAATCCTGTCAATGTTTGGAAGTACCATAAGTGTGAACAACTATTTTCTTTGATGAAAGGAAACAAATCTCCCGCAAGATCGCCATTGACGGACGCACACTTGGACGCAGTTTTAAAAGTTATTTCCGCCGATAAATTCGCGCCACAAATAGACAACTTAATTAAAAACAAAAGATGTCAAATATTTGACAAAAGAATTTAATGTTTGTAGTTTTTTGTAATGTCCTTTTTATTGGAAATTTAATAAACAGACTTGTCCTATAATAGTACTTTTTCTCAAGATTTTTAGTAGTTTGTCTTCTTTAAGATAAGGTTTTGCGGCACACCTAGTCGATGGGCTTCATGCTTTTGGCCCACCAGTGACTTTGAGTTTGACATGGCTGCCGTAGAGCCTCTAGTTTTTAATTTGAATGAAAATGACGATTCGTTTGAGAAAGAAATTGAGGAAGAATAGTTATATTCCCGTTTAGTCGTTAATGCTCAGTTTCAGATCACTACCAATTTTGAAAGGAATATTATTATTTGTTTTAAATCAGTTTTTATTAAGATTCTGTGAATTTTGAAACCAAAAAAGATATATTTTTTAATAGCTAGGTCAGTACAATTTTTAAATCTTCTATCTTTATGGAACCGACGAACTGACCCCATTATCTGTGGCAGCACAATAGTATTTTTTTAATACAGACAGAAATCACAGTTTTTGTTGATTAGTTCATAATGCATGGTACTTTTTATTAGAGCAAAGTCGATAATATAATGTTTCATATCTCTGAAAAGTGGCCTTTATTGCGGGTGATGAATTATAATGTGCAATTGCAAAAAGTTTCTATTCGATTTTTTTGCGAAAAGACTTTGCGCATGACTAATTTGCTCCATTATTTATATTAATGTAAATGTTTTATATTATCTGGTACCTTATGATTTGTCTTATTGCAGTTTCGGGAAACCATGGCCAAATACTTCAAGCGAAAATTCGCAGCGAGCAAAAATCAAGTTTACGCCTTTTCCGCCGGGATTTCGGGGACCTGCTTGATCTGCGACCTACCGCTGAAAAACGACATTTTATTCGACTGCGAGGCCGTCAAGAGTTGCGGACACAAATTCCACAAATTTTGCTTCGAAAGGGGCGGAAGAACGTGCAAAGTTTGTAATTAATGCTTTCGTCTTCATACTACTTGATATAATGTTTGATAATTAATATATTTTTTAAACTTCTTGTTTTAGTATTTTGCAGGGCGTGCAGTCCATGGATGCAAGGGAAGCAGTGCTTCCCCCAAAAAAAAATTACAAAACATCTTCTAAAATGTAATTTTTGAAATAGGAAACCATTAATTTAATTTATATTAAAAATGCTAAAATATTACCCAGCCACAATAGAATATCGAATAGAACCTATGCGGGCCGCTAGCTTCTCTGCAGCCAAGTCCTGTATGCTTGTTTTCCTGTGAATTAAGCTAGAGGTTATTGAACTTTCCACCGGCTGTTTGCAATTTTTGCATTTCAGTCGCGTGCTTTAAGTGGGGGCGGAAGCTATCTTTCTTTCTTTGTTTAAACGGCTATCCGTGTGTTGTGTGATACGTACATCGCGTCATGCATGGTGCGACATGGAAGACAATAATACGGACGTGGATATGCAAATACCGTCAACTTCGGCTGTCGGTAATAACGTTGAAAATGTTGGAGAATTTAGTAAGAGGAGTGTGTGTGAATGTGTGGTGTGTGTCTTAATAATAAAGGGATTTTCAACATTAAACTTCGCTGATAAGCTTCAAATAATTTCCAAAGGAAAGGCAAAACCGCCTATGAAAAATTTAACCACACAAATGAAAAACTTTATTAGACATTTTTATCCGGAAAAACAATACGAACAATTTAAATGGCTAACAGGGTGTGAAAATATAAGTAAATTATTTTGTTGGCCATGTTTACTTTTTGAAAATGAAAAAAGTCTCTGGAATAAAACTGGTTTTTCCGATTTAAACAATTTCCATAAAGCTGTAAAAAGACACATTATGTCCAAAGCGCATTTGCAGGCCGTCATAAAAGAAAAAGCCTTCGGCAAAACCAGAATTGAACAAGCCCTTAATAAACAGTTGGAAATTAGTCACCGCCAACACAATGAACTAGTCGATAAAAATAGGCAAATATTAAGAAGACTTATCGATGTTGTTTGTTTTCTCGGACAGTACGAATTGGGATTTAGAGGTCATGACGAAACAAGGGTTTCTTCAAATAGAGGAAATTTTCAAGATTTACTTAGTTTAATGGCTAAATATGTTGATTGATTAAAAAATTATTTAGAGCAGTCTAGCATTTTTCGCGGAACGTCGAGTCGAATCCAAAGTGATTTAATTTCCGCTGTTGCAACTTAGAATAATGGTTTCAATAAGAATTGAGCAGGAGATTGGCGAGGCGCGGTTCATTGCTATTGTTCTGGACGAAACAACTGATATCACTAATTTTAGCCAATTATCTATAGTAATAAGCTACGTTAAAATAGACAGAAGTATTCAAGAGCGATTTTTTGTTTTAAGAATGTGTCCGAAAATCGTACAGCAGATGCATTATATAACGTAGTTTATAACGTTACTAAAGAAATTAATGGAGAGAAAAAATTAGTTGCTCAAAGCTATGATGGAGCTGCAGTGATGGCAGGACAATTAGGGGGTCTGCAAGCTAAAGTTCGAGAAACTTTCCCAAGTGCTGTGTTTGTCCATTGTTTTGCTCATAAATTAAATTTAGTTTTATCCCAGTCCATCAATCACATTAAAGAGTGTAAAGTATTTTTCGTTACTTTTAAGTGGCATGGCTGCTTTTTTTTCCAAGTCAACAAAACATACACAAGCTTTGGACTCCATTGTCCACAAACGATTGCCCAAAGTAGCTCCTACTAGGTGGAACTATAATGAAAGACTTGTGTTAACAGTATCTGAAAATCGTGAATCACTGATTGAACTATTTGAGAATATAGTAGAAAATAATGAAACGTGGGACTCAGAAGCAATAAATATTGCTTTTTGGCTAAAAAAAGTGGATGATTTTAAGTCTATGTTAAACCAAAAAAGTGATGACTTTGACCTATTTTGGGAGAAAACGAGAACGTTAAATGTAGAGCCACAAGCCAAGCGTCTTCGAACAGATAAGGTGGGAGATGTTCAAACATCATACAGACGCCTCTTTTATGAAATAATCGATCAAATTCAGCAACCAATAAACTATAGATTTAACGGTTTAAATGATTTTAAATTCCTCGAGCTCTGCAATTTTGATGCATTTAAAGGAAAAACTTTTCCAGAAGATGCGTTTAAATCTCTTCTTCTTCATTATGGCCAGTTCTTCGACCGAGTGTTACTGCGATCTGAACTAAAAGTGATTTACGAAACTGATGACATTAGCGCAAAAAATAACGCTAAGGAACTAATACAATTTTTAAAAGACAAGGAGCTGGAAGATGCCTACACCGAAGTGTCGAAATTGTGTTAATTAGTATTGACAATACCTGCCACAAGTTCATCAGTAGAACGCAATTTTTCAACAGTTAAATGTACAAAAAATTTCGTGAGAAATTTAACGGGGCAGGAGAGACTTTCGCATACATACTTCCATTGATAATAAACTTCTCCAAAATATGTCGGAGCATTGACGTTTTTATGATGACGTCATTGACGAATTTGGAAAAAATAATCGAAGAATAGAATTACATTACAAATAGGTAAGTTTCTAAAAATTGCTTCCCTTTCTTAAAATGTCACAGCACGCCCCTGGTATTTTGGTGTTCTGTATTTGTTTATTTGTTTGTATATTTGTACATTTTTCAGAAAAAATGACACAATTATAGTCTCGTTTCGTGAGTCCCGTTTCGGGCATCCAAAAACGAGGCGGATCCACCTAACAGTATAGGTTTGTTGCTATAGTCCATTTCCTTATACACCAGAATGTTTATTCTTCTGTGTCTTGTTTTAACGATCCAATATGATAATTCTTCGCTGTGTTTTTTAATTTGGGATAGGGATCCAAAAAGGAAAGACAAATATTTAAAAAAGTCTACATTTCGCAATTTGTTATTGCATCATCAGGACACTAAAAGACATACACAAAAACATATAGCTCTACAAGACATCAGCTTAATAAATAGTAATGTAAAAAAATGCTATACTGACTGTGAAAAATGCTATACTGAAAATTTGACATAAAATAGTGACATTTTTGGAAATTATTACATACAAAAACACATAAATTACGATAAATACATAACTAAATATTTTCATCTTTTTTAATCTGAAACGCACAATAAAATTAAAAATTAAAAACTAAGTACTTACATTTTAAGGATTTGACTTAAATAGTCATATAAAAAAATACACGAACAACACATATGTAAACAGAGTGAAAATCACATACATGGGTTACAACAATAATATGAAACACCGCAACTAATTAAAACAATTCAACCCAGCTCGTTCAACGGTTGTTTGAGAATAGCAATATACCAAATATTCTTCCGTGTTATTGGAAAAAAAAAGTAGTAATATTGTTTTTTTACTTTTTTTATGTATTATGCAAATAATTTTAGCATACGGATACAGTTATTTGATTTTATCAATTATATTGAAATATGCAGTACTGAGATTCTCTAAATTGGTTTTTTTATTAACTGAATTTTTATTCTGTTGTATATGTATCATTTCTGAGATTAATCTCTTTATAGTTAGTTTGATATCCAGTACAGGGTGTCCGGATTTGGTTGCAAAAGCAGGGTATCTCGCTTATTTTTAAAGATAGAACCTAGAGCAAATTTTTTGTGAAACTCATGAAGCCGTAAACAACATTTTCCTAGCCTTCTTCGTTTATGAGATACAGGGCGAAATAGAAAATTTTGCATTTTGGGAGCCCCCTCGTATCTCGGTTATCCTTTAACTTAACGCAAAGGGAAAAATTGCTGCTTATGCAGTTTTTTACGCTGGATCTAGTGGCGTAGTAATTTTTTTTCATTAGAGTTGTTATTTTTTAGATATGACCCAAAGTTGTGTTTTTTTAAATGGGACACCCTGTATATTTGTCCAGAAATTGATTTGTCCTTTTAAAAGCCTCTCAAAAATATATAATAGTATGGGTCTATTTTAATAAACAACAACAAAAATCCTAATTTTTATAATTATCATCCCAAATTTTGCAGTAGGCCATGCAAAACGATGCCGTTTTCTTTTGTTTTCTTGGAAGCAAATGACATTTCCCAATTTTGTACGCGTATATAAAATATAGCGCTAGTTTTTTGTATTTATTTATTGTGTAATAATATATTTGTATTATTATGGAAGAAAACCAAACTTTCGAACATTATGAAAAGTACGATATGTTAGCTTGTTTTATATTAAGTAATGAAAATGTTAAAGCGGCTTCTGAGATGTATTTTAACAGGTAAATAGTTAATTTTTAGGTATTTTGAAATACTATTGCTTAATTTTTATTTAGATATCCAGAAAGGAGACAACCTAATATATCCACTTTTTATCGGATAAAAAAGAATTTACTTAATCACGGATCATTTATCAAACCTCGTACGAAAACATATAATAAAGAAAATCGGGAGACTGAGGAAATTACGGTTTTGGCTAATGCAAGAAGCTTACCCTACAAACTCTTGTAGAGCTAGTGAAAAGAGCATAGGGATTCCAAAAACTAGAGTTCAAGAAATTCTAAAAAAGCACAAATACCACCCATACAAATTTAGGCTCGTGCAGCACTTACAGCCAGGGGATGCAGAGCGTCGGGTAGTCTTCTGCAATTGGTTTCGAGAAAGATGCGATATGGTTAGAGATTTTGAAAGGAAGGTTATATGGTCAAACTAAGCACATTTCAGTAATTCTGGTATACTCAATAGGCACAATAGTAGATTCTGGTCCCAGGAAAATCAACAGAAGACAGCAGGGCAGGTTTGGTCTAAATGTGTCCTGCCTCATATTAGGAACACATATAAAATTTTATATATTTGAGGGAAATCTAACAGCCAATCGCTATATAGAAATTTTAGAGGCAGCTATACCTGAATTACTTGACGATGTTCCTCTAACGCAAATTAACGAAATTTATTTTCAACAGGACGGTGCTCCTGGACACAATTCTGGAATGACGAGATTATTTCTGGACAATAATTTTACAAATCAATGGATCGGAACAAATGGACCTATAAGATGGCCCCCTAGGTCCACAGATTTGTCGATTTTAGATTTCTTTCTATGGGGATATCTGGAAAATAGAATTTATAAAGACCACTATGATAATGTCCAAGATTTAGGAAATGCAATAAGAGAAAATTTTCGCTATTTACAAAATCATCCCGTTATATTGCTTAATTCCCTAAAACGAATACGAAAATTGTGAGAAGCATGCATAGAACAAAATGGAAATTAGTTTGAACAGTTCTTTTGATTTCCTTGGTTACTGTAGTTCTTATACGACAGTTGATTTTGCTGAAAGGCTTGTTACATAATAATTTATTACTGTTTTGTTCTTGTGTTACATAAATCTAGGTAGGTGGTACTTTTTTGGTGCGAAATTATCAATACATATTTTGATAAATAGATTTAATTACACGTTTATTTTGATTTATTGTTAGGATGTAGATATTGTTAACGACTTTAAATAAAAGGCAGCATTGCTTTGCATGGCCTACTGCAAAATTTGGGATGATAATTAATTAATTTAGGATTTTTGTTGTAGTTTATTAAAATAGACCCATACTATTATATATTTTTGAGAAGCTTTTAAAAGGACAAATCAATTTCTGGACAAATATACAGGGTGTCCCATTTAAAAAAACAACTTTGGGTCATATCTAAAAAATAACAACTCAAATGAAAAATATGACTACGCCACTGGATCCAGCGTAAAAAACTGCATAAGCAGCAATTTTTCCCTTTGCGTTAAGTTAAAGGATAACCCAAAATGCAAAATTTTCTATTTCGCCCTGTGTCTCATAAACGAAGAAGGCTATGAAAATTTTGTTTACGGTTTCATGAGTTTCACAAAAAATTAGCCCAGGTTCGTGAAAACCGCAAGGTTCTATCTTTAAAAATAAGCGAGATACCCTGCTTTTGCAACCAAATCCGGACACCCTGTACAGATGTATTGTAAAAATCGAAACCATGTCCTGTATCTTTTTTATGTCCTACTAAAGCTGTTGGATTAGTTTTTAAAAGAAAATTTTTTTGGTCATTTTTATGCTCTCTAATCCTGTCTTTGACGTATCTACCCGTTTGTCCAATATAACATTTCTGACATTGTAAACCAGGAACGTGATACACAACATTAGATTTTTGTTCTTTTTTTGTTTTTGCTTTACGTTTGGAATAAAAGTGGGTTTTGAATGTATTATCACTTTTTAGTGCTATCTTAATATTCTCATTATCTCTGGTGGTATGGTTCGAAACAACATTTCTTATTTTTTTCTGAAAAGGTTATCATTATATTTTCCTTTTGTCAAATAAAAACACTATTAAAAAGTTGTCTTAAACACACTCCCCAAATACATAAATTCAGGGGAAGTAAAGCAAATTTTATGTGATAAAGGGAGGCGAGCATTGGAAGAATTTTTTTAACATTTTACTAAACTACCATTTTGTTGCGCCATATTGGATCTTTACCAAAATATTACCAGATCATCATGACCCGTAATTTTTGAGCAACAGTCGAAGTTAATCGGGTATGTAGTTTTTTAAATACGCCGCAAACTGACAGACAGACAGACCGGAGGAATTGAATAAATATATTTTTGGCACGTAGCTAAAACGGAAGATATGTAAAACTTGAGAGGGTAATTTTTTCACGATTACACACATGTTATTTGGCCGTCATTTTATTGTTTTGCCATCTTGAATTCATATCAAAATTGTATCAGTTCATTTTATACAATTAATTCTTGCACAACATTTGAAATCAGTCTATTAAGTAGTTTTTCAAGC
This sequence comes from Kuschelorhynchus macadamiae, assembly GCA_030620095.1. Classification (NCBI taxonomy): domain Eukaryota; kingdom Metazoa; phylum Arthropoda; class Insecta; order Coleoptera; family Curculionidae; genus Kuschelorhynchus; species Kuschelorhynchus macadamiae. The sequence goes on from JAUTXW010001636.1 coordinate 151,137, forward strand.
TGAATTTTTAATTGTTTTATTAAGCCGCCATTTTAATTCGCCATCTTGGAATCGTAAGTTGTAGGTAAATTGGATAAAAAATTTTTTAGTAGTATTTTTTTAACATTTCACTAACCCACCATTTTGTTTCGCCGTATTAGATTTTTACCAAAATGTTACCAGATTATCCCCTTGTGACCTTTAATATTTGACCAAAATTTGAAATCAATCGGGTAAGTGGTTTTTAGCTATGACGCGAACAGACAGATAGAGCGACGGAATCGAGAAAACAAGTTTTTCGACATCTAGGAACCTTGAATTGAAACGTGAAGATCTGCAAAAATCTCGGAGGATGATTTTTTTTCACATTTACAATACTGGCGGCAGGTTCTCAGTGCAATGTTTTAGACGATGCTCGAAAGTTAAAGTGCGGGACACGAAAGAAAACCGGGCGGAGTCAATCGGTTTAGGAAGGTCGGACAAGAAATCTCTTTAAACCAGTGGTGTCCCGTTGTTCTTTAAATAATATGGCACCCCTTTTTGACTATACGCACTTCAGATAATTAAAAAATGTAACTATGCTTAATGAACCTTTATCTATATTTGTCTGTTTTTTTTTCGTGTACCGCACTTCTATATCTCTTTTGTGTTGCAAAACGGCGAACTTTCGAATTTTAAAATGATTTAATTTTGATTTTTCTTGATCGATTTACCTATAAATATATTTTTTCTTGAGTTCTGTCATTAACGGTTCCCGGGCTACTGCCTACGTCCACTATTATTGGACCACCCAGTATAGTGATACACGATTTACAAGTCCAGATTTTACAAGGGCAGCCAGCATCAGATCTAGTGAACGAGATTTATCAAAGTTTTAATTTATGTAGTTCGACTTTGGGCTACTAGGGTATGCCAAAAGTGGCCGTCTGTCTCCGTTTGTCATATTACTTTATACAGGGGCCGTCATTATGAAGTACTATACAGGGCGTTTCCTAATTGCGTGCTGATGTTAAAGGGGGTGTTTTTATGTCCTAAAAGTCTTAACTTTTGAGATGCTGGGTGGTAAAGTTTAAAAATAAAACATTTTTCTTTTCATCCCAATTCTGATGCTATTGTAGATAACTGCATGAAATTTGATAAACGTTTTCTATGCATTAAAAAGCACACGGATTTACCCAGGTTAATTACATATGCACGCCACTGGTGGAAATTTCAAAAATTGATTGTTAATAAAAAATTCTCTTTTATGCATAATAGCATCAGAATTAGGATTTAAAAAAAAATGTTTTTTAAAACCCTGTATCTCCAAAGTTAAGACTTTTAGGTTCATATTAAATTTTTTTCTTAAAAAGGTACAAGAATCATTAACATTAGCACGAAATTAGGAAACGCCCTGTATAGTACTTCGCAATGACGCCCCCTATACAAAGTAATATGACAGACGGAGACAAACGGTCACTAGTAGCATACCCGAATAGCCCAAAGTCGAACTGCATAAGTTAAAAGTGCTGGCTCCCCTACTATAACTACATTGATGTGTTAATTTGGTATTGAACAGAAAATTAATTATTTTGAAGCAGTTTATTGACAACTACTTTATGTACAATTTTACAAAATATATGAAAAAAAACTAAGCCATTTTTGTTGGCGGCTGTGATTCTAAATCGTTGTCTTCCTCTGAAAATAATGGTTTCGTCGTCACTACTTGAAGATCCCAGTGTGATAACTACATCTTCAATAACCGTTTCAATTTTGCCATCTACTTCCCAGTATTTATCTTCAATAGAAGCCGATATTGGGTTTAAAAATCTTTAATTGAAAGTTCACCGGTGTTGCGCTCTCGAATATATTTTTTTACTCCTGCCCATGCAAGTTCAATAGGGTCGCACATGTATGGAGGCAGCCTTAAAGGTGTATGACCGAGGTTACGTAAAAGACCGTCAATTTTATACTTTTTTCTTGGCTTGTTGGCTAATATTACTTCATATAATTGATATTTTCTCCATGTTGGATCACATACAAGATTCTGAACCAGCATGAACTTATAATAAAGCGGCTACTAGAGCGGATTCCTTGAACAACACTTGTAACACTTTCACTTTGCCAACATTTGTTCACTGTCATACCATTATCTACCCAGGTTTCGTCTAGATACACAATATTGCGTCCTTCTTGCCTATATTGCCTTACAGTTGATAGATATTTCACCCGCCAGTGAAAAATATTTGGTCTCTCAATAAGCAATTTTTGTTTATTTTGGCATTTGCGCCAAACAAAACCATTTGATCGTAAAAGCCGATTTAAGGTTTTATACCTGTACGGAAAATCTATTTTGTTCTTTACAGCACGAAGTAGGGGTTTGTAGGTCGGAATCTTCTTCAAGAATATATAAAAATCCTCTATTGTTCGTCGAATTAATTGAAAATCACCATCGTCAATTTTATCTTTGTATGTATGTATAATCAGGGTCTTTTTCTACCAGGAGATTTTAAAGGTGAAGTAGAACGTGAGCGATCATTATGTTCTCTTTGAATTTTTTTTACACTACTTTCCGAAACACCAGTGTAAATTGCAGCTCGTTCGGTCCGATTTTGAATTGGAATAGTCAAACTATTATTTTCAGCTTCTCTAGTACAGGCTTCTATAACGCTCGCAATAACTTCACGTTCAGCGCTTCGAATTGTTTTTCCTCTTTTGCTCGCCATCGTTACTTCGAAATAATAATTCAAATTCAACGCAACACATTTATATAGAAATTAAAATAAATGCTCGAAATGTATAGGTGCCACTGGAAATAGCTAGAACCTTCTAGCTGCAAGTGCATGGAGACTCTAGGCACATCCCAATTACAAGCGGACCAGTGCGAAATCCTCGATTAATTTTCGTTACCGCTTAGCTGGCGCACTTTATAGGTGAAGCGGCAAACTATTACAACAAATAAAATAACATAAAATTTATTTGCGTACACAAATTTTACTTTTCCGCTTGCTTAAGACTATGAACCTTTATTTTAAGGACCGCCCGGGTGCGTAAAGCTGCGTTGCATCACACAAATCCCCGTGTGATACAGAGCAATATTGGAAATCTCACGCGTACGCTGATTGACTGGATTTCCCGCACTTTTTGCTGTCATGCAAATACACGCCGCACGGTTTTAGATTTAATTGTCATTTGCCGAACTTTTAGTTAGTATATAATTGCGTATTAGGGTAGTTTATTGAGAGGTTTATGTTAATATTCTTGAATCAGTGGATAGTAACAAACTAACAAACTGTTCAGTAGTTTAGTGCAGTGCAGTAAGCTTTTATGAGAAGACTTTTAGTTAGTATACAGTGGGTGCAAGATAAGAATGAACTGCATGAGGATCTCGGAAACGGTAAGAGACACGGTTAAATTAGAGAAAAGTTGTGCATTTATGTGCCTAACAGTAGAGTAAATAAACAGCTTTTCCATTAGGGGTTCGCGAGACAACGAGACTTGAAAAAGCATTTCGAGACCGAGGCCGAGACTTGGTGTTCGAGACTATCAGTCTCGATCTCAAAGTGAAGTAGCAAAATAACTAATGTTTGTAAATTATTTGTTTTGACAAAATAATTCAAAAAATATATGTTTGGGGGCAAATTAATTCATGCAAAAAATAATTTTTCTATAATCAATTATATTATACTAGCCTTGTATATGTTCTTATAACAATGATACTAGTGAAATAGTCATTTAAAAAACGATATAAATAACCATAAAAAGAGAATTTCCCTAATTTAGAAATTCTAGTAGCGAAATTCCACTTCTCATGTCGAAAACCGTAAATTGCTACCCTGTTCTCAGAGACACTTTATCACAACTATACTATATAGGATTTTCATATTGTGATCTTTATAAATTTATAATCGGTTTGTATGTTTAGTTATTGAAAGTTACTAAAATCCAAAAATTTTTAGTTTTTTGGTTTAATAATTAATAGCTAATAGACTGTATCAACTAAAAATATCGCAATATCATATTCTTATATAGTATAGATACGGTAAAGTTTCCAACGGACGAAGTAATTGTGGTGATTTTTGTTTAAAAATTTTCCGACATAAAATAAACAAAAAATTGTTAAAAAAAATCAGTGAAAATTTGTCTTAACATTTTCTTCTTCAATCGCTTCGATGGCTTGCTAATTAATTAAAACTATATGTGTATAATAAAAATAATACATATACATACGGACAAGATTTTTAACAAACAAAACACAAAGTAGAATTTGGCTTAGGATTTTAAATAGATGATCAATAAAGCTAATTCAACTATTACGCTTAAAAAATAACGAATTGTTCTAATAACAAAGTAAAAATTTAAATTTCTAAACATACATTATAAACATATTTTTAGATTTTATATCAACCTATATAATAAACCTAAAAATATTACAGAAAATTTAAACTAATATTTTATAATTTCATTTTTGAAGTTACTTTTATACCATAAATGAATACATAATAAGCATTTGTTTGAAGTTTCATTTAACATGCTTCTTAGTTTTGTATTAATTAACCCTGCTTGTGAAAATAAACGCTCTGCTGCTACAGAGGTCGCCTGTATAGACAAAAGATCTTTTGCCATTTTCGCTAAATTTGAAAATTGTTTATCGTGTGCTTTCCACCATTCTAAAATATCTGTACCCTCTGGATCGCGCTTTAATTGCAAATATTCTATTATTTCTTTTCTCCAATTTTCGGAATCACTTTTTTTTCAAATAGTGATGTATAATCGATGTCATAATTATCATCGCTTGAGGAACTTGATATTATTGGTGATTCAGCAGGCACAATATATTATTTATCCCTGTACATTTTCTCAAAAAAAGGCTATAGATTGATCTTTCGGGCAAAAATTGAACTAGTAGATATTTGTTTAATAAATAAATTTACTTTTAAAATCTACTCAACTTTTAAAATTTATAATTAATTTACCAAAGAACAAAAATAGCTGATTCACAAGTAGTATTATGAATCATAGCCGCCTTTATGCAAGCACAACGTGCAGACCCCTAAGAACGGTCCTGGTTAAGAAAGTAAATACATCAAAGTAATAAAAGTTTGGTTCAAAATAGCAAAGTTTACAAAATACCTAAGGGTGCTTTACTTGGCCATTGATCGTTTTCTACCTATTGAATTATAATGTCTGTCCCTAGAATGCGCAGCACGTTGCTTTCATGAGTTCGGCAGCATTATACAGTCTGTCCTCATTTTGTGTTTAATATATCTTATTCCTTTTGTATATCTTTCGAAATGTTAAATAATTATTGTTCTGTGGATGGTTGTTTAAGTAACTCTAGTGATGTGTGACCTTTGTGTTGATGTCCAAAGAACAAGGGATATGTGATATTTATTTTGATACACCTACTATTGTCCGTATATATTCGTTTACTGATTCCATCTGTTGGCAACATCATTTCGAATATAGATTTTTGGAATAATTTTTTTGTATAAATATACCTATATTTTTTCTACTTTACTGTAATGTTCAAACATTGGGTTTTTTACAATCAATTTTTTAGGATTGGAAAAACTCTGAGTTGCGAACGCAGGCTTCCATGTACTTTTATTTAAATAACATCTCGGCGAACAATTATTATTTTTAAAATTTTGTTTTCGAGACCACCGACCATAGGCGCCGGCTTTCTAAAATCAGTATGGGTGCTAGACTAAAAGACCACCTGGACTGAGGGATAGTTTTTTTTGTGCTACGCCCGAAATTTTGTAAGGGTTCCAAAATATTCATCTATTTCAAATTATACAAATTTATTTTAGGTAAAATTATTTATTAGTAGGTATTTACATAAAAAAATAAAAATTCAGATAACCAACAAATAAAAACTTATTCTAAAAAATAACACTGCTAAACAATAAAAAAATTATAACAAATTCTCAAAAAACAAAAATAGATATAAACCGATATTTCACAGTTTTAGGTCGGTCGGAACTATTAATCTAATGAAAACATATTTCGCCTGTGAGTATTTCGTTGTATAAATATATTTGCAATTTCATTTTGATCCACTTCCCTTAGCATATCTTTATATGAATTTAAGACAATACAGTCATTTAATCTGGCCTGCGTCATCCTTGTCCTTAGAAATGTTTTTAGTCTCCGTAAATTTGAAAAACTTCGTTCAGAAGCACACGATGTTATAGGGATAGTAAAAAATAATTTTAAAGCTTTACAGTATTCAGAAAATAATTCTTTTAAATGTATATTTTGATTTAAATATAAAGCGATTTCTGTTGCTGAATGAAAATTTTGCCCCCCTTACTATCAAAAAACATTCTTTTATGTAAATAGTCTTTCTAAATCAAAATCGCTACTATTATTTTCCTGAATTATATTGTTTTCGTTATTTGTCAATAAAAATTCTTCAATATCTCTTGCTCTTTTTATTCCGTTCGAATTAAAACGGTTGTTAAGGCTTTGAATACAAGTATCTATTATTTCGTAATATAAACGTCTGTACATTTCTTCAGGTGAATTTGGATAACATAGATTTTTTGAACCACCCAATTTGAGGGGAACCATTCTTTTCCTTGGCAAAACAGGTTCATCAATATTAAAATTATCGTTCTCGGAGACTATTTGTTCCCATATGTTTTCGAAATTAGTTCGTTGAGTCTCGAGTGTTTTAGCAAGGCAGTCAATTTTTTTTATTGCGTCTGCAATGTTAATGTTAACTTTTTGAATATTGGTATTCAAAGCCTCTATATTTTTAAAAATATTTATTAAAATATTTAGTAAAAAATAAAATTCAAATGAATACATTTTTTCAAGATAAGCATTTGCTTTCGCTCCTGCTTCGCTTTTTTCAAAAAATTTTTTAAATTCATATACCTCTTGATAATTGCCAAACAGTGATTTTAAAGATGTTACACGAAGACACCATCTAGTGGGACAAAAAGGTCTTAAGGACAATGAACCAGCGTCTTCAATGTTGGTTTTAATTTCGTAAAAAGTATTTAAACATTTTGCCGAATCTCGAATATAATTTAAAATGTCTTTAGCATGCATTGAAAAATCTCTTACCTTAGGTATGCCAATAAATGAATCTTGTACAAGCAAGTTAAGAGAGGGGGCTATGCAATGAACGTATATAGCACGTGGTTCATCATTAACTATCCTTTTTTGTAGACCTGATAAAGCTCCACTCATGTTTGCAGCCCCGTCATAGCATTGGCCTCGTACTGAAGATATGTCTAAGCTATATCGTATAAATATATCTTTTAAAACTTTATGTAACGTCTCCGCATTAGTCAAAGGCATTTCATAAAGTCCCAAAAAATATTCTGATATTTCGAAATTATCGTCAACAGTTCTGAAACTGAGAGTTGTTCTTTTTTTTGAAAGATCTGTGGTCTCATCAGCGATAATTGCAAATATATTTGGCTTAATCTTAGCAATAATTTTATTACGGATATAATCAGCGAGTAAACTCAATATTTCATTAATAATGTCGTGCGATATCCATTTATACTTAGTTCGGTTCATCCATGTCTTTAATTCTGTAGAATCTTCAGTTTGAAGCAATAAAAACTGAACGAAGTTTGAATCATCTTCTGTATGACCTCTTAATGCAAGTCCTTGCCCTGCTAGATACTTAATGGATCCGATAATTTTCAGCAACGCAGTTTTTGCAGTTTTCATTTCCAAAACTTTTGCTTTCGACATAGCTGCTGTCACGTTTACGCCTTTGTCTATTGTAGACATTGCCTCCACAGCGTGCCTATGAATTTCTGATTTTTCGTGATATCGAAATCTCTCTAGTGCTTTATTCCATTGGTTGAATCCTTCCATAGCAAATGACTTGTAAGAAAGCTTTGTATAAGTGACATTCATTGGCATTTTATGTTTTAGGTATGCATTTTGACATATTTCACAAAATACTTTCAATAAATCTTTCTTGTAATGTATCCATTTGAACGTATTTTTCCAGTTTAATTGACAGCAACGACCTGAACCAGAACTTTTACCGGCTTTTATTGGCAGAGTATTTGAGACATTAGATGTGGAAGGCAACCCCTCATTTTCTATGATATCAATCGTATCAGTATTATTGTCTTGAGCTTGAGATAAAGACGGCTGCAAAGGCACAGGCTCAAAAGACGCGGTCTTGGGCTCTGGAACCTTCTTACTTTTATTTGGAAGGCGAATGATAAATTTATCCATACCTTAAAGGAAAATTTAAAATCGGTATTTCAAAGTTTGTTTAAGTTTCTGCAAATTGATAATAAATTCAGGCACACGTAAGAAAGTACTTAAAGTAAAAAGTATCGTAATAAATAATAAACCACTGCCAATGGAATCATTACTTCCACACCAACCTATATACACAATTATACATAACTGCATTTTTCAAATTAATTTTAATTTTCGCCCCCTCGCCTTTTTACTATTACCTCTTATTTTCACTAAAAGATTAATCATGCGTCAAAATTGAAATCTGCATGCCCAAAAACCTATAAAACGACATATTACTCGATTTTTCCAATAAATTAAAATGTTCAACAGACCGACAGACCGACCGGCAGACAGAAAACTGATATTCGCCGAATTTGTGTTTTTTACACGTTTTTAATAATTTTAAGACGATCTAGCACAAAAATTGAAATTTTTTTGCCGATGCTATACTTCCCCATCCATTTATTATTTTGGGGATGTGGAAGAGTGGAAGTAATCTGAAGATATCTTTTTACCACACAGCGTGTGAAGTGACCGCACTAATGGGGTAGTAACTAGCATCCTTTATTATCGCACCGGCAATAGCACCGGAATATACGTCATTACCTAACTAAAATCAGTGTGGCAATTGCTTTTTATTTCAAGATCGCAGAGAAAGGATGTTATTTTTTTCAATTAAATTTTTTCTCAGACACTCTCACTCTCAAACAAGACCAGATGCTCTTACCTTATCAATAATAAAACGTTTTTCATAAACAATTGGCACTAAATAGATACTCCAAAGCGCGCGAAACAGTGCACACTTGACTTTCTTGTTTATAGCTCTACTGCGAGTGCGAGGAAACCTCAACTACATTTTTATGTTTGAGAGGTTGGTTTACGCCGCAAATAATGTTTATCAATTTTATATAAAAAAAAACTGAAAGATTCCTGTAACCGCTATGCACTAACATTACATAACGTATCACTATCATGACAAACAATTTAAAATTTAGAAACACATATTTTAACAGAAAAAAAATAACAAAAGCAAAATTAAAACACACAAAATTCACTGGAACCTCGAACTACAGTAAACGGAGTAAACATAGACTTAAAACGATCTCGAAGTAGAAATCCTCACTCCGTTTTATTACAGATCTATCCCCTTCCCTTACTCGCACATTGCTCCAGGCGAAATTCCGCAGATGACGTCGCGTGAAAATAGAGAATACCTAATAAGGCGCAACTCCGACTTAATAGGGGTCTATTGTGCATATGGCAAAGACCCAACGTCAATAATAAAATAATTGTCATTCAGTACTCAGGTGGGTATGGTGTGCATAGAGGAATGTTGAACATACTACTGGTTGTATGACTTTTTAAATAGTATTTGTGATTTTGTCAGTCTTAACTACCAAAATTTTAATTGAAAACAGGCAGATTTGTATGGGTGCTCCGCACGCATAAAAAATTCGGCAGAGCACCCATGGAGTCGGCGCCTATGCCACCGAGACTTTCGAGACCGGTACCGAGACCTAGACCGAGACTGAATCAATCTCGGTCTCGCGAACCCCTTTCCATCCAAGCTGACAGGCCTTCCAAAAACGAAAACGTGAAACAGAAGCACAGTCTTGGAAGCAACATTTCGCAAAACCTTCCAAATGCAAAATTACATTTAAACTAGGTCATTTTGTATTTCGTTGTTTAGGTGTAATAAATAATATATAATGCATGCAAATGTACGACTTTTATTGTAAAATATACATATACCATTCAACAGCAACACAACCACAATTAAATAATATTAATCTACTAAACAAATCTTCTTTTTACAACGCAACGAACAGAATAAGTTCGCGTGCTCTGTATCGCACTGGGTTTTGTTTGCCGCAACACAGCTTAATCCCAAACAAAGCCCCGAGTGATTCAGAGCTTCAAGCGAATCGCCTGCTCTGAACTATACAGGCTTTTGGCTTTATCAATCTCAAAAAATAGATGCTTCAACGTTTTAAAACTGCTAAATGTTAAGTGAACTATAAGACAATTGATGGTTGGGGCACAGATTAATATTGGGGTGAACAGTTGCGAATTGTTAATACTTACGCCCTTGCCCCCAAACCAGATACTTTTTTTCGATACGCCTCTGCTCGTCATTACGTTTATGGAAAATCCGATTTCACGATCTCACGAATAAGATAGTAATTCTTTTTCAAGTCTCCTTACGATTTCTCACTAGAGATGGCTAGTGAGTGAGTGATTCGGTTCGCGTGATCCAATCTTCGATTTTAATGAATGACTCGAGCCGGATGAATTAAATATTATTTAATTGTCAATATGTTCACATAAATGATAGACGGAAGGGGATTTTCACTTGGTTATTTTTTATTCCTAATACTACAAGAAACATAATTTGTTTATTTCGATTCTAATCAATAAATTGATTACAAATGAGTAATTCATATTTGCACCTCAAACTCTCAGATAATAGAATGAAGTTCATACATCTAACTCTCATTTAAAGAAAGTAATATATTTACAATAAAAAAACATGAAATAGGTATGTAGTACGTCGTGCAAGCTAATAAAAATAGTTTATTTTAAATTAACATTTAAAAACATTATTTTTGCCACTTTATCGCTTGTCAAACGAGTACGTTTTTCAGTTATAATTTGTCCAGATTTTGAGAAAATTCTCTTACTTGGGACTGACGTTGCCACGATGCAAAATCTTGTTTTTGCTAGATCAAAAAGCCTAGGAAAAAGTAATTTATTTTCATTCTGGGTTTGTAGTCCGAAGTAAAAGTGACCAATTTAAATATCTTTCTACTTGTATAATGCTTGATGCTCGGGGATTTTCAAGTTGAACTAAATGAGCAACTGTAGTATCAAACTCCTCCCAAATTGAACTAGAAGAAGTGTGGAAAACCCAACTGTGCTTGCATCACTAATTTTTCTGAGGCTTGCGGACTTCTTTTGAAATGTTCAACAACTGCTTTTACTATAGTGCGCGTTTCCTCAATCTCCAGAATACACGCCTGTACAATCAAATTAAGAGTATGCGCAAAACACGGGATATGCCACCAATTACACATTCTAACCATATTAGCCGCCAAGGCCGCCGGCAGGGGGGGTCCGTCGACCCCCCCTGGGTATTTATAAAAAACAAGGTAATTCCAAATTCTATAATACAATATTGCCTAGGAATCCAAAATTGACACTAAATTTAATTAATTCAAATTAATTTAGAAGTAAACGTTAAAATAAAGCATAGCAATGCGAAAAGTCCCACAAATTAATACGGGTGGTGCCGCAGTCCGCGGGTCTCATAACCAAGACCAAGATATTTGCTGTTTCCCTGGTTGCTGCTCCTGACGTAAACTTGGAACTGTTTTAACTGGTTTTAACGTGTTGGTTTTCTTATGTTTAATCAAGCGCTTGTTTTTTTATTAGACATTTAAATTGTGCAGTCTGTAATTTTTCGTTATTGTGTGTGTAGTTCCATAGAGAATCAATTCGAAACTGGTAAGTAATCTTATAAAAAAAATATGTTTTTTCTGTTCTGTAAACATGATTAACGCGCCAGAAATGCATGTGCTAGGGCTATATCGGTCAATAATTCAAAATAAGTAAAATATTACTTTTATTTTAATTCTTATTCTTTCTAGATTTTTGTTGAAAATGGATATTAGAAAATTTTTTAAATCCAAAACTGACAAAAATGAGAAATCTAAAATTAGTAGTAATGGTGATGGTATTGCTAGTAGTAGTAATAGTCGTATTGGTTATGGTTTGCCCGAATTAGGTGGTGAGGCTTCTAATAAAGGTGAGGTGATACTTTCAATTTAAAATCGTGTACTACTAATAAAAAAGGTTTAGGTAAAATTATTACAAAAAGCATAGTCGGAATTTTAGTTTCTTATTTAGGTTAAATTTCTTTTTTAGAAACTGTATCGATTGAGGATGTTCCTGTTCCTAATAATGAGCTTGATATTTCATATCATAAATTAGACTTGGGCAATTTTATTAACTTGCAACAGCCACTATCAGACAATACTAGATTTGAAGTGATTAAGAATCCTTTTAAGCCAGGCATTCAATATAATTTTAAAGGTGACTCAAAGGAAGGCAAAAGGGCCTTTAGATATGAATGGTTTCAACAGTTTGATTGGCTGGCATATTCGCCTAGGTTAAAAGGGGCCTTATGTAAATATTGTGTTATTTTTCGACCTGTAGTAAACAGAGGCATACAAGGAGGGTTTATAGTGAAGCCTTTTATAAAATATAATGATTTCATGGCTTCTGCAAAAGCGCATAGTTCTTCTGATTGGCATAAGCAATCAACAATTAAAGCTCAGAATTTTATTAAATCTATCGAGGGCCAAGTTATCCCTGTGATTGAACAAATTAGTAATGCAGAACGGGAGTTGATAGAGTCGAATCGGAAAAAACTGTTTCCAATTATTTCAACTATAATTTTTTGTGGCACACATGATTTACCTTTACGTGGTACGATGAAAGGTAACTTTGAAGATCTTCTAGATTTTAGAGTGGAAAGTGGGGATCATATATTAAGTGAGCATTTAACTAATTCAAATAAAAATGCAAAATACACGTCACATCAAACCCAAAATGAATTAATCTCTATTTGTGGAACACTAATTAGGCAGGATATCGTAGAGGAGATTAATTCCAGTGATGGTTTTTCCATTATGGCTGATGAGAGTGCTGATATAGCCGGTATAGAACAACTTTCTCTCGGTATTAGATTTGTAGACAAAACAAACTGTGTAAGAGAAGATTTTTTGGGATTTTGTGAGCTAAGGACTTTAAATGCTGAAGGGATTGCAAATACAATTTTAAATTATTGTTTAGAAAATAATTTGAATATGGAAAATCTAGTTGGTTTGGGATTTGACGGGTGTTCCACTATGGCAGGGCATGAGAATGGCGTACAAAAAATAATTAGGGACAAATATCCAAAAGCCACATTTTTTCATTGTGCTTCCCATAAATTAAATTTAGTAATAAATGACTTAAATAAAATACAAGATATTCAAAATACAGCTGCAACAATTAAAGAAATTATAAACTTTTTCCGAGATAGCCCTTTAAGAAGAAAGTACGTCCCTAATTTACCATTATTTTGTGAAACACGATGGTCAGCTAAATATAAATCCATAAGAATTTTTGCTTCAAACTTAAAAGAAATTACGAATGCTCTTGAGACACTAGCTTTTAGTCCGAATTTTAATCTGCAAACAAGAACAAAATCCAATCAGCTTTTGACGAGTAAATTGGAACCAATTTGTAATATATTGCAATCTAAAGACATAGACCTACTTTCAGTTAAAAGACATCTAGACGATCTTCTTCGATTATTTCAGTCACATAGAAATGATCCTGATAAGTGGTTTCGTGAAATATATGACAAATGTGTAGATTACGCCAATACATTTAAATTAGAAATTAAAATACCACGAATAGCATCTAGACAAACACAGAGAGCTAACTATTCATCAAATGGACCTGAAGAATATTATAAACTTTCCCTTTTCATCCCTTATTTGGACTCTATTATACAGTCCATTTCAATCAGATTCTCTGACAACGCCAGCACTGCATTTTTGCTTTCAGAAATTCATCCCAGAAAATTAGGTACAGAACTGGTACTTAAAAAGGATGAAATTTCCCAGAAATATGATCTTGACAATTTTTCAGAAGAAATTGAAACATGGGTGGAACTTTGGAAAACAAAGACAGTTGAAGAAAATGTAGAATTTCGCGATATTGTAATGCACGACGTACATTTCTTCCCATCAATTAAAAAGGCTATAAATATATTTTTAGCCTTACCACCAACTAGTGTTAGCATTGAAAGATCGTTTAGCACACTGCGACGTGTTAAAACATGGTTACGATCAACCTTATCAGAAGATAGATTGTCTGGGTTATGTTTGTTAAGTGTACATAGGCAAAAAGTCCTTAAAAATAAAGAAAGTTTTATAAACAAAGTTTTAAATAAATTTGGTCAGGACCGAAGGAGGTTGCAGTTTTTATTTAGCGAATAACGTTTTTGTATGATTTAGAAATAAAAGTTGTGAAATTGCTATTGTGTTTTTATTTTAATGTTAGACACTGGAGCTTTTACTGGACTGGGAGAGCTTTAAATTCTAATGGTTCAAATTCTGCCCAATGTGTGATTTTTTTTGGTCAAATTAAGGCGTGGTGTCGCAAAAAAATTACCTTGTTTTGGGAGCCATCCTTGTGACATTCATTTTTACTTTTTGACCCCCCTACATTTTTTCCTGGCGGCGGCCTTGTTAGCCGCGTTATCAGTTATGCAAGCTGTAACTTTGGACTCCAAATTCCATTCAGCTAAAATATTTCGTATATCCTGCAATAGGTTTTCCGAAGTATGCCGTCCACTAGTTTTGAAACACGAAATTAAAATTGATTTTAAAACGCAACTCGTATCAATAAAATGGCATGTAATTGCCATGTAACTTTCATTTTTCAAAGATGTCCAAGCATCTGTAGTAATTGAGATATACGAATACGAAATCTTTGTACAATGTTGAAAGAATGATATTCCTTCACTATCATTAGTACCTGCTCGTCTATGTTTTTTCTTCTGTTGACACCAATTGGTTTACTGACGTATCTTGTAATAGTTGTTTGAGGGTTAGATGGAGGACGGCTTGCAGTGGCAGTAACCAAACTAAATTTATCGTCTACATTACTCGTACTAGAGCTAGTACATGGTAATTGCTCTGACAGTTCTTCCTTAGAAGCGCGTTCCAAATCCATTTGTGAACACCTGCGAATATAGATATAAATGTATAGTCAAAAGCAGTGTTATCGTGCGGGTCATACGATTTATCAACGACAAACTTTTTTTACGTGTAATCATATCCTCCGCATAAAATCCGGAAGATGAATTAGATAGACCAATGATATTTTCATATGAAAAAAGAGGATAAACATATAAATACCAGCAGTTACAAAAATCTTTGAGCGATGTCATTTCAACGTCAGATTGACAAGTCAGTGACAAAATGAGTAATAGAAAACAATTTTCGGGTTTTTGCATCCACAAGCTAAAAAAATGGTATTAAATCTAATAAAATATTACGAAAATGAAAATTCACCCACATTCGAGGAGACAGTAGCAAAAGCTCTGGGAATCGGTATAAGGACTGTGCAGAAAATTGAGCATGAAGAAAAGCATAATTTACTAGAAGATTAAGAAATGTACACGAAATAAGCCAAAGACAGAAGACTTAAGTGAAAATGTTAAAATAGATGTTCGTAATGCAATTTAAGATTTATACACATCAAAAACTAATATAACCCTCAAGTTTTAAAAGAAGCTTTAAAAAATCGAGGCATATTGGAAATTGGACTAAAATTGTTGTCAAAATTAATAAAAATGTTGGGTTTTCGATATAAAAAGGACTTTAATCGAAGATTTTTATGCGAGTTGCCACATATAGCAAGACAGCCTATCCAGTTTTTAAAGAAATGCACGGAAAATGTTAATTCCAAATTTAGAAAAATGGTATTTTTAGACGAGAAGTGGTTCGAAATCTTGGCAAGACGAGTCTGTAAAAAGTGTCAAGAGAAAAAAGGGATGTGGGACGGGAAAACGGTTCATCATTTGGCATGCAGGTTCTTCAAAAGGATTTCTCCCAGGTGCAAGTTTACTGTTTTCTTTAACATCCAAAAGTATGGACTACCATGATAAGATGAACTGTGAACTGTTTGAAAAGTGGTTAAAAGAACAACTGATTCCAAATTTAGATGCTCCACCTTTAATCATTCTGGACAATGCATCTTATCATTCAAGAATCTTAAATAAAAATATATAGGGACCCTTAAACGTAAAGATCTGAAAAAATCTCACGAGGGAAGTAATAACTAATTATCTTGTGTTTTTAACAAAAGTGTATAGTACTTTTGCAAAATAAATTTTTTTTTGTTATCACAATACAAAAAAAAACAAGTTTTCTTTGCACAGGGGTGACCCGCATTTAAATAATTGATACTGTGTAGGTGGATAGATTTTTAGGTCAAGCTGGGCTCATAATTTTTGGTGATTGATAAAAAAATCTCACTTTCATTAAGTAGCTGTATAAACAGAACATATCCTGATTGTTCCACTGATTCGAACCGCCTTCCGACTTTATTAAGGCGCTTGCTATTTTGTGTATTTTTGTTTTTGCCAACCAAAAAATTTTAACCAAATACATATTTAGCGAATTTTCTTATTTAGTCCCTCGGCATTTAATATATAAAATAATATTAAGTGGCTATCTTAATAATATTGCGTAATATAATAAAAAGAACTCTTTTCTTTCTCCCTGAATATTTGTAAATAGCCTATCGAGATTTAATAGGTCGATAAAAGAATCACACAACATTTTGGTATTCACTGTGTTTTCTGATTTGATTCATAATGTTGGTGACCTTTGGACCCGCACGATAAGACCGCATTCGACTATAGCTATTAAATATTATATAATTAAAAATTTATATATATATAACACTTACTTATCCGTGTTTGAACGTTTCAGAAGAGTCGCATGGATGTTTTAATCGAATATGTCTGTTTAAATTGGACGTAGAAAGTCCTTTAAAAGATAACTCATTTTTGCATAAGTCACATCTAACCTTTTCGTGTTTAATACGAGTAAAGTAATCCCACACCACACTCGTTGGTTTTTCTATTCTTGACATTGCTACTTAACTTTTATTTTCAAAATATTATCACATCTACGCAGCGTTCAGAATTCGGGGAATTACTAGCCTTAACCTAATAACATGCGTAAAATTCCAAAAAAGTTCATCAAAATGCGCCATCTGCTAGTTACGAGCAGAAATAACGTTATCCGTCCGCATATGAGTGAGTGAGTGATTCACTAAGCATCCAGCGTCTATAGAACCTTAAGCAGTACGCCGCCGCCGCGCCGCTCGCGGCAAGTAAGAAATCATAGGTGTGCTCTGAACTCCGCTCCGCTAAATGGTTCGATGACTCGAGTCACTGACACGGTTCATTTAATACTGATGACTCGACTGACTTGACTCAATAAAAAGACTCGCTTTTGCCATCTCTATTTCTCACGATTTTTTTTTAATGATTTTCACGATTTCTGCTTTATCTCATCTGGCAACACTGACCGTTTATCAGTTTACACCGGATGACCTTCTTGACCATTTAGTTTAGTATATAAACGCATAAAGTCAAATGAGTTACAATAATTGATAAAACACGTACCATACAACGAGATAGTGATCTTGTGTTATTAAGTTCAAAATAAACTATTATACATTCGATAGTAAAATACGATGTTGAGAAACTGGCATTATTATATAATTACTTTCTGGTTATTGGTAACCATTGTAACACCGGAAACGGGATTCTTAGTAACAGCAGAAGCAAAAAAAATGTATGTGATAAAGCAAGACGTGCCTTGGAAGAATGAAATGAAAAAGTGCAGTGGAGATAAGTCCAATGACTATTGGTTTAATATTGGAAATTTAGACGCGATTGGCTTGCCTTACGAAAATCTAGATTCGTTAACTACCGTTCAAGCGAGAGGAGAATCTTATGTGTACACCAAGGCGTCCGGAGGGAAGACCGATAAAGTTCTGGTACTGAACGAAAAATATAATGACAAAAATGGGATTAAATCTTTTTCTGGAAAACAGCGCGCTGAAGGGTGGATCGGATGGGGACACCAAATCGCACACGTCGGATTGACAGTTGAATTTCACCAGAATGGATCCATAAAATTCGAAAATTATGTTTATGCTGGTTCTTGGGGATCGATTAGCTGTGCCGAAGCCCTCGCCTACATAGATCAAATTGAGGTTATCAATTAATATAAAAAGTGCTTTTTAGCTTTACAGATTATATTCTTATTATTGTTTTACTTAAGTAATTAAATCGATACTAATATATTTTTCGATCGTTTGTATGCACTAATACAATATTTGTCAATAAATAATTAAGCATTATTACTAATATATCGCAGAAGAGATAAACTTTATTTCGTTCGGACAAAGATACTTGCTTTTTCCGGAACTTCCCTCGTATATAGTGGTTATTTAAGTACTTAAATTTCAAGGGAAGAGTCTCTGAGTGATTTTAAGACAAAAAGATTATGAGAACACATGTCCGGACATGCTTTGTTTCCAAGATACAGGGTGTTAAACTTAAAAAAAAAATCGGTTTTTCGCAAAAATCGTAGTAATCCTTTAGCTGATTTTGTTAGATTAAAATTATCAAATCGAGTGGCGTCCCGGGAGACACTAACCAATATTTTTTAAGACCAAGGTCATAAAATGGCCGCAAACCTTAGAGTTAGAATTAAAGTAGAGATCACAAGTCATTCATAAATCACGTTAGGGGTATGCGCCAACATGGTTCCCCTATTTTTCACATTCTATCGACCAATGTTTACGATAAAACAAGAAGCGGGGATGGCCCATGCCCAAGCCGTGGCCATTGGTTGACGAATACCAGTGACCATGTTTTTTTAATTTTAATTTTCCTCAAAAATTACGTCTAATATAAAAAAAAAACTGGTAAAATATTGGTATGAATTCAATATGGCGAAACAAAATGACGCCCTGTTAAAATATTTGATGTACGAAAATGAAGAAATGGGCCATGCTTCATTATCGTTGACAAAAGGAAGGATTCTTACCTATTCCTTAACGAGGCAAATGGTATTTTTACAAATATCAAAGAAATAATCGTTCCCTACTTCACTATCTAAAATCAAACCATTAAGCAAGTTTAAAAGGAAATTAGTTATTTATGTAATATTAAACTTTAGTTTTTAGTTATGTTTGGCCTTATGTCACCGTCATTTTGTAATTGTGACATTTAGGAAAATTATTTGTTCAGTTGTTAAAAAAGGCATCTTAAAGCTGTAACTGTCAAGTTAGACCTTGTCTAAATTTAAACCTGCTTAGTGAATACTATTGTTAGAGTTTTAAACTAAAATCAATGCTTTTAACGCGCTTTTATTGGCTTCCTACTCGTCTGATTGTGTGTTTGTATGTCTGGTTCAAATCTTGTAATGGATGTTTCACCAATTCCGATTATTTTCAAATTTGACATGCATACGCTTTCGGATATAAAAAAAATCTGAATTTTCTTGGTCAACGTTTAGAAATCCAAACTGGCGGCGCCAATACGGCCGGCGAATTTTGTTACTTGTGTAGATTAAACTGAAAATCGGTGCCTAGGAAAATTTAAGTATCAGCATTTAAAAATTCAAAATAGCGGGATCAAAATGACAATGTCAATAGGTCGGACGGATGAATTTAACACTTGTGGGGATTATTTAAGAATGCACAACAAAAATCAAAATAGTGGCACCAATATAGCGAACGAATTTTGTCATTTGTACAGATTCGGCTGAAATATCAGTATCTAGAAGTATTTAAGAATGAAAGTTATGAAATTTTAGTCAAGATTTGAGAATTAAAAATGGCGGCACCAACGTAGCAGACTAACTTTAAAATGTTTATAGATTTGATTCAAATTCGGCATTTAGGGGTATTTAAGACTGCACATCATGAATTTTTGTCAACATTTTAAACATTTAAGATTGTAATGCCAATATGGCGGCGGAATTTTAACATTTGTTTAGATTTGGCTAAAAGAAAGTAGGCATCTGGGGGTATTTGAGAATACATATCATATATTTTTAGTAAATATTTAAAAAATGAGAGTAGGCATGCCTAGATTGCTAGCGAGTTTTAACACAGATTTGATTCAAAAATGATAATAAGTGTGCAATTTATACATTTTTAGTAATAAATATTCAAAATGGGGATGTCATCAATCAATCAATCCGATAAGTACTTTTTTCAGATATTTTTAAACATTTAGTTAGGCCACCATTTTGAATTTGTCTCAACATTACCAGTTCATCCCTATATAATATTTGATTTTTGAGCAAAATTTGAACATAATCGATGCGGTAGTTTTCTACAGTGACTTTTATAATATTTTAATAGGCGGCCATTTTGTTCTGCCATATTGGATTTTTACCAAAATGTTACAACGTCACCATGATATGACCTTTCATTTTTAACCAAAACTTGAAAAATAGGACAAGCAGTTCTTGAGCTTTGTCGCGGACAGACATACAGACTAACCGACAGAACTGAGAAAACATGTTTTTTTGCAACTTGCGAGGAAAGTAATTTTTTTAATTTTCCATATTCTAAATCTTAAATTCTAACCAGTTTAGAACATGTTTACGAACACATTTTTATTTTTAATTACCCAAAGAATCACCATTTAAATTCCCTTACCTGACAACACTTATATAAAGAATTGGCCCAACTCAAGTGAAAATTAAAAAAAGCCGCGAAATCATCCGAAACTTTATTATTACCCCAGATTTCATCCAAAATCTGGTGATTTTCGAAAACGCAGTACCACTTTTTGAGCGTGAGACGCCCTTTGACTATTTTAATATAGTATAGATATATTCTATATTAATTTTAATTTTCTGATAGGAAAAACTACGGTAATCGTCAAAAAAAAAAATCACCTCAGAGTCTTTCTTGTATCATTTTGCTTCTGAGAATTCTCACATGACCCCCGACGAAACAAACGTTCTATTATACTGAACCGGATTGGTCAATACATCATGTGACCCAAAATAAGTAAATAAGGGTATCTTCCATTAGACATAACCCCCCGTATTCACTAAAAAGGTTTAAGATAGTCCAGGTCTAGTTGCCATGGTACTTAAAACTCTTAGTTTGCCATTTATGTTTCGCTTATGTCACTGTCATTTTGCAATTGTGACTTGACTTGACTAAATTTAAAAAGGAAATCTAGTGATTAAAAGACAATTCCAAACGTTTTTTTACAAACTCACATTGCCGCACTATAGTTAGGTCAACTAAAGCTCCTAGTTTCACAACGTCCCAGATAAAGTAAATAAAATTTATTTACTAAATATTTAAAAAATCAATGTTCTAATCTCACCGCATCTTTGAACGCTGATTGAACCATATCAACAATTAAACAATAATACATTAAAACACATGCAGTAGTGAAATTAAGGAAAGCTTGGTACCTAATGATAATTTTAATTGAATTAATTTCTGGGTTAAAATATGTTTTATCAAATTAATTTCTTTAATGTTAAAATTTATTGTAATTCCACGACCCGCTATTGGTTTTTAAGCTACGCCGGTCACATGACCCTGTAACAATCTTTACTGTATACTATTATACTTTTTTACTATAAGGATTCCTTAGCAATGAAAGTGGGATGGTCTAATACGACAGTGGGATGGTCTAACACTAGAAATTAATACTGGAAAAACATTACTATTCCTTGTATGAAAATTTTATTGCATCATGTTTAAACATATTCATCGTAATATCAATTTTATTTTATTTATTTATTTATTTATTCGGACAATAAAATACACAATTAATAATGCTTAAATCTATACAAAATAGTTGCCTTACTTGTGTAGAGGGTACCTAGATGAAAGGATCATCTGTATGTACCTCAATATTAAACTCACATTATTACTTAATTGTAAAGAAATTTACTATGTAATTATACATTTGTATAGCCTGGCATATATAAGAACCTAATATATACAATCAGAATTAACTAAAGAACATTAATAAGGCGATTTTTATTATGAAAAATAAACGTCCGACATTCTATGATGAAACGTTTCATATTTACAATTTTTTTAATTTCATTAGAAAGCAAATTATAGATCTTAGGTGCTATAACATCAGCAAATCTCTGATTACTATCACATTTTCTATAAGGAACTGATAGCATTTGATTAGTATTGTTTCTGGTTAAATAACAGTGATCAATGTAGTTCTTGTTGGATTTAAAGCAAAATATACAATTGGCCAATAAATACAAAGATCTAACATTTAAGATATCTTCATTGTACAGGAGACTAGTTGAATATAATCTGTTTTTAAAATTGATTACTTTAAGAATATAATTCTGAATTACAGAGAGTGGATATAAAACATTATCATAAAGCCCCCCCCCCACACAATTATGCCATACCTTAACAACGACTCCACCAATGATTTATAGATCAATCTTAATATTTTGGCAGTTAATATATTTCGAATAACATAAAATTTATGAATTAAACTTCTCAATTTGTTAGTTAAATTATAAATACGTTTTGACCATTTTAGATGGTTATCTATAGTAACTCCGAGATATTTTGTTGATAGGGTTTCTTTTATAATAAGTCTGTAGTCAGGCAATGAAATTGAGTTATAGTGGGAACGATTTGCTTCAGTTAATGAAAAGGCAATATAGACAGTTTTTGTGTTATTAAGAGTTAATTTATGTTTATCCAGCCAGTTTTTTACTTTCTTCAGTCCTGTCATAACTTTGGTTTTTACGGACTCCCAAGTATCCCCCTCAAAAAGCATAACAGTATCATCCGCATAAGAAATTACAGTTCCACCCGTGTTTAAATTTAATAATGTATTTATGTAAGAAATGAAAAGCAAAGGGCCAAGTACTGTACCTTGAGGCACTCCTATTTCTACGGTCAGGGGATCACTAATGGTATTTCTAATTTTAACCATCTGCTTTCTATCACTTAAATAACTACCAAAGACATCCAATACTGTACCCCTGACTCCATATTGTTGAAGTGCTTCCAACAGTTGTTTGTGGGGCACAGTATCAAATGCCTTTGCCAGATCTAAGAAAATCGCAATACTTTTTTTTCCAGAGTCAAGTTGTTGTTTTATTAGACTAATAATATACATGGCACCCGCAGTGCTAACATTCTTCATGAAACCAAATTGATTATTATGCAAAACGCCCATCGATGTAAGATATTCATATAATTTCTTTTTCAGACATTTTTCAAAATTTTTTGTAAAAGTGGAAATAGACTAATTGGTCGGTAGTTTGGTATGTCATCTTTAGGACCATTTTTATAGGCTGGCGTAACAATTGAAACCTTAAAATCAGAGGGAACCCTGCCACATGAGAATATGAGATTGATAATATGAATTAATGGACCTTTGATATACATGTGTACTTTTTTAACCAGTTTTGTTGATATGCCATCAAGTCCGGGAGAACAATTATTTTTTAAGCTGCTAATATGTATTATAATTTCATCATTAGTTACAGGAGTCAGTGACATAGAATTGACTGGGTTAGGATAATTTAACTTTAAGTTAGATGATGGATGAGGTATTTTAGCAGCCATATCTTTACCTATATTTATAAAAAAGTTGTTACAAAAATTTGCCATTTCATTATCATTAAGTGTTTTTTTATCAGAATTAATTATATTTAAATCATTACTAGCCTTATCTGTAACTTGATTTGTAGCATCATTGATTATATGATATATGTTTTTTATATTGCTACTATTCTGTATAACTTGATTCCTATAATATGTGTTTTATTAAGAATATTACGAAATGTACGGTATTTATTTAGTAAATTAATATTATTTTTATTCCTTAATGCACGAATTTTTAATTTATCTCTGTAGTAATCCATGGTTTTATTTTTTTGTATTTTTTTATTATCACTTTTTTTGTGGGGGTACATTTGTCACGAAGGGAGACAAACATATCAATAAACTTTTTGTAAGCCATTTCTGAATCATTTAAGCTGATTACATCATTCCAATCAACTTCCTTAATCAAGTTTGAAAATTTTTCTTCATCAAAATTATTTATCAATTTATATTCAATTTTTACAGGAGTGTTATTTTGGTCAATATGTAGGTTTAAATAAATTGGAAAATGATCAGATACATTAGTGTCTAAAACCATTGTTTTGTAAATTAAATCATTTAATTTAATTAAATTAATTGGTATAAACATTGGTGTTCCTGGCTAGGCTTGGCATCGTCGTATGATCGACCTTATACTGTGAGGTAATCTTGGCAGTGGCTAAATATGTAAATAATGAACTCTATTTTTATTCTTCTTCTGAGGTTGAAACCTGAAATAGGAATAATATGGGAAAATAGAGCTTGTAAAAATAAGAATAGTAAGGGCTCGTAAAATATAGATAGTAAGGGGTCGTAAAAATAGGAATAGTAAAGGATCGTAAAACAGAAATACCTCGTAAAAAAGAGCAATACTAAGGGATCATAAAATAGAAAGACCCGTACTCTTAAAAATAGGAATAGTAAGGGGGTAAAATAAAATAGCTAGGGGTCGTAAAATAGGAATAGTAAGGGGTCGTAAAATGGGAATAGTAAATGGTAGTAAAAATAGGAATGGTAAAGGATCATAAAATAGAAAGAGTATGGACTCTCGAGCAGTTTTCTATTTAATTTTCAATTTATATTCTAGAATTTGGTGTAAAACAACAGTTTAGCTTTAAAAAAATAGAAATAGTAAGAGCTTCTAAGATAAAAACAGTAAGGGATCGTAAAACAGGAATAGTAAGGAGTCGTTAAAAATATGGTTCGTACGTGAAACTTAAAAAGGATCAAAATATAGACTCGTAAAATTAAGAATAGTAAGGGTTCGTACTGATTATTTTTATCAAATTATCAATTTTTTAATAAATCAAAATTTATTAAAATAGGAATAGTAAGAGACCGTAAAATAGAAATAGTAAGGGGTCGTAAAATAGAAATAGTATGAGCTGGACAAATGATTTAACTTCTCAACTAGCAACTGAGCTAATTCAGAAAAAAACATTATTGTATAACAACATTAAAAACCTTAATACAATTCGTGAATTCCCAAACTATATTTTCGAAAAATGAATTATTGTTAAGTAGTATACCAGAACTGTGTTCTGCATTCCAATTATTTCTTGTTCTTCCCATAACCCTAGCTCAATCGAAGAGAGCATTTTCAAAGTTGAAATTAATTAATGTCCTTAGGTCGACCATGACTCAAAGTCCTCTCTCCTCCCTCCAAAGTTCTCTACCCGTTAATTGAATAGAGCATAAAAGGGCCAGAGAAATAAATATTGATGAACTGTATTTATATGTGTATATTTATATAGTCGATACAAAAACAAAAAACTTTGGTAGACTAGATCAGACGAAAGAAAACTATTCTTATAGTTTTTGTTTTTTATTATCCTTTAGTATAGTTATTTTTTAATCTTTAGTTGTGGTTTTTTTGTTAATACATTTATGGCATTTTTTGTTTACCTATTTTTTTGGAGATAGCAGGGGGCCCCCAAGAAAAGTTTTGACCAGACCAGAACTCTATATTTCTTTCCCAACAAATTGTTGCAGATAAATTTGCATTCTGTCACACTTCACAAAAAAACCAGAACATTCAACTTTTATTGAACCAAATGACAGGTTTTCATTTGATATTACTTACATTTAACGAGGGAACACATTTCCTTTATCCAATATATTTATTATAATACAAAATCATCTCGAATTTCTGAATAAAAACAAAGCTTTAAACTTATAAATACATTTATTTGAATAAAAATTCAAGACGCCTAATTAACCTAACAACATTATATCAAAAATCCCTGACATATAACATATTCAAGTAAAATAAATAATTCATTCTCGCTACAATGATACATAATATGGAAATCACTTAACTTTGTTCAATTATAAAATTTCCACAGTATAATTTTATTGAATTTTTTATTTCACAATATACACTAGTTTTTTTTAAAATAAATTATATAACTAGAATAATTAAAAAAAGAACAAAAATAAACAAAACAAATATGACATTGTGATTAAAAACTAAAAAAAAGGAATCCTCTACGATTTGGCTTGCCACAAGTCCTTAAAATTATCATTACATCGTAAATAAACATATTAGCAAAAAATAGATTTTTTGTATACTAATATTACAATTAATTAAATACTAATTGGTAGATACTTTGCTGTTAAGTTATATATTTGTATCAAAGTGTTTAATTTGAGTTTGATGAGGGTTAGGTACTGATTATAATTTGATCTTATTTTTAAAGTTCCATTTTATGTATTGCGTGATGAATTAGACATTTTGTGTATATCTAGAAGGAGTTTTAAAAATCACTTTCCTTTAACAAGTTTAAACAAAAGTTGTTTACCATATTGTTGCACAGAGAATGTCTAAACTTGAAAACAATCAACTAATTATGAAAAGGTTTCCAGACAAAATAAACACATTATTAATACATTAATACCCACCCGTATTCACTAAAAAAGTTTAAATTTAGACCAAGTCTAACTTTACCGTTATAGGTTTAACATGACATATCCAACAATTGAATAAATAATTTTTCTAAATGTCACAATTACAAAATGACAGTGACATAAGCGAAACATAACTGGCCAACTATGAGTTTTAAGTACCATGGCAACTAGACCTGGACTAACTCTTAAACCTTTTTAGTGAATACGGGGGTTAAAGTTCAAATATTTAAACATTACATTTTCCTAAAAATATATAAATAGCGGCAAACTCTTCGTTTACGAGATATTAATGTTATTTTTTCCATGGCAACTAGACCTGGACTAACTCTTAAACCTTTTTAGTGAATACGGGGGTTAAAGTTCAAATATTATTTAAACATTACATTTTCCTAAAAATATACATTTCAACGAGTTCTCAATGAAGGAGGTGGTAGATTGTTTTTGGGCTGTCGATCATGTAGGTGTTTTGAGTATATAAATATAACTCGCTGTTATAATTGCAATCAGTATAATCACACATCAAAAGACTGTAAGAATATGAAATCTTGCGGACACTGTGGTAGCACTTGTCATGACACCAAAATTAGTGAAATAAATGAAGCTAAATGCCTAAATTGTGATTTGAATAACAAAAAATACAAGTTATCGTTAGATAGCAATCACAGGGTGTATGATATTAAGTGTCCCACATATTTCAAACTTCTCGAAAAACAAAAGCAGAAAGTTCAGTATAATTATACCTCAGATAAATAACAATTAGAGTGTCAAGTGAATGTTATTAATACTGAGGACAATGAAATATTTTCAATATTGCATCAAAATATTCAGTCGGTTAGAAATAAAACTACAGACATAGAATGCTTTATCGACGGACTTGTGGTGAAACCCGGGGTTATTATTATGACTGAGCACTGGTTAGAGAAAGATGAAGCACCATTTATAAAAATTGATGGCTACAACATTACATCCATATTTGCAAGAAGGGATATAAAGCATGGAGGTGTATGTATCTATTGTGACTGTGACTATCTATTTGAGGAAGAGATATCCATTCGCGACATGAGTGTTGAAGGTGACGTCGAACTCGCTGCAGTCTCTGAAAGAGGCTTGAAAGTGGTTATAGTGGGTTTGTATCGTCGTGGTGCAGGTATTTGTGAGACTTTTATTGAAACACTCGAGAAGGTATTAGAGTTTCTATTTTGTGACTTTTCCAAGTATAAAATCATTATTGCAGGCGATTTTAACTAGAACTTCCTTGATCATCAGAATAATCGTGTTAAGCAAGTGTTAGATTTATTTAATGTCTATAACTTAAACCCACTTATTTTTAAAGCTACCCGTGAGACTAAGGACTCATCTACCTTATTAGATAACATATTCTGTAACGATGATCGAGATGGTTCCCGTTATGTATTAAATTCGGCGCTCTCCGATCACCATGCTCAGGTTGTAAATATTAGAGTATTGAATGTTTCTAAAAATAAATCCAATTCTATTTATAGGAGGGTTTTTCCAAGAAGCAAATTCATATCATTTAAAAACGAAATGGGGATAATAAATTGGTCAGTGGTCTATGAGGCTGAGACGGTGGATGCTGCGTAATCCTCCTTTTTGCACCTTATTCAGAACCTTTTTAACAAGATTTTCGTGATAAAAAAATGTAATGTAAATAAAAAAACCAACTTCTGGATAACAAAGGGTATCTTGCAGGCACAAACGAGTGTTATATTTTAAAAAAGTTAAAGGAAAAATTACCAAGGATTTTTTAAATTTATATTGTAAAGTTTTGAAGCAACTTATAAAAGAAGAAAAAAAGATCTCAAATAGAAATTTCGTAAATAATTCTGAAAATAAAATTAAAGCCACTTGGCAAATAGTTAGGGATATGACCATTAACAATAGCAAAAGGAAGGTAGTTCTGAAAAATTTTTCAAGTAAAATTAATAACCCATACAAAATAGCAAATAACCTGAATAAATATTTTTTAAATGCTTGTCCAAATGTGAGAACTAATGCTCAAGATGCTTCAATGTATGAAACCAATCGACCTGCTCAGTCAATATACCTGGTGCCAACAAGTCCTCAGGAAGTTGTCAAGGCAATAACATGTCTCAAAAACAAAGTCAGTTGGGGATGATAATTTGCCAGTCAGTATTCTTAAAGAAACAGCAAATCTTATTTGTGAACCTTTGTCTCATATTTTGAATCTATGTTTTAAAACTGGCGTTTATCCTGATCTCAAAAATGCAATTATCAAGGCAATTCATAAAAAAGATTCATTAGATGAAGAGAAAAATTACAGACCTATATCTCTTCTTTGTAACATAGGCAAGGTTTTTGAAAGGATTATTTATGATCGATTGATGAGCTTTTTGGAGAAACACTCATTACTTACAGACAATCAAAATGGTTTTAGAAAGGGAAGGTCTACTATACGGGCTGTTTATCAGGCAATTACAAATATCCTTGAGTCTTTAAATAATAAAAAACTCACAATGGCAATGTGCATGGACCTGTCAAAAGCGTTTGACAGCGTAAATCACAGAACTCTCTGTATTAAATTGGAAAGCTACGGGATCAGAGGAAATGCTTTGGAACTGCTTAAATCGTATCTTCAAAATCGTACTCAACAAGTAATTGAGATTGACACTTGTGGTAGACCCATTTCCTCAGAAAAGGTTAATGTCGTGAGGGGTGTTCCTCAGGGGTCTATCTTGGGACCGTTGTTATATATTTTGTATACCAATGCACTTCCTAATGCAACTGGTGAATATACCGTTCTGTACGCCGACGATACTACCCTAACATTTAGCGAGGAGGACC
Organism: Kuschelorhynchus macadamiae; assembly: GCA_030620095.1. NCBI lineage: Eukaryota > Metazoa > Arthropoda > Insecta > Coleoptera > Curculionidae > Kuschelorhynchus > Kuschelorhynchus macadamiae. Next base: position 180,318 of record JAUTXW010001636.1, read on the forward strand.
CTGACGCGATGTTGACTGCTGTGCGACGAGCCTGTGACACCCTGGACACGTACTTTTCAAGCCACGACCTTCTACTTAATGTACCTAAAACCCAATGTCTTGTTTTTGGTAATCGTACGGACAATTCCCTTGTATTTTCATATAAAAATTCTAAATTCGAGACATCTGAAAACGTCGCATTTCTTGGTGTCAGAATTGATCGTAGACTGGACTGGAGAGCGCATGTCGATGGTGTTGCGGCGACCGTATCAAAATATTGCTATGCTTTGAGGATTATTGCGGAGAATGTTGGCGTCGATGTGGCATTATCAGCCTATCATGCCTACATTCAGTCTAGGTTAAGATATGGGCTTGTATTCTGGGGAAACTCAACAGAAATTCAAAGAATTCTTATTTTGCAAAAAAAGTGTGTTAGAGGTATTTTTAAAGTAAGAGAAATATTTTAACTTTAATTTGTATGTATATATTGGATTATATTATGTTTGTATATAATAATAAAGATCTATTCGAGGTTGTCACCAATCGACATGACTATGCAACTAGGCATAAGGCTGATCTCTTACCTGAAAAATGTAATTTTAGTTATATCCAAAGAAATGTAAAATATTCAATCATAAAAGTGTATAACAGTTTTCCAGAGAGTATACGAAGTTTGCCTGTTAAGAGAGTAAAAACAGTAATTACAAGATTTCTGCTTGGAAAGGCTTACTACTCACTGAATGAATTCTTTACCGACTCAGATAGACCGTGTATAGATTAGAAAGTAGTTATTATCAAGTTTTACGTTTACGAGATATTAATGTTATTTTTTCCAATTACCCAATTAACGTTTTTTAGAAAATCGATAAATAGTGGAGTAAAAAACGGGGCAAAAGTCACTTCCTTCTCATTTTTTTTTGCGTTAGACTACACCGATATATACCTCATTTTATTAAATGGATCACTGTACGTACGAAATCACAAAATATTACTTTTTTTTGCGGTCTCGACTTTTTTTATTTACAAAAAACTGGAAAAATTATTATTTTTTTAAAATCGCGTTTTTTTATGTTTCCCCTCGTATAACTTCTTACTTAATTAAGCTATCGAAACGATTTTTTTTTGAGTTAAAGCAGACATTTTGGCGCTTCTTTCCATGTAAAACATGATAGCTATTATTTATTTTAAATATGGCTAAAACATCGATGAACTTGAAACTTTACAAATTATGTAAACAAGTTTTCACTAATAGAAAAAAATTTTTAGTAGCAAAATCGCTAGTGTAGCTTTCATACTTTAGGTGCTTGCTACGATTTTTTAAAGTGCGCGAAATTTAAAATTTTGGTTATAGTGGAGTAAATAATGGGTAAGTTTGTGTCGTTTTTTTTTTAATGAGCTTAGAACACGATTAAACCTATTGGGTATTGTTAGCCACATCATTCTACACTCGAAACTTAAAAATATGACCTTTCTTCACAAATTATTGTATCTAAACCCTGCTTCGAAGGTTTATGTACCACATTTTTATCTTTTTCGCCCACACCTTCACCACACAATAAACACTCCATTTTAATACCTCACTTCTCACTATATTTTGCTGAAAACTTGTTTAGGACAAGGCACAATTCAACAAAGCAGTATTTGTACATTACTGTGGTGATAATAATTATCACATAGAGCTGTGGTGATAATGATTACACAGGGTAACAAAATGAAAACAAAAATTTGGTGCTGGAAATCTAACATCTGATTTTAGATGTTTTTAAAGTGCTGATTCCAAAAATGCCACCAGATTTTTTCTATCAGCTCTAGTTTTTGAGATACAGGTTAATTGATATTTTTTTTCTGATAAAGGACAACAAATAAAGAGATAAATATGTACTTAATCGTCAAAATAGAAATTTCCCAGAATCTAATTAACCAAATGGATAACTGGAATTGTCCCTGACCCAATGTTCCTATACTAGGAACTATTCAATACACTTCTCTTAATTACTTTTATACCTGTAATTGCCTATGATCCGATCCTTCTATACCTGCTTGGCTGTAGTCGATTTAGTATATTACTGAGTTTTCCCAAGTAAACTTGTGCTATCATTTTGTGTAAATTTTGGTCGTTTTGTAGTATCAAGACACTAAACTGAAACAATGGCATCCACAAGCAGACGTACCTGTGTAAATCATCCCGATGTTTTTTGTTATGTGTGTGGTGAATACACTTTGAAAGAAAGCAGAAAAACGATTTCTGACTTTGTGAAAAGAGCTTCCTGCCTATTTTGGCGTTCATTTAGGAGATCAAGATAAATCTTGGGCCCCACATTTCATATGTAAAACATGTGTTGAACATTTGCGATAGTAGACAACTGGAAAGAGGAAGTGCCTAAAGTTTGGTGTACCAATGGTTTGGAGAGAACCGCGAAACCATCATGACGACTGCTATTTTTGTCTCGTTAATATTAAAGGCATAAATAGAAACAACAGACACAAATGGATATATCGCGATCTAGATTCTGCAAGAAGGCCTGTAGCACATTCGGAAGAAATACCCGTTCCATCATTCAGCAGTCTACCCGAACATACAGAAGATGATACAGAAACCTCAACGTCTGACGAAGTTCAAAGAATTAAATCAGAAAACGACAGCGAATTTAAAGCAGATTTAGCAACTGCGCAGTGTTTCAATCAAGAAGAACTAAACGATTTTATAAGAGACCTGAATCTCTCAAAGGAATCCGCTGAATTACTTGCATCCAGATTAAAAGAAAAAATCTACTTTGTCCAGGTACTAATATTACATTTTATCATAAGAGATAAGGATCTGCTCCCTTTTTTCGCTCAAGAAAATGACTTGGTATTCTGTAACAATATAAAAGGGCTCTTAGAAAAAATGGGTTTTGCCTGAATACACTACAGTTCAAAACGTAGTTTAAAATGTGTTCTTTTACATAACGGTAACAAATATGGCTCAATTCTTATTGCTCATTCTACTACCATGAAGGAAGAATATGAAACAATTGCATTAATTTTGAAAAAAATTAAATACGAAAAACATCAGTGGGCAATTTGTGTTGATTTAAAAATGGTTAACTTCCTCCTTGGATAGCAGAGTGGTTATACAAAATATCCTTGTTTTTTTGTGCGTTTGGGACAGCAGAGCTAAAAATGAGCACTGTGTTAACAAAAATTGGCCTTCAAGAGATGTCATGATTCAAGGAAAACAAAACGTGATCAACGAACCTTTGGTTTCAAGAAAAAAAATCTTACTTCCGCCCTTGCATATCAAGCTAGGCCTAATGAAGCAATTTGTGAAGGCTTTAAATCGAGATGGAAATTGTTTTGGGTATTTGTCACGTAAATTTCCTGGCATTAGCACGGAAAAACTAAACTATGCTTTCAAATTTTAATATTCTCGGCTGTAACATGAGTATAAAAGTTCACTACCTCCACAGCCACCTAGATCGTTTTCCAGAAAACTTAGGTGATTGTAGTGAACAACAGGGGGAAAGATTCCATCAGGATATTAAAACTATGGAAGATCGTTATCAAGGACGATGGGATAGCCACATGATGGCGGACTACTGCTGGAGCCTTCAACGAGACTGCCCTAGTAAACTCCATTCTAGAATGTCGTATAAAAGAAAATTTTTATGTGATTAGTGACTAATGTAATTATTTAAATTAAGTTTTTGCAATAAATACTTAAATCCATGTGTCTTTGTTTTTTTAACTGGCAATAGTAATATTATATATTATAACAGTTATAACGTAAAATATATACACATTTTTTTTTCTTTTAACTAGATCTGATAGCCAAAATCTGAGAACTTTTTTACATTCCGCATCCAAAAATTACCCAGGAACAGTTAAAAAAACGCAGGCACCAAAATGTGTGTTGGCCTGTGTTATCACAATAATAATATACGTACAAACGCTGGTTTAGTCCTGATTTTATAACGCGTCGGTCTGGTACAAAACACCGGCCGCCTCATATTCGCCGTTGAGAATAACCAAAGTTTTAAATTTCGCGCACTTTAAAAAATCGTAGCACCTAAAGTATGAAAGCTACACTAACGATTTACAAATTTTTCTTTCGATTAGTGAAAACTTGTTTACATAATTTCTAAATATTGAAGTTCATCGATGTTTTAGCCATATTTAAAATAAATAATAGCTATTCATGTTTTACATGGGAAGAAGCGCCAAAATGTCTGCTTTAAGTCAAAAAAAAAATCGTCTCGATAGCTTAATTAGGTAAGAAGTTATACGAGTGGAAACATAAAAATCAGGATTTTAAAAAAATTATTTTTCCTGTTTTTTGTAAAAAAGTCGAGACCGCAAAAAAGTAATATTTTGTGATTTCATATGTACAATGATCCATTTAATAAAATGAGGTATATATCGGTGTGTTCTAAGGCAAAAAAAATCGAGAAGGAAGCGACTTTTGCCCCGTTTTTTACTCCACTAAAAATGAAAGCTTATGAATCTTACAATAAATTTCAAAAATATGATAAAGAATATATCAAGCAAAAACAGCCGTTTAAAATTCAAATGCCGGAAATTGGCGCCTAAACGAAAAGGTGATGGACGTCTGACGTCATACCGCATATAAACATTCAACATTGTAGCATCATTCTTGTTTTTAGGATATTGCCGCCTTTTAAGCGAGTTTAAATTTTATTACGGTGTTATTTACGTCGCTATAAGCAAAAATGTGCAAACGAGAGTTGTAGTAGAAGTATTCGCATGTTTTTGAATGACTAAATATGTATGAATCACAGGATAAATGGTGTTTTGTGCCCCGTTGCACAAACACATCTGTAAGTATATCAAACAAAATTTTTGTACGTGTGCCTCGGGAGGATTATAATCCTAAGAAACGATGTTTTAGAGCAGCAAGATGTGACATGTCCAAATTAAAAACCGAATTTTTACTGTTGTGGAGACCATTTTAATGTAAGTTGGAAATAAGGTTTAGTTAGGGTTCATACTTGGTGTAAAACAAAAAATTACTTAAAAAATAGTAACGGTTCGAAAAAATAGAAATAGTTAGAGCTCTCAAAAATATTTTTATTAAGATTTCCCTCGAATTTTCATTTTATATTCAAAAGGCGAATTTTTATGTTGTGAATACCATTTTAATGTGAGTTCGAAATAACGTTATGATTAACAAATACATGAACATTTTTTCTTATTTAGTTGGAAGAAGGCATGGAAAATTATGTACGTTTTTAAGTGATGGGTGCAAAAATCTATATATTTAAAACACTAAGCTGGATTTTTCAGCAAGTTCGTGACAGAGTGGCACCAATTTACACGATTTTTTTTTTAAATGATCATCTGGTTACCGAGGCCTTTCAACCCTATTTTTTGTATAGCTTTATTGCGTATTTTTTCCGTAAAACCAAAATGTTTTTCTTCAATAATATTTCTAGACGGTGTGGTGAATGCGCCTTATATTTTTATGGTTCCACTGGAAACTCATTATACCATCTAACATCCAGCGGAAAAGGCAGAACACGGTCTGCCGGGCTAGCTAGTAACATAAATAACCTTATTCTTATGAAAATAGGGCTCGTAAAGTAGAAATAGGATCGTAAAAAATAGGAATAGTAAGCGTTCGTACTGATTATTTTTATTAAAAGCAGTTAAGACGTCCAATTTTTATTTTATATTCCAGTATTTGGTGTAAAACAAAAAATATTAAACTTAAAAATAGAAATAGTAAGAGCACGTCAAACAGAAAAAGTAAGGGGTCGTAATATAGAAATGGTATGGGCTCGTAAAAAAATGAATAGTAAGGGGTCGTAAATTAGAAATAGTTGTAAAAAATAGCGTTATTTTTCTGATTCAGATTCTGTAATAGAAAGGGTTAGTGAAAACAGGAATAGTAAGGGTTCGTACTGATTATTTTAATCAAGAGCAACTTTCCGTATAATTTTCGTTTTATATTTGGTGGTAACTTAAAAAAATAGGAAAGTAAGTGGTCGTAAAAATATTTATTATAGTTAGGGCTATCAAAAATATTTTTATTAAGAGCAGTTTTCTATCGAATTTTCATTTTGTTCAAAAAACGAATTTTTATGTTTTGAAGACCATTCTAATGTGAGTTCGAAATAAGGGGTAATAATTAACAAATACATGTACATTTTTTTATATTTAGTTCCAAGAAGACATGGAAAATTATGTACGTTTTAATCTGATGGGTGGAAAAATCTACATGTTTAAAATGATCATCTAAAATAAAACCAATATGTTTTTCTCCAATAACATTTCTAGACGGTGCGCGGTGTGGTGAATGCGCCTTATATTCTTATGTTTCCACTGGAAACTCATTGCACCATCTAACGGAAAAGGCAGAACAAGGTCTGCCGGGCTAACTAGTAACAATAAATAAATAACCTTATCTTATGGAAATAGGGTGCTACCAATTATAACCTCAAATATTTTCCCAACAAGCATGATATAGATTCGGCTTTGTTTATAAATGATGACGTTGGCCTAAATCTCGAATTCTGTAAACAGATATTTATTATTTCACACATAAATACTTGCATTGCTGCTTTCGCACCTCTGATTTCTTCTGAATTAAAACGTTAGTCATTTTTGATGTAACCATCACCATAAACATATCTACAAAGGGTAAATTGTTTGTGAAAGCCTTGACAAAACCTTCCGATAGCCATAACCGAATCAAAAACACCTTTATTTCGTCACGCAGAATAAAACAAAATACTTCCAAAATACTGTTTACATAGAAACTTACAGCAACACAACGGAATCAGACGGAATCGATATGTAAATGACCCGTATTTATATGCGGAGTCACGTCACTACCAATGATCAGTCGTTTTTTACCACGTACCTGCATTTTCGTACCAGAAATATTTGGCACTGGGTCTGTTACACAGTTTTGTAAGATTATAAGATTTATCTGGGGACTCGTCCCTACGACATAAAACCGAGAGAGGGCGAAATGACAAGAAACCAAGCAGGTTTTTCAGCAAATTTTGACAATTTAAAAAAGTTGGGAAAATGACAGCTATTGAGAGACAAAAGTGGACTTCTTCAATAATATTTCTAGACGGTGTGGTGAATGCGCCTTATATTTTTATGATTCCACTGGAAACTCATTATACCATCTAACATCTAGCGGAAAAGGCAGAACACGGTCTGCCGGGCTAGCTAGTAACATAAATAACCTTATTCTTATGAAAATAGGGATAGTAAGGGCTCGTAAAGTAGAAATAATAAGGGCTAGTCCAGTACAAATAGTCAGGGGTCGTAAAAATATTTTTATTAATACCAGTTTCCCGTCTAATTTTCATTTTATATTCCAGTATCCAATAAGAGAAACTTAAAAATGTTACTTTTAACTCTAAAAAATAATAGTAAGGGCTCGTAAAAACATGTTTATTGCGCCACGCAGAACAAAACAAAATTCTCCCAAAATCCTGTTTATGTAGAAACTTACAGCAACACAATTGAATCAGACGGAATCGATATGTAAATGACCCGTATTTATATGCGGAGTGACGTCACGACCAATGAGCAGTCGTTTCGCTATTCCTCTAAATTTTACCACGTACCTGCATTTTCGTATCAGAAATATTTGGTACTGGGTCTGTTACACAGTTTTGTAAGATTATAAGACTCCTTCCTACGACATAAAACCGAGAGAGGGCGAAATGACACGAAACCAAGAAGGGTCTCCAGCCAATTTTGACAATTTAAAAAAGTTGGGAAAATGACTATTGAGAGACAAAAGTGGACTTATCAAAGATAAAATTCTTTGAAAAATTACATATTTTACTCTTTTAAAAAATAAACTTCTTATCCGATAATTTGGTAAAAAAATGTAATCATGAAAATAAGAATCTTAAGAATATATAATTTATAATGTAAACCACTAATCCATACATAAAGTGGAGGTTTTCCGTGTAGGATCTAAACTCCTGGAACCTCGAAGTGCACCGAGGACATTTTTACTGAAAATTAAAAATGAAATATTTCAATATGATGAAGATTTTGAGTTGCGGTTTTCGGCTCTTGTTTGATCAATAACCATAGTATACAACCCGATAAGGGCAGCCTCAGAAAACCATAGCAACCGTCTGATACAGGGGGTTATATAAGACCCTGTCATTTTTTTTTTAAGTTTCTTCGACCAGAATTCTTACTATAGAAGATTTCTCTTTTTCTTTGTGCAACCAAAATAATCTAGAGCTAGGTACGAAAAAACAATTTCTAGCGATTCAGAAATGTTTCCTTCGTTTCCGACATATGGGGTTTTTTCGAAAAATTGATTTTTTAAAATAATCAGAACATATATGAACAAGGTTGGCACCCTTAAATTTTCCAACGTGAATATTGTATACAGGGTTCACCAAAAACTAAGAGGTGGACGTTAAATCGTGATTTGTTGCGTTTGGTTTGTTCTATCAATTTTTTTTTAATTCGATGTTGCTTCTAATATCAGTTCTAGTAATAATGGACATTTTTACCGAAACAGTTTTTTTTTACATTTGAAATTGGCTCTAGTTCTTTCGGACGTTGCCTTTAAAACAGATTTTTTAATAAAAAATGAAAAATCGCCTTTTATCATTGATATAATTCTCGTTTTCCCAATAAAATACAGTTTCACATGTTATTTTTCTTAATACTTAAAACTGTTTAGCCATCATTTCGAATTAACTGAGAACATGTCCCAATAATACAGCGGGTAACAAAGAACTGGAATACTACCTACCTTGCGGAGCAGTAATTCAACACTGTTAAAGTTTAGAATCGGTAGAGTTTTTGGTACACCCTGTACCTATACAATAATCATGGTGGAATACTTAAGGGTACCAACTCTGTTCATAATCTGATTGTCATAAGTGAGCTTTGTTCAGCAGACCATTTTTTAAAAAATCAACTTTTCTAAATAACCCTGTATGTCGGAAAAGAAAAAAAAATCAAAATCGCTGGAAATTGTTTTTTTACCGAGCTCTAGATTATTTTGGATGCACAAAGAGAAGAAGAAACCTTCCATAGTAAAGTTCTGGTCGAATAAACTTTTCAAAAAATCACAGGGTCTTATATAATACTCTGTATAAGACGGTTGGGATGGAATTCTGAGGCTGTCCTTATCGGGCTGCATATATTGAATTTCCTTGGTGAACTTCGAAGTTCCAGCAGTTTATATTTTTCACGTACAGGGTCATTTTTTACAATTTGCCACCCCTTGAGAGGTTTGTTTTTCAAGATACAAAGAAATGGTTCTTATGAAAGTTATAGCGAATTTCCTAAAGCGGAAATTTTAAATACAAAAGACTATCGAAAAATCATTAAATCACCATCAACTTTGTTATTTTAAATGAGACACCCTGTATTTTTTGAGATTTTTGGATTTTCTTCATTCCCCCCTTTCCAAAAATATATAATTTGTCTATATTCGGAACAGTAGTTTTTGACTTATTCCACTTCTTTACCCATGGAATGTCACCAACAAAAACAAAACACTTTTATTCGTAAGTAAAATATTTTATTGATCTTACGGAAAACAAAATTAATAAAATTTAAAATGCAATTTACCAAAGAAGAAAAACTAAAAATTCTTCAACTTTATTTCGTAAATTGCAGTGAGGCAATACAGGCTGCTATATCCTGGTGCAAGTGTTCCCTCAAGAAAAACTGTTGCATATATAGTAAAAAACCACACACTAAGAAAATCCTTGCAAAGGCAAAGATGAGCAAATTTTGACTTGGACGAGGAATTATCCATATTATTACATTTTGAAGGTAAAAAATTCTTTCTTTAGGTAGTATAAAAGTTAAATTAAAACTAATTTTTAGAAAATCCAAGCAGATCGATACCGCCCATATAAAATTAGACCAGTGCAACTATTAACCAACGATGATTTTAACCAACGTCTCCACTTCTATGAGGATATGCTGACCAGACTGAGGCAATATATGCTGTTATTCAGAAGGATTTTGTGGTCTGATGAGGCTCGTTTTACTACAGCCGGAATGTTTAATAGAAAAAACAAGCACCATTGGGCAACAAGAAATCCACATATAATTGAAGAGACAAGGGCGGGAATCAATGTGTGGTACGGCATCTTGGGAAACCAAATTATTGGTCCTATATTTATTGAGGGTATATTAACGGGGGAACGATATTTAAATCTATTAAATAACGAAATTGAGCATCCTTTAAACACTTATAACCAAATAATTTGGCACCAAGATGGACCACCACCACACAACATTCGAGAGGTCACAGATTTTTAAAATGCTCGATATAATTTGTGGATTGGCAAATATGGCCATATTCACTAGCCCGCGAACAGTCCCGACCTTACACCTTTAGACTATTTTTTGTGGGGATACCTAAAAGGATAAAGTGTATCATAATAGAACGGACAGTGTTGACGAGTTGCGACAAAAAATAGTGTATGAAATTAGGGTTTTAAATACAGAATGTCCCACGTTCATTCTCCAAGCAATTAGGAAACTGTAAAGTGTTTCAAAATTGCTTGGGTAATGGAGGGGGTCACGTAAATAGGCCGTAAAAATATTAATTCCTAGTTCTTGTTTAGTTTTTGTTTGTTCGTTTGTTTCTTATCGTTGTATTAGTATATATACAGGGTGTCCCGAATTGCAGTGTCCAAATTTTAACAGCGCATTCTGCATTCAAAATAATCCCTAATTTTCTATATAAATATATATCGGCAAATGCTTCGTTTTCGAAATACAGGGTGTTCAAGTTTTAAGAAAAAAATTGTTATTTAGTCATAACTTTATTAGTACTTGAGATATTGTTATTAAATTTGGTAAAAAGCATTTGAGTAACAAAAGGCATTTTTTGATTTGAAATATTTTTTAATTCTTTATCAGTGGCGTCCGTACAGGATTTTTTATTGAATATTCTTGAAGAAAAAATGGTACGCTACTGCTTTTTTTGAAAACAAAAATCATTCCTAAAATCCCCACTCAGTTTGGGGCAAATTTGATCCCTTGCCTTTTTTTCGTGCGATGCAAGGATTTCGAGTTAAAACTAAAAACTATTTTTATGTATGGCGTAGTTAAAATTTCCATTATTCTTAATTATTTCAGTGGCAAAACCTTTAACATCTTGGTATGCCATGATTGCATTTTTGTGACAATTGAACAATTGCTAGTTTCGTCTTTAAAGTGTGACATTTGAGTTTTTAGAGTAAATAAATGTCAGGAACATTACAGTTTATACAAAAAGGTAATTATCAGTCTAACTAGTGATTTCAAAATGGTGTTATTCAGTAACTTTGAGTATGCTGATATTCATTTCGTTTATGGTTTCTGTAATGGAAATGCAAATGCAGCAGTACGGGAATACCAACGAAGATTTCCAAATAGAAGATTACCTTGCAAACAAGTTTTCATTAAAACGCACTTAATGTTTAGGAATTTTAGACTCAAAAAGAATCCGAGAAACGAAGGTAGGAGAAATGAACAATATCGAAACGTAATTTTAAATAAGTTTGACAACGATAGGACATTAAGCCTACGAAGAGCAGCTCATAATTTACAAGGCAACGTAGTTTTTGTTTCTAAAAATAAGGTTCATCGCGTTTTGAGGAAAGATCACAGGAAGCCATTTCAGATGCAGCCAGTTCAAAACTTACAACCTGGTGATGCCGAAAAACGTGTCAGTTTTTGCAATTGGTTTTTGCGTCAAATAGAGGAAGACGAGAACTTCTCAAAAAAAATGTATGGACTGATGAAGCCACATTTACCCGAAGCGGCTCAGTAAATTTCCATAATTTACGAATCTGGAGCCATGACAGTCTGAAGAAATTTCTGTTAATGTTTGGTGTGGTGTAAGAAATGAAATTTTTTGCGGGCCCCATATTCTACCACCACGCCTAGATGGACAGTTATTTAATGATTTTCTGCAAAATGAGTTATTTCAATATCTAGAAAATATTCCTCTATATCTTAGAAACGAATTCTGGATTCAAATGGACGGGGCTGCCGCGCATTTGCACTTGTAAATCGCGAGGGGTTAAATAATAATTATCCAGAACGGTGGATTGGACGATTAGGAGCTACAGCCTGGCCACCATGTTCCCCTGACCTCACACCTGTCGACTTCTTTGTGTGGGGTTATTTGAAAAATTTAGTTTATTCCAGACCAGTTCATACAAGAGAAGAACTGATTCTAAGGAGAGAGCAAGCCTGTGAAACTTTGCGAGCCAGTGCGAATTTTATACGCCATGCCACTGACACAGTTAAGAGCAGATGCCGAAAATGTCTCGAAATTAGAGGAGCTCATTTTGAGCAATTATTGTGAATTTTAAGGCCCACATTAATCCTTAATGATATTTAAAGTGCTCTATAAATTTTTTTCAAGATCTAAGTTAATAAAAGTTATGAATTCTAGTTTTTGTAAAATTAATTACGAACTTAGTTAATAAAGAGTAGTTTATGTAAAATGAAGTATCATCTTCAAAATTGAATTAATTCTAATTACCGTTTTACAAAATGAATCGACGATTTCAGAATTATAAACTTATCTGTCATACTTTAAAGACGAACCTAGCAATTGTTCAATTATCACAAAAATGCAATCATGGCATACCAAGAGTCGACAATGAAGGAATGATGGTAAGTACCAAGGACATTAGATTTTAATAGGTTGCCTGCTAACTTCTGCGATGTCACCCTGATAACCCAAACATAATGCAAATCCCCATTACAACGGGTCGATGACGTCATCTCTCCTTAGTTGTCAGACAAGCTTTTATTTTAGAAGCCCTACATACGTTGTTCAGAAATTAAGAACTCACCCGGAATGCATGAAATAAATATCGGAAACCAAATAATTTTAAAAACTTGCTGTTATAATCCCACCTTAAAGGTTTTGCTACTGAAATTAACAATAATGGAAATTTTAACTACGCCATACATAAAAATGGTTTTTAGTTTTTTACTCGAAATCCTTACACCGCACGAAAAAAAGACAAAGGATCAAATTTGCTCCAAACTGAGTGGAGATTTTAGGAATGATTTTTGTTTTCAGAAAAAGCAGTAGAGTACCATTTTTTTCGTAGGAGTTCTGTAAATCTTGCGGAACTTGTTTTATTTTTTTGATGGCTTTGGAATGAAATTAGAAAATTAGGGCTTATTTTGAATGCAGAATGCGCTGTTAAAGTTTGGACACTGCAATTCGGGACACCCTGTATATATATATATATATATATATATATATATATATATATATATATATATATATATATATATATATATATATATATATATATATATATATACATATAATTTGTTGTGGGGGATTTTAATATAAATTTTCGTAGAAGTTCTGTAAATCTTGCGGAACTTGTTTTATTTTTTTGATGGCTTTGGAATGAGCGCAACCATCGCTGATTTTACTAGGGTAAGTAATCTTCCGCTACTTGTATAGATATTATAGTAACAAACATGAATGAAGAATTCTATTCATCCGGCGTTATTGATCCATGCTTATCAGATCATTACGGACGATTTATCAATTTGAATGTTGCTGTTCGCATAAAACCCAACGTATTCAGAAAAATAACAAAAAAGTCGATTCAAAATATAAAACAAGATCTTGGTAAATTAGATTGGACAAATTTTTAGTTAAGTGATAACGCTGAATATATGGCATCCTTTTTGACGGGCAATTTTAAAATTTTGATTCGTAAAAATTTTCCTTTTCAGAAAGTTAAAGATAATCAACTCCCAGTCCGTTGGTTTAACAATGAACTGAAAAAATGACAAAATGTCGACTATTAAATTTATGACTGACGTAACTGGAAACGAAAAATTTAAAAAATTATATACATTTTTACAAAAAGATTATAAGAAATCTATTTTGGAGGCAAAAAACAAGCTTATAGGAACTACATTGCAAAATCAAATAACAAATGTAAAAGCGTATGGAAGATCATAAATTCTGAAAGAAGTCTTAACAAGTGCAATCCTGGTGAAACACAGTTAAAAGCAATTGATTTTAACAACTATTTTTTAAGTGTAGCATCCGAAATTATTCAGAAACTGTCAATCAGTGATACTTTACAAAAACAGATTTTATCTTATATACCATTACGAAATAAATCATTTGCTTTTCTCCCAATAACTAAAGATGAAGTACTCAGGGTAATTCATTCTGTTAAAAGTTCAGCATCATATGATATTTATGATATCAATGCTCTTATACTACAACACTTGGCCAATGATATTGTCAAACCACTAAGGCTTTTATTTAATTTATGCATAAATTAGGGAACTTTTCCGGATGCCCTCAAACTATCGAGAGTTATCCCTGTGTTCAAAAAGGGTGACGTCAATGTGGCTAGTGATTATAGACCCATATCTATTATTCCAATTTTTGGAAAGGTTTTTGAAATTATCATTAAAAATAATATAGCTAACTTTTTTGAATCAAATAATTTGCTTGATATGGACAATATGGCTTTAGAGAGGGCCATTCAACAATTCAATCGGTTATTCGAATAGTACAGAACATATTGGAGGGTCTTGAAAAAGGGGAGCACGTAGATCTCATCTTATGTGACCTCAGCAAGGCCTTCGACTGTGTTTCGCATAAACTACTCACTGAAAAATTATATCGGTTTGGCATTAGAGGAAGACCTCTAAACCTTCTGGAATCTTACCTTTCATCAAGGAGGCAGTGTGTTTGCCTCGGAGACGACATATCAGATTTTGGTATTTTAGAGAGCGGAGTAGCACAGGGATCCGTCCTAGGACCTCTCCTTTTCATCATATATATGAATGACCTGTTTTCATACCTATTCCCGTACAAATGTGTGTGCTATGCGGATGATACATCCTTGTTGTGTACTAACAAAAACGTACAATACTTAAAACACGATAGCAAACAACTGACTCTTAAGGCTGAACAATGGTTTTCGCAAAACTGTCTAAAATTAAATGAAAGTAAAACACAGGAGATAATTTTTTCGACAAATAGAAATATCATAGAACACAAAAGCGCTAAGGTTTTGGGTATAACAGTCGACGATACTCTTAGTTGGAGTCCCCATATAGAATCCCTACGCAGTAAATTATCTTCTGCAATCTTTGTGATAAGAAAATTAAAACCAACGCTAGACCAAGAAGCAGTTCTTAATATCTATAATGCACTTTTTCATGCACACATCTGTTATGGTATAATTCTATGGAGAGGTGCTTCAATTCACATATTTAAAATTCAAAAGAGGGCCATTCGGGCCATTGTGGGATTAAGTAATTGCGATCACTGCAGACCTCACTTCAAAAGATTAAAAATTTTAACTTTACCAGCGTTGTATATAATGCATCAGTTAAGAGAAATTCGCAAGAACGTAAATTCATTTCTACGAAACTCTGATATACATAATTATGGCACAAGATCGGCAAGTTCAATTAGACCTAACAGATACAGATTAAATAAATCTATAAAAAATTCTTTAAATTTTGAATTGTACAATGTCTTACCATTAAACATCAAAGAACTTCCAAATTACAAATTTAAAATTGCAATAAAAAATATCTCACGTCGCATGCGTTTCTGCCATTGACTGATTTTTTTTTAAAAGCTAATTATTTGTTTGTTACTTATGTTGTGTAGGTATTTATGAATGTGTTATTTCTATTTTATATTGAATGTTTATATTTTAACTTACATAGTGTACCTGACTTGCTACAATTGTATTTTACAAAAAGTAGTTAAATAAACTTATTTGTTTAAAAACTTTACAAATTACTGTTTTGTTTTTGTCGGTGACATTCCATGGGTAAAGCGATTTAAGTATCTGTGGATTGTGTTCACGATCAACAGGGCTTCTTTGTTTTTAGTTGACATTTCATCATTTCATGGGTACTGCGATTTAAGTATGGTTGAATATCTGTGAACTTGTCATATGTGTTAACTTTAAAGTGGAATAAGTCAAAAACTATATATTTTTGGAAAGGGGAAAATGATGAGAATCCAAAAATGTCAAAAAATACAGGGTGTCCTATTCAACATAACAAAATTGATGGTGATTTAGTGATTTTCCGATCGTCTTTTGTTTTTAGAATTGCCGCCATGTGAATCTTTAGGACATTTTCTATAACTTTCGTAGGAACCATTTCTTTGTATCTTGAAGAAATCAGCCTCTCAGGGGACGGCAAATTATAAAAAATAACCCTGTACAGGGTGTCCGTGTTGCAAAAGCAGGGTATCTCGCTTATTTTTAAAGATAGAACCTTGCGGTTTTCACGAACCTGAGCAAATTTTTTGTGAAACTCATGAAGCCGCACAATAGGCACAATAGTAGATTCTGGTCCAGGAAAATCAACACCAAATATTTCCCAGAAGACAGCAGGGCAGGTTTGGTCTAAATGTATCCTGCTTCATATTAGGAACACATAAAATTTTATATATTTGAGGGAAATCTAACAGCCAATCGCTATATAGAAATTTTAGAGGCAGCTATACCTGAATTACTTGACGATGTTCCTCTAGTGCAAATTAACGAAATTTATTTTCAACAGGAGTGTTCCTGCACACAATTCTGGAATGACGAGATTATTTCTGGATAATAATGTTACCAATCAATGGATAGGAACAAATGGACCTATAAGATGGCCCCCTAGGTCCCCAGATTTGTCGATTTTAGATTTCTTTCTATGCGGATATCTGGAAAATAGAATTTACAAAGACCACTATGATAATGCCCAAGATTTAGGAAATGCAATAAGAGAAAATTTTCGCTATTTACAAAATCATCCCGTTATTTTGCTTAATTCCCTAAAACGAATACGAAAATTGTGGGAAGCATGCATAGAACAAAATGGAAATCAGTT
Source organism: Kuschelorhynchus macadamiae (assembly GCA_030620095.1). Taxonomy (NCBI): domain Eukaryota; kingdom Metazoa; phylum Arthropoda; class Insecta; order Coleoptera; family Curculionidae; genus Kuschelorhynchus; species Kuschelorhynchus macadamiae. The sequence goes on from JAUTXW010001636.1 coordinate 197,151, forward strand.
TGAACAGTTCTTTTGATTTCCTTGGTTACTGTAGTTCTTATACGACAGTTGATTTTTGCTGAAAGGCTTGTTACATAATAATTTATTACTGTTTTGTTCTTGTGTTACATAAATCTAGGTAGGTGGTACTTTTTTGGTGCGAAATTATCAATACATATTTTGATAAATAGATTTAATTACATATTTATTTTGATTTATTGTTAGGATGTAGATATTGTTAACGACTTTAAATAAAAGGCAGCATTGTTTTGCATGGCCTACTGCAAAATTTGGGATGATAATTATAAAAATTAGGATTTTTGTTGTTGTTTATTAAAATAGACCCATACTATTATATATTTTTGAGAAGCTTTTAAAAGGACAAATCAATTTCTGGACAAATATACAGGGTGTCCCATTTAAAAAAACACAACACAACTTTGGGTCATACCTAAAAAATAACAACTCAAATGAAAAATATGACTACGCCACTGGATCCAGCGTAAAAAACTGCATAAGCAGCAATTTTTCCCTTTGCGTTAAGTTAAAGGATAACCGAGATACGAGGGGGGTCCCAAAATGCAAAATTTTCTATTTCGCCCTGTATCTCATAAACGAAGAAGGCTATGAAAATTTTGTTTATGGCTTCATGAGTTTCACAAAAAATTAGTTCAGGTTCGTGAAAACCGCAAGGTTCTATCTTTAAAAATAAGCGAGATACCCTGTTTTTGCAACCAAATCCGGACACCCTGTACATAGATCACAAAAGTTTAGGTACATTTCATATTGTCATAAAATAATAGAAATTAGTCTACTATACAGATTTATCGTGCAAGATACTAAGGACCTTTATTTTTGGTACTAAAAACCAGAACAATATAAAAATATGTTTTTGAATAATAAAAAAAAAACAATTTCTGATTTTTATTTTAATAAACAATTTTTTAATTAAAAAAAAATATAATTCGTTTGGTTTACGTTTGGGATTGCATCTGGTTTTAAGCCTAAACGAGCATGTCAAAATATTCAGAAAGTTCACAGTACACTAATGCCGAAACCTGGAATACAAGTGGGACGAAGTCCCAATCTCGTTTAAGTTAAAAATAATTAGTCAGTAACAGGTTTAAAGATATTCATTATCTCTCACCTTGTGGGAATTTTTTGGTAAAAATGTAATTTTTACCAAAAAATGCAGGCCTGCTCAATGACCAGACCTAAATCCGTTCGGACGAACTTTATTTTTACTGAAGAAGTTTTGTGTCACAAACGTCATTTTAATTTAAATGTTGACCTTGTTAAGGTGTTGTAGTGTTGTATTATTAAATCTATAAGACATTCGATATATAAACAAAAAAAGGATATCTTTAAAACAGAGTTTGTCGAGATGATGTCAACATAGAGATCATTCCACAAAAGAATGTTTTTAAAGATACATTTTTTTAATAATATTTTTGCTGCCACGAGGTCTATCATAGTTCCTAGGCTACTGTTGCTATATTGAATAGGAACATCAATCGAGTTTACACTTCACTATTTATTAAAGGCTCAATAATTTCGAGGCCCTCAGGTTTATACACAAGAGCAACCTGTTGATATTAGGTGATTTTAATGTGGCTAATTTTATTAAGCGTATTGTTGGAGATCGAAAAGTCGAAATATTGGCAAATTTCATAAACCTGTTCTCTTTAGAACAGTATAACAATGTTCTGAATGCTAATAATGTGATCTTAGATTTAGTCCTCTCTAGCGTGAATTGCAATGTAAATAGAGAAATAATCCCTCTGGTTGAAGTGCATAGTCATCATCCCCCTTTGAACATCTCAATAAATGTCAAATCAAAATTTAAAAACTTTCCTGTCAATATAGCTCAGACTAAACTTAATTTTAGAAAAGCCAACTTTCCACTTCTCTACGATATGGTGCTCAATGCCAACTGGGCAGACCTATACTCTTCAAATGATGTTGATGAGGCATGTCATATACTTAACAGGAGTTTGCGTAATATATTTGATTTGTGTGTGCCCAGGTCAGTCATTCGTAAGAGAACATTTCCTGTTTGGTTCACAGCTGAAATCATTAAATGTATAAAGCGTAAACACAGATTATTTAAAAAACTCAAAAAAACACAGTCAGTATATCACCGTGACCAGTTTAATGAGCTACGAGGAAGAATCAAGAGATTGATAGACGAGGCATACAAAAACTACATATCTAAAGTAGGGGACTTTATCAAAGGCGATCCAACTGCCTTTTGGTCGTATATTAGAGCAAAAAAATCATCCACTGCTATACCTGAGATTCTTAAGCTTGAAGATCTTCAATCTCTTAATCAACATGGATTTGTTAGTAAACGTAGTACAATAAGCAATTTGGCATGCTTTACGCAGTTTGTCGGCAATGCCCTGGAAAACCGGATGCAAGTGGATGTGGTTTACAATGACTTTTCGAAAGCCTTTGACAAGGTTGAGCATTCCATACTTTTACATAAACTAGACAAATTGGGGTTCAGCAGAGATCTTGTTTCTTTTTTTGAGTCCTACTTAAGCAACCGTTCGCAATATGTTGAAATCCGTGGACATAAATCATCTAAATTTACAGCCACAAGTGGGGCACCGCAAGGGAGCAACCTGGCCCCACTTGTTTTTCTACTTTTTATTAACGACATCAGCGACAACATCGACAGTAATGTTCTGTTATTTGCCGACGATTTGAAGCTTTTTCGCGTTATAAATGATATAAATGCTTGTGTTTCCTTGCAGCAGGATATAAAATCTATTCAACGCTGGTGTGTAATGAACAAGCTACCATTAAATGCGGAAAAGTGCTTCGTGATGACATACACTAATAAAGTTCATAGTATCGACTTTCAATATAACATAGATACCAACAATATTCGGCGTTGTGACACTTTCAAGGACCTTGGAACTGTATTCGATCCTCAGCTCTCTTTTGCTGACCACATTGATGGAATTTGCAATTCTGCCTTAAAGACGCTGGGTTTTATAATTCGCAATTCCACTGGTTTCGAGAACATCTCAAACTTAAAACCTTATATTCTAGCTATGTGCTCTCGAGACTTAAATATGGTACAATTATATGGAATCCAATTTATACTAAATATGTCAGCCAATTAGAGAGTGTCCAGAGGTAGTTTGCTAAGTTTTTAATGTTCAGGCGGGATAAAGTGTATCCTGCTAAAGGCATTGATGAGATTTTGCTGACCAAGCAATTTCAGCTGCCATTATTAACGTGCCGTAGATGGTATCATATGGTTACATTTCTTATAAAGGTATGTAAGTACTACGTTGATTGCCCAATGCTGTTGCAGCAAGTCCTCTTCCACGTTCCTGCTAGGTCCACTAGAGTATTCTCTGTTTTCCATTTGCCGACCCGATCAACCAATTTTCTCATGAAAACGCCATTATATCAGGCTATGAATATCTTCAACGGTACTTGTAATGATATTGATTTACACTATTATACACTCGCTAAGCTTACAACACTCTTAAAGAATAGATTCTTGTTCCTTGAATGAAGACTTTTATAATTTACCTTTAATTTTATTGGTAGAAATCTAATGCTCTTTTTTCTTTTTTACTTCAAATTACATTAATTGTATACATTAGCTTATCTAAGTGATATTGTTATTATTATTATATTATGTCTCCTATTTCATGCTCAATTGTCTTATAAATGGATGCATCTGTTAGACAATAAAGATTATTATTATTATTATTATTATTATATAGAGATAGAGTAGATAAATTAAGGTTAAAAACTTGTGTGTTTCAACAAATCTGAAGAATAACAGAAGAAATAAAAGAAAGGGAAAGTTTTTATATCCAATTATAGCTTTATACAAATATATAACTTTTGTTAATAACACACAATCATTTTTACACTTTTTAAAGTGATATAAAAACCTATAGAAAAAAACTTTAAACATATTCTTTTAACATACCAAATTTCTCATAAAAATTAACTGGTGCAGTCATCCGTAGATTGTGTCTACTTTCCAATGCATCATGCATTCAATTTAATTTTTTTTTTTACTAAAACATACATCCAGAAAAGATATTTTAATACTTAAGCATTCACTACAAGCTTCCAATATGTAAATATTGTTAAATTATTTATTTACCAAAATATAAAGTAAAAATATTTTCCCCCATATTCACTAAAAAGTTTTAAGAGTTAGACCAGGTTTAGTTGTCACTGTCATTCTGTAATTGACATTTAGAAAAATTATTTGATCAATTGTTAAATATGTCACCTTAAACCTATAACTGTCAAGTTAAACCTGGTCTAAATTTAAACCTCTTTAGTGAATACGGGTGTTTGTGTTTTCCTTTCTGAAATGATCTGTATAATGTTGGTCACCTCACTGATTTCAGTGTTATTATACAGTCAGCCTCGATAATGGCTTATTTTTATAATAGTATCAAAGTAAATGCCTCACAATTAACTAACAAATATGTACAAAACTCCTATTTCCCACTATCAACATTCCTCCATGTCTACATTTTCAGTTTTAATGAACGCAACTTCTATACTTTCTGGTTCAAGTTCGGTATCTACAACCTCGGTTTTAATCTTCGCTCCCATCCAACCGTCCGTAGTTCCACTGCCCTCGTTTTCTTCGGAATTACTGAAAGTTTCGCTCGAAGGGATTTCTTTCTTGATCTTGATATTAGGAACTGGGCTCTCATCAGATTCCATTGGTTCTTCTTTTACTGGAAAAGTCGGCAGAGCCTTTGCCAATCTCTGCTTTGTGGAACTTTTTGTCAGTTCTTCATTAGCTATAACAAAAGTTACTTAGTATACATACAGTGGTTTGAATAACTACTCAAAAAAAATATCAAAACTTCAGCTTTTATTATTTTAGTATTTGTATATCAAGCGTCATTGGAACATTCCAAATAACATATTTTTTTATCACATCAATAAATTCTTTTTTGGCAGATCCTTTAAATATTTAGGAAGTTTATTAAACAAACAACCCTGGTGTATAGTAATTCAAAGCAAATCTCTATTTATTTATTCGGTGATATTCAACAAAAACATTTCCTCTATTTCTGGTTATATTAGTCCGAATAGAGACTCTATTCGGACGCGAGAAAGAAAGCTTCGAAAATGCCAAATGTGATTTTGGCGAAACGTCAGCAAAACTGTTCTTTTCAGAACGACAGTAGTGAACGGATGTACACCCGGAATAAAAACACATTGTATTTTTCCATCCGTGAAGGAGTAAAAATCAACATATATATATATATTTTTTTTTTGCTTTGTGTTCTTTGACCTTTTTTTCAATATATATTTATCCTAATTTTTCTTCGTTTGAGGTCAATACATTAACAACAAAATTAGTACATATTTTTAAACATATATTTTGTATTTCTAAGGTGACGTTTCGACCATAGTTTTGGTCTTTTTCAAACCTAAAAATTTGTTTAGCACTATTTTTTTATCACTTTATAAAATATTAAAAATTTAGGACTTACCATAGAACGTAAAATAGTTGAATTAAAAAGTACACATAAACCACATATCTGACATATACTACACATATTTAATTTACATTTTAAAACTATTGTTATACAATTTATTTAGGTTGTTTATGTCTTTTTTGTCATTTATGGCGTTTTTGTTTTTTTGAATTTCAGCCATCTCAAAAAATTCTCTTTTTTTCAACTGAGGTTCGGATTTTAATACTTTCACTTGTTCGTAGTTGAAAGTATGTTTTTTGGACATCTCATGGTGTGTTAATGCGGTGCCGTTCTTTTTATCATACTTGTGACTTTTCAGTCTATTTTGTAACTATTGGCTTGTTTGTCCAATATAAACACCGTTACAATTATTGCAAGGGATCTGATAGACTATATTGCTTTTTTTATTAATTGGCGTTTTCGATTTTAAGTTACTGAAGTTCTTTGATAATAAGTTATAGGCTTTGTGACTTGTCGTGATGTTATATTTTTTAAAAAGGTTTTGAAATTGCTGGGATAAACCATTTATGAAAGGCAGAGAAATGTATTTTGTTTTAGGCAGATTTAATGTAATAATGGCATTTTCAGAATTGTAATATTTATGTATTCTGCTTTTGAATAATTTATTTACTAATTTAATTGCCCAATCTGCCAGACCAATAATTACAGATTTTTTTTGGGACATTTGGTGACAAGAGCTGAAATTTAGGTATCCAGAGGACCAAGTTTGTTTTATGTACCATTCCGTTTTAATTTTATTTCCTATATGATTTAATGTTAGGTCTAAAAAAATTGATTTTGTTGTTCTCTTCGCTTTCAATTGTAAATTGTAGTCTTTTATGGGATTGCAGTAATACAATCATCAACATAATGATAAAAAAATGGTATATTAAATTCCACATTACTTAGAACAGTCTCCTCTAGCATAACATAGCACAACCTTCTATTTGTTTATATAACTGATCTTTGTATATAAAATATGTAGAATTTAGTGTTAATCTACTGCTTTAAGAAATTCATCTTGAGGAATATCAGTGTATTTATTTCAGACCATTTCTTTTTAATTATTCTGGTAGCCATTCCAGATTACGCTATGGAAATTTTAAGCTTACGACCTAATTTTGGAACGGAATTAAATAATGATAGATATTTGCCAACTACCGATATACTATGTAACATTGAAAACGGTATAAATCATTTGAGAGGTGGAGAGAAAGACGAAATTAGAGCAAAATCTTGTAATATATTAACAAATTTTAAAACAAAAAAAAATAAAAAACAGTGTTAATGAGTTCTGCTAACTACAACATAAAAATGAATGAAATATTAAATGACACTAAAACATATAAAAAAATTAAATAAGATCCCACAAACCAATATCAAAAAAGAAATAACAAATTAGTTGACTCTTGGGAAAAAAATCTTTTTATATCACCCGATACTGCTAAAAAACTAACAATCCGTAATAGTGTACCATCCAAAATTTACGGATTGCCTTAACTACATAAAGAAAATATCCCATTACGGCCAATTGTCTCATGCATTCAATCCCCATTTACACAACTATCAAATTTTTAAAAAAAAATCTTAAAAAATATTGTACATAAAAATAATTACTATATCAAGGACTCCTATCAATTTAAAGAAAAATTAAAACATTTAGAAATTCTGGAAAATTACCAACTGATACCGCTTGATGTTGTTTCCCTGTATATCAGCGTTCCAATCTCATTGGCTACCAGAATAATTAAAAAGAAATGGTCTGAAATAAAAAAATACACTGATATTCCTCAAGATGAATTTCTTAAAGCAGTAGAATTAACACTAAATTCTACATATTTTATATACGAAGATCAGTTATATAAATACATAGAAGGTTGTGCTATGGGAGCATCTATATCAAGCGTCCTTGCCCAAATAGTTATAGAAGATTTAGAGGAGACTGTTCTAAGTAATGTGGCATTTAATATACCATTTTTTTATCGTTATGTCGATGATTGAATTACTGCAATCCCATACCCTTTTCTGATACTACTTCTGAGCGACTCTTGAAGCCATTTCTTACTGCCATTTGCGTCCAAACAGAAATTATTTTAAAGCAATTTAATCAATACCATAAAAGACTACAATTTACAATTGAAAGCGAAGAGAACAACAAGATCAATTTTTTAGACCTAACATTACATCATTATAGGAAATAAAATTAAAACGGAATGGTACACAAAACAAACTTGGTCCTTTCGATACCTAAATTTCAGCTCTTGTCACCCAATGTCCCAAAAAAAATCTGTAATTATTGGTCTGGCAGATCGGGCAATTAAGCTGTCCGACTCTGAATTCAGAGAACGAGCAATTAAATAGGCTAAAGCAGCATTAAATCTAAATCAGTACCCTAAAAAATTAGTAAATAAATTATTGAAAAGCAGAATACATAAATATTACAATTCTGAAAATGCCATTATTACAACAAATCTGCCTAAAACAAAATACATTTCTCTGCCTTTGATAAATGGTTTATCCCAGCAATTTCAAAACCTTTTTAAAAAATATAACATCACGACAAGTCACAAAGCCTATAACTTATTATCAAAGAATCAGATTCCTTGCAATAATTGTAACGGTGTTTATATTGGACAAACAAGCCAATACTTAGAAAATAGACTGAAAAGTCACAAGTATGATAAAAAGAACGGCACCGCATTAACACACCACGAGATGTCCAAAAAAGATACTTTCAACTACGAACAAGTGAAAGTATTAAAATCCGAACCTCAGTTGAAAAAAAGAGAATTTTTTGGGATGGCTGAAATTCAAAAAATCAAAAACGCCATAAATGACAAAAAAGACATAAACAACCTAAATACATTGTATATATCTTTAGTGTAACAGTGTCGCTCAGTCGCTTGTAATTTGTCTGTAATAAACGTCCACAATAGTTTTAAAATGTAAATTAAATATGTGTAGTATATGTCAGATACGTGGTTTACGTGTACTTTTTAATTCAACTATTTTACATTCTATGGTAAGTCCTAAATTTTTAATATTTTATAAACTGATAAAAAAATAGTGCTAAACAAATTTTAAGGTTTGAAAAAGACCAAAACTATGGTCGAAACGTTACCTTAGAAATACAAAATATATGTTTAAAAATATGTACTAATTTTGTTGTTAATGTATTGACCTCAAACCAAGAAACATTAGGATAAATATATATATATATATATATATATATATATATATATATATATATATATACACACAGTGAAACCTCTCAACAACTGACAGTAGCCGTGCCACAGAAACTGTCTGTTGTATAGAGGTGTCCGTTGTGGGGAGTGAACAAATTAAATACCATGTTAGGATTTTCCGTGAATAAACTTTCATCAATTTCTGAATATGAAGTTAAGTCGGAAGAGAATACGTTGATGTTTCTACATAAATCCGATAACGGCACATCATCTTCACTATCGTAGTCAACGTTTTCCTCGAGAATTTCGTCGAATCCAGCTTTGCGGAAGCAATTATTGATGGACTTGGATTCGACTTTTTTCCATGCAGCAACAATCCAAATCAAGGCACTTACAAGATTTATGGATTTCTCCAATTGTTCGGTAGATTCAGAATACTCCATGGATGACAAAAATCGCTTGATTAAAAACTTTCTGTAGTGGTTTTTAAAATTTTGGATCACGCCCTGGTCCAATGGCTGGCAATGTGATGTCGTACTTGGCAGTAAAAAAAAATTATTTTAACATTTTTTAACTCCAGTTTTGGGTGAGATGCAGCATTATCCAAAAATAAAAGTACATTTCGGTTTTGCCTTTGCATTTTTCGGTTAAATTTCATCGCCCAATCCGACATTATATCCCTTGTTACCCATGCTTTCTTGCTATAGTACCATTCAAGTGGCAATTTTTCCACGCTTGATCCTTTAAAACAACTGGGCTTTTTACTATTTCCAATCACCAGTGCATTTTCTTTTTCTCCATTCATAGCAGAGCAAAATAAAATAGTGAGTCTCTCCTTGGGCGCTTTCCCGCCAGCACATATTTCGCCTTTTAAAGAAAGCGTTTTATTTGGCAAGGTGCGGAAAAAGAGTCCCGTTTCATCGGCGTTATAAATGTCTCTCAGTGCGTAGTTTTTGATAATAGCACATAATTTTTGTTACTCACACTATGTTCGTGAATAAACACATATCCCAGCGTTCTCAAAAGTATAGACATTATATATGATACAATTATCTGCTATTAGCAATGTTATTTCTCATTTTAAAACCGTACTTTACCTCTCTGCAGTAATATGCCAAAACTAACAAGCGATAGGGTAGTCGAGGACCGGTGTAACACCAAACGTCAAAATTTGAAAACAAGTTGCAAGGCATGGCCAACTCTTCGAAATAATCGGCATCAAATAAGAGCGGCAATTAATTCGTTGCACCAAAGTTGTAGATGCATAGAAGTTAATGAAAATTTTGAACATTCTTTTAGTATTTATACTATTGTTTTAATTAATATCACTATTATTCATTTTAGTGGTTACTAACATTATTATTTGTTGTAAATAAGATACAACTCGGAATAGTTGTGTGAATATCCTGTAATGTACTACCTATTGGTTTATTTAATATCATTATAATTAATTTTTAGTTGATAGTAACATTATTTATTGCAAATGTGCTAATACCTGCCATTTTTCTGTAAAAATGTTATAATAATGAAAAAAATAACCACTTAAAAATCTAAGTAGCGCTATTTAGCTTAATTTTGATTTACAAGCCTTAGATATTAGGCGCACTAACTAACTAACTAACCGTTTTCGAGAGAAAATGTTTTTTCATATTAATATATGAAAAAACATTTTCTCTCGAAAACGGTTAGTTCTAACAAAAATACTCAAGAGAAGACTTTTGTTCAGTTTTGAATGATGCATTTAAATATTCTACTAAAATTGTAAAAAACCATTGGCGCACCGTTTATTTTATTATTTAAATTAATTAAAACAATCTCACGAACGCCACTGGCTAAACAAAAACAAGTTATTAAATGCAATAGGTTCGTTTTTATAGACAGTAATATCGACCAAGTTTAAAAGCACAATCTGGAAAACCTTATTAAAAAATACAAAAAAACGATTATTTTTCCAAGATTTCAACACTCTGTATCTGCGAAACGAGGCATTTTATGACCCACATTTATATGAACTTTTTTACTTATTTTTATCTCCTAAATATGCTGCCGAAGTTTCCCGATTATAATTTGGACCACCCTGTATTAAAGAACTTGATGTGATGGTGAGTCAACATGTACTAAATTACATGAGATTCTGAGCATTATCTGAGGAACTTAAAAATATTTGGATATGTTTTTTTCGACAGTTTAAGTACGACAATAATAACACTTTACCGCTGTAACAAGGAATTTTATAAACTTTCTGATTACAAAAGAATAATATCTTTTCGTGACCTTAAGCATAGCTCAATCCTTTTGTGCATATTAAGAATAATGTTAATGTAGATCTCCACAGAATTCTTGCAATTTCAGCTATATTTGCACAATCTTTAATACACACAAAATAAAGAAAAAAATCTTACATTCGTCAGCGTCAAACTCGACCTTAACATTATCATCTTCACATTTGATGCCCTTTTTAAACCTGTTTATGGCCTTTTTCATGTTGGGGGTGAGATCTTGTTCCTTCTTGAATTGTGGGAAATAGTCTGGATGCCTGACCCTGATATGTTTGTATAACATCTTGCTGATGGCGAATTTTTGGTTACACCTGATGCATGCATAGGGTTTCTCACCAGTGTGGACGGCGCGGTAGTGTTCTTTGGCAGTTGTGCTGAAAACAGATACATTTTTTGTATTCAATTTTCCATTCAATACACCCTTAATTGTCAAGAAAGAATAAACTTTTGGTGACAATGCTGAAAATAATAAAATTACCAAAATCAATAATTGGGGTTAACATTATACATTTAAAACTAAGGTATCGAGTATCAGTATCGAGGAACAAAAAGAAAAGGGTAAGAAATAAAAGGGTTTGTTAACATTCAAAAAAAAATCCGTTTTTCCTCCTCAATGTACTTGTTACAGTAAAAAATACGTAATGTATTTGCTGCGAGTCATGCGCTAATACTGTTATTATTATTACTGTTTGTAAATTATGTACATCCAATATACTTAGATATGTTGTTCTTTTGTTTTTTGCAAACGATAAATGTGGCAACAGCGGTCCGTCTGCAAAGTAAATCGCGACTGAGAAATGCTATTGAAAAGAAAGTCGTCCGCGCCGCCCAAAAATTACGACTTCCAGGAGCAAGTGCTTTACACGAAACATAATATTGTATTTTCTCCTAATTAAATTAATGTAATAAGTTCTTAAATATATCCAGTTTGTTAAGGATATTTCGTGTTGTTTCTTGGCATGAAAAATAAAAATAAAAGCGTACACAATTCATTAAACGAAACATTATGGTCCAGTGAGCCGAATAGAAAAGTGTACAGATATTTTGTTTAATGTAACGACAGAAGAAAGAAGCAAGTGGGTAAGTCCGGTATCCTGCATCCTTTGCTTTACAAATAGATTTGTTGGCGTTTAGTAGAGTGTCGTATTTTGTGTTTATATTTTGTTTTCCTTGCATTTGTCAATATGGCCGAGAATAAAGATAAGCTAGTTAAGGGGAGGGGTACTTGCAAATCGAAAATGACTAATTTTAAAAAATATTTAGAGGGTCTGAAACCCAAAACCTCTCTGAATGATGCTGAGCTGTGTGAGCTGCAGGAACGGCTTAATAAAATCGAGTTAACTTACGACAAATTTGAGCACTTGCAAGATGAATTGGAATTGTCGTCTGAAGATTTAGACAAGGAGCTAAAAGAACGCACTGGTTTTGATGATGTTTATTTCAATTTAAAGGCTCAGGCGAAAACTATGATTGCCAAGTTTAAGCCAGAGGATGCGAATTCTTCTAGCTCAAGTAATAGTGGCGTTGGTGGTGTAAGGCCAATGGGCTTACAGGGCGTTAAATTACCAGTTATCACATTGCTAAAGTTTTCGGGAAATAATAAGGCATGGCTGGACTTTAGAGACATTTTTAGTAGTTTGATACATGATAACATGTCTTTGAGTGCAATACAAAAGTTTCATTATTTAAGATCCTCCTTGGAGGGCGCTGCTGTACAGGTTATTAGTTCCTTAGATTTTTCAGGTGATAACTATAATATAGCTTGGACAACTTTGTGTGAGCGATATAATAATGATCGCTTGCTAGTTCATTTGCATATTAAGACTTTGTTTGACCTTGACCCTATAGAAAGGGAATCAGCCGAAAAATTACGGTTTTTAATTGATAGTGTGTCAAAAAATTTAAATGCTTTGACTGCATTGAAGCAAGAAACACAGCAGTGGGGTCAGCTTATTATGTATTTAGTTAGTATAAAGTTAGATCCGATAACAGATCGCGAATGGGAAGAGTTTAAGGGTTCAAAAACGCAAATTCTTTCTTGGGGTGATTTGAGAGATTTTTTAAGATCACGAGCGGATCTTTTAGAAACTTTAGAGCGTCGAAAATATGCGGAGAAAGACGAAAAAGGAAGCCATAACCGCCGGGAAAAACAAAAGTTTAGTTCAAAAGGTCTTCATGTTAAGGACTTGAAATGCGTATCGTGTCAAGCTAGCCATTTAATTCCTAATTGTGCCGAATTTTTAAAATTACAAGTTAGTGATAGATTTGAAAAAGCAAAGCAATTAAAAATGTGTTTAAATTGTTTAAAGAGTGGACATTATAGTCAATATTGTCGTTTGGGTCCGTGTACCAAGTGTAAGGCTAAGCATAATGTATTGTTGCATTCCGACGTTGTCAAAAAACCTAATAATTCTAGCAATCAGGATAATGGGGAGCAAAATTCCCAGGTTGCGCTGTCATCGTTAAATTCACATTCTCATGTTTTTCTTTCCACGGTTCTATTGGAAGTTCAAGATAAAAGGGGTGCATGGCATGTAGCTCGTGCTCTTTTAGATTCAGGGAGTCAATCAAATTTTGTGACTCAGGAACTGTGTGAAAGACTGAAGTTAAGTAAAGAAAAAATTTTGTTGTAGGTGGATTAGGGCAATCAATTTCTAATATAAATTATCGTTGTCAACTTCGTATACAATCGCTGCACAATGCATTTGTTAAAGATTTAGACTGCTTGGTTTTACAAGAAATAACTGGGCAAATTCCAAATGTTAAACTGAATGTTAATAGATTGGAAATTCCTAAAAATATCACTTTTATTATAAGCCTAGTCAGATAGATATTTTAATAGGAAATGAGTTATTTTACCAATTATTATGTATAGGGCAAAAGCTTAGGGCCTCGCCAACCTGTTCTGCAAAAAACACGATTTGGATGGATTGTGTCAGGTCGTATGGAAGGGCAAAACTGTGAAAAAATGGTTTGCAATTTTAGCACAAATATTTCTGAACCGAAAAATGAATTTGATTTACGAAAATTTTAGGAAATAGAACACGATTTGTCTAGCGAAAAAAGGATGTGGTCGAATGAGGAAAATGAATGTGAGGCTCATTTTCAAAATAATTTCAAGCGTAATACCGACGGTAGATTTATTGTATTGATGCCTTTGAAAGGGTCTGTAGAGAGTTTGGGCGAGTCTAAGAATAAAGCGATGCGTAGATTTTTCTCATTGGAACGTAAATTTCTGCCAAATTCGGATTTTAAACAAAAATATTGTGAAATTATAAATGAATATATAGTCTGGGGTCATATGAATGAAGTTTTGAATGCAGATGAGAGTGAATTTGGTTACTACATGCCGCACCACGGTGTGATGAAAGAAGACAGTTTGACCACAAAACTTAGAGTAGTTTTTGATTGTAGTATGCCAACGTCTTCAGGAATTTCGCTGAATGATCTGCAAATGGTGGGGCCAGTAATGCAATCTGATTTATTAGGAATTTTATTTAGGTTCAGAGAATATCAATATGTTATATCTGCTGATATAGCTAAAATGTATCGACAGGTGCTAATCGATCCGCGCCAATGCCATTTGCAGAGAATTTTGTGGCGTGAATCGCCTGATAATCCTATTAAAATATTTAATTTAAATACAGTCACGTATGGTCAGGCATCTGCAAGTTTTTTGGCGATAAGATGTATCCTTCAGCAGAAGAGTGCCAGGATATCTTCCCAGACATTGCACAAATTATACCTAAGGACTTCATTTTATGTAGATGATTTTTTGTGTTCAGTTGATTCAATTGAAAAGGGAACTTATGTTTGTGAAAGGATCTCAGATGTGTTAGCATTTTCAAATTGCGAAAATGGATATCGAATGAGCCAGAAATTTTGAGTGCGGTTCGCCCACAAAATGAAAATTTTAATATTCTAGATTTTGGGACCAATTTGAATGCAAAAACCTTAGGATTGACATGGGCATGTTGGTCTGACAGTCTAACAATTAAAATAGGCGACTATGAACAAGGCGAGAGGGTTACAAAGCGAAGTATTTTATCCCATATTGCGCACATTTTTGATCCACTAGGTTTGTTGGCACCATGTATAATTATTGCTAAAATCCTCCTTCAAAAATTATGGCTAGAAAAATTGTCATGGGACGAGGCATTGCCAGCACATTTGTATAATATTTGGTCAAAATTTCGCGCTGAATTGCCTATTATAAACGAGCTTAAAATATCACGTCATATTTCCTGTATAAGCGCGGTTAGTTGTGAATTGCATGGGTTTTCAGATGCTATAATCAGGGAAATATTACAGTACGATTGATAACGCCTCGCTTAGAAATTTGCGGTGCTTTGATATTGGCGCCTTTAGCAGACAAGGTTTTGAATTCTTTAAATTTAAAAATTGATAAAAGCTTATTTTCGGATATTCAAGATTTGACAAGTCAGCATGAATGGAGGCATGTTTCGACAAAAATTAACCCGGCTGATGTTTTATCTCGCGAAGTTTTTCCAAAACGAATAATAGATATGGATTTGTGGTGGAATGGCCCATCATTTTTAAGTCAGGTTGAAAATCTGTGGCCAAAATCAATAGTTAAAATCTAAAAAAAAAACTTTTTTCTTTGGTCTCAGCTGAATTTGAGTCATATATCTTTAGCAGATTTTCTAGTTTTAGCAAGTTAACGCGGGTTGTTGCTTGGATTCTTAAATAATTGCCGTTATAAAAGGTTGAATAGAGGGGATAAGTATATAACGGGTCCTATTTTGCTCAGCGAACTTGATTTTGCAACGACTTCTTTAGTCAAGATATCTCAAAAAACAAGTTTTCCTGAGGAATATAATTGTTTAAAAAGTAATAACTCTTTAAGTTCGAAAAGCAAATTACTAATTCTAATTGCATTTCTCGATGAACGTGAAATTTTAAGGGTTGGAGGCCGACTAAGAAATTCAAATTTCTGCCCGAAATTTAGTAAGGGCTACAGTTAGAAATTGTTTGAAATGTTCTCGGTTTAAACCTCAAATTATTCAACCAATCATGGGCGACCTTCCTCAGAGCCGATTAGTTACTGGAAGTGTTTTCAACATAGTAGGCGTAGATTACATGTGTCCACTTACGATAAAGAACAAAAAAGGTCGCGGCGCAAGGTTGTCCAAGAGTTACGTTAGTGTTTTTATATGTTTTATAACAAAGGCCATCTGGAGGTAGTCTCTGATTTAACTAGTGAAGTTTTGTCATGGCATTTAGAAGATTTGTTGCGAGACGTGGCAAACCCAGCCAGGTCTATTCAGACAACGGTTCAAATTTTGTAGGTGCCGATCGGGAATTAAAGGAATTAGGGAAGTATTTAATTGATAATGAAAATAAACTTTGTGATATTTATTCTCGAGAGGGCGTTCAGTGGCATTTTATTCCTGCCCAGTCACCACATTTTGGCTGTTTGTGGGAAGCAGGAGTGAAGTCGGCCAAGCAACATTTAAAGAGAGTGGCGGGAAACGCTAATTTAACTTTCGAAGAATTAACCACTCTATTAGCGCAAATAGAATCCATTTTGAACTCCCGTCCATTGTCGTCCGACCCCAATGATTATTGTCCCTTGACTCCTGCCCACTTTTTAATCGGGAAGAGCTTGACAGAGTTACCAGATCCAGACGTTAGCCATGTACCTGAATCCAGGCTTTCCGTTTATCAGCGAATCCAGCAGCTGAAGCAGTGAACTTCAGCAGCGAGTGAAATGGAAGCAAACACAATCAGAGGTGCAGCCAGAAAGTTTGGTTCTTATCAAGGAAGACAACGTTCCCGCATTAAGATGGCGTTTGGGGCGAATTGTGCGTGTTTATCAGGGTCGTGACAAGGTTAATCGTGTGGCAGACATTAAAACTGCAAATGGAACAATTAAACGCATAATATTGTATTTTCTCCTAATTAAATTAATGTAGTAAGTTCTTAAATATATCCAGTTTGTTAAGGATATTTCGTGTTGTTTCTTGGGATGAAAAATAAAAATAAAAGCGTATACAGTTCATTAAACGAAACAATTACATTTGAAGGATTGTCGTGAGATACTCAGTCACAAGACAAATCATGATAAGAATCTTAACAGAATTTCTAATGACTTTACTTCAGACAGAATACTTAAAGGAAATAGGAAGGTGATTGTAAATGCTCCTATTCTCATAGAAACTAAAACTTCGAGTCAATTTGAAGTGGGAACTGGCAAATACAAACCACCAGCATGTCGAGTGTTGTAACTATGCTGGTGAGTTGGAAACCTGTACCTGTATTTGTGAATCATGCAGACTGTCTCAAGTAGAAAAAGTGAGGATAGTGTTAAAATTTTATTAATTATAAAGAGCAGTCTACAAGATTCTCTGCTGTTAGCCTTGCATAAATACCTTAATGTTTGCTTCTGTAAGACAAAAAGAGTGTTTAAAAGGTAACTGCTAGTGTTACTGTTAATGTAAGTGAGACTCAACTAAAGAGTAGGAAATCATTTTAGAGGCTCCAACTTTAAAAGACCTATATATACTGCAAAACACTCTTCCGCAACCTTTCTGTTGGTAAAGAATATTAACTTCAATTTTATAGATTTCTAACTTGTTGGTGTAAGATGGATATCTTTGTATGTCCATGACCCCAAGTTTTGTTGTTAATATTTTCAGTTACCTGTGTGCAAAAACTCTTCCACATATTTCGCAAGCGAAAGGTTTTTCCCCAGTGTGCGTCCTTTTGTGCCGATTTAAGTTCTCCAATGTCAGGAACTTTCTGCCACAATCGGTGCAACTGGAATAAAATAAATCAATTTTCTAAATTTCTATTTAATCATTTATTTACTGAGAAAATGATTTTTACATTCTAAGAACCTTCAGAGAAAAAATACGTTGACGACATAAAATCTGGGCTCCCACTCTAACTTTTGAACCAACCAAAATAACAAAGTGTTTCAAAAAATATGGACCATTGCTTAGTGGGAGATTCCTTGTATAATATAATAATAATTATTATTAAACAATAAGTAAGTGGGAAATAACAGTGTTATTTAGGCATATGTAATTTTTTTTTTGAAAATATCCTTCATTGTTATTTATTTTATGCATATTTATCGATACAAAGTAGGTAGTTTTGTATCCATGAATTTTGAAAATGGTTTCGCCTTACTGACACTGCCTGGGAAATTTTTTATAATTCTCCGAAAATTAATCAGTTTAAGACTCATTTTTTAATATATCTTCACAACTGCCAATAGAGTCCTTAAAATCGGTTCAAAAATGGAAATACAACAAAGCCATTTCATTGTTAAATTGTTGCCGAATATTGCATCTCTGTTCAGAATAGGCGAAGTTAAATAGATAAGATAATTTATTCATGTCAATAAAACACTTGCTCTTACAGGTCATAAGTAACATATATAATTATACAATAAAATGAATAAACCTAAGCACAATCAATAAAAAGTATAGGATTTAAAAAGACACTAACCATTTTACACATTAAAATAAGAATTAACAGATTACACATTAAAGATTTGAATTTGACTGATATCAGTTGTGGAATTTCTGAACACTATAAAAAATATTTTTTTGTAGAAATGTTTTAAGGAGATTTTTAAATCTAGGTGGGGGAAGCCTTCTAATATTCAAGGGGATCTTATTAAACAATTTGACAGCCCGGTGTTCCGGCCGACTTTGGCACTTTCCAAGTCTGCAATAGGCGACATGAAGATCATTCCTCTCACGCGTCAGGTGCTCATGCACATCTCTGTTTGTATTAAACGTGTCTACATTTGATCTGACATAAGTGATGCTATGTAGTATAAATACTGAGGGGAATGTAAGATCACCCAGTTGGCGAAAAGCGCGCTAGCAATCATCGTGAAATCCCAGCACTCCAAGTACCCGAACCACCCTCCGTTGTATACCGAACACCCTGTCCGCAGACGGAGACATAACAGAGTAAAACAGGGCGTAATACGCAGCCATAAGAACGTCATCGGATACACTACTTTTTAAATTACGGATCAAGAAGACACAGCTCCTCAACCTGCTGGACATATTCTCTCCATAGACATCCCACTTCAATTTGGGGTCCAAATGTACGCCCAGGAATTTATCCGAGTCTTTGTTTTCTCTTCCATTAAGATCACGTAACGAAAATATGATGGTTTGTGTTTTTTCGGTATTTAATAAAAGCTCATTGGAACTAAACCAAGCCTCAGCCCTCGACTGCGCCTCCCTCGCCCAGTGAAAAACGCCATCCAGCTGAGATCCCCTCAGTGAGAGTGTCGTGCCGTCAGCAAAAAGAGTATATCTTGCTTCAGTCTCGCATAAGGGCAGATCATTGATGTAGATCAAAAATAAGACCGGCCCCAAAACAGAGCCCTGAGGAACTCCCACATCAATTACTCTCTCCGCAGACGACACACCACCCACCCTGACTATTTGACGCCTATTTTCTAGGTTGATCTCAGCATATGAATGCTGCTGCCATTGAATTTGTAGAAATGCCGCTTTCTCAAGAGGATATCGTGGGAGACGCAGTCGAACGCCTTACTCAGGTCGAAGAATTGAACAACATCATATTGCAGATCCTCAAATGAATCCATAATTTTGGAGAGTAAGTCCAGCATAGCGAGAGCAGTGCTCCTGTCCTCCCTAAAACCAAAGTGGCAATTACTAAACAAGCCATTGGTTTCAAAATACTTTTTAATTTTAATTGACATACATACGTTTCTATAACCTTTGACAATATTGGGAGAAATGAGATAGGTTGATAATTTGAAACATGTGACCTATCACCCTTTTTAAAAATTGGAACAACAATAGCTTTCTTTAAAATATCTGGACAAATATTTTTTTCAAAACATAAATTTATCAGTTTAGTGAGTAGTACTACTATTACATTATTTATAAGTTTAATAACCCTTACTGAAAAGCTGTAAATATCAGTGCTATTTTTATTTTTAAGAGAGTTGAGAACATCCCCAACCTCATTAAAGGAAACTTCCCCAAACGAGAATTCAATATCTGGAATATTAAGATTCTCCAGGTTCTGGAAGGACTCGAAGTCATTCTTTGGTATTTGTTTTTTTCATATTATAAGTTACATTTGCAAAGAAGTTATTAAACATTTCAGGATCTATATTTATGTTGTCTTTGTTTTTGTAGTGACCCCTGTTGCTATTTATGATGTCCTACATGCGTTTGGCACGATTTGCTGCAGGTCTAATCATATATCATTTGCTATGCGTTTGTGATTTAAGATGGCCTGATTATAAACTTTTTTAAACGACCTGAACTCCTCCTGATTACTTGGAGTACCATACTGTCTACATAGTTCCCCCAAAAATTAAGTCTATGCCTCATTATTTTTAATG
The DNA here is from genome assembly GCA_030620095.1 of Kuschelorhynchus macadamiae. Taxonomy (NCBI): domain Eukaryota; kingdom Metazoa; phylum Arthropoda; class Insecta; order Coleoptera; family Curculionidae; genus Kuschelorhynchus; species Kuschelorhynchus macadamiae. The sequence continues at coordinate 217,453 of JAUTXW010001636.1, forward strand.
GCTCAGTAAACCATTCTACTCTATCTGGTTTGTCAAGTACGCAGTCACCAAAAGGTCAATAAAAGATCTAAATTTTTGATCTACAGGGATATTATTTTCATTTATAAAGTTCCAATCACATGACTGAACCATATTAAAAAAGTTATCTAGACCTTTTTGAGTTATGGGTGTAAAAGTTTGTTCGACTTTAGAAAACTCACCCATTTCACTTATTTCAAAAGTGAGAACCTGAGCGCTGTGATCAGAGAGAATCAGCTGCAAAATATGTCCCTCGGAAGAGTCAGTGGCAAAGTTGATAAAGACATAACAATTACCTATCTTATTAGTGATTCAAAAGTTATAGTGGAATGCCCAGACTTTCTGACCTCATTGTATATTTTTTAATTAATTGGTTAAGAGTGTTATGAATTTTAAACTTCTTCCCAGTAACTAAAGACATGAAACGTTTCCACTCTAGCCAGTTGCGTTCCCCATATTGCTGAATGTGACAAATTCAATTACAGATAAGGAAATCTTATAAATACAAGCAAAGGACGGTGATTGAATCACTTGTTAGTCTGCTCTTGATCTTGAATCTTGTATTTTACCTTTTAATAAAAATTTGACGTTTTTTAAAAAGGGTGTTTTCTTCGACCACAACGTAACTAGCCTTCAATATGACATTTAAACTTTAAACAAATATAAACCACCACCACAACGTAACTGGCGCAGTCGTACGGATAGTGAAACGTGCAAAAAACACGGTTTTTTCAAAAAATTTATTCACTAGAAAATCTACGTATTTCGACGGTTCGAGTCCTAAAAAGTAAATAGTACCGATCTAAGGTGACTTCGAGGGAGTGCTCGAATCAAAGAAGCCCTGAGAAAAATTGGAGCTCATAAGAAGTAGACAGTGCCGATCTAAGGCGACTTCACGGGACCAACTTTGGGGAACCGGCGATGAATAAGAACAGGACAGCTAGCAAGTCACACAAGGCATTACTGGGGAGGACAAACATCGCCAAACCAGCAGCCTAACCACCACTGGGGAGGACAAAAATCGCCGATCCAGAGGCAAACCACACTGGGGAGGACAAAAATCGCCAAACCAGCCTAGCAGTAAGGACCTAAGCTAAGAAAAAAGAAAAAAGAAGCCCATGAAGCTAATTGTTCTTCTAGTATTGTAAGTCATTGCAAACATTTTAATATTAGCATTTTTTTTTTCTCTATTTGCAAAAATAAGTAATAATTTTTGATATAAATAATTCAAAACGTAAATTTGAAACTTATTTTTGGAAATATAGTTTGCTTTAACCATTTTACATTTTTAAAAAGTATACCTATATATATTTTATCAAAATTGAGCTCTTTAAGGAAGTAAACCTAGACGATCTAATTAATTCTCTAAACGATTTATCAATTCAATCTGGTTCAACTGACAATAAAAATAAAATAATGACAACTAATTATACTCTTTTACGTTACCAAGCTGATAACATTCCAAATTTTGACGGGAATCCAAAATTTTTACAGAGATTTGTAACAGCCTCCGAAAACCTTTTAAAAGCTTTTCAAAACACGGCTAATTTATATGACCCAATAAATATTTGCTTATTTGACACCATATTAAGTAAACTTACACATAGGGCCGCCGAACTTATTGTATCTCGAACAGAATTAAATACTTGGGCTCTAGTAAAACAAGCCCTTATAAGTACCTTCGCTGATCAAAGATCAATCGATTGTCTTATACAAGATTTAATTAATCTAAAACCTTTTAAAAACGAACACCCTATTAATTTCGGCATGAGAATCCAAGATTCTAGAAGCCTATTATCTGCAAAATTAAATGGAACAAATGAAGATCCCGCAACCAAATTAATAAAAATTAACCATTACGATGAATTTGCTCTAAAAACATTTATACGAGGGTTACCTTATAATATGCAATTAGTTATTTGACTAAAAAATCCAACAGCTTTAGAAGAAGCTATGGCATTTGTGCGAGAGGAAGAAAATTTTATTTACTTTAAAAATTCACAAATACCACAAAATAGACCTGTGCCAACGAGTACAACAAATTCGCAAAATAAAAACCAAAAATCGCCACCAATGTATAAACCACCTTATTTATATAATTTTAGTCCAAATTATACACCTAATTTTAACCCTAATTATTCACATAATTTTCCCAATGCAATAAATCCGAATTTTCCAAAATTCTAAAATAACATAAACGGTAATGCTGTAAATAATACTCCAAATTATTTTGGAAGAAACGCGAATAACTTTAATTCAAATTCAAATATAAGACCTAATAATTTTCAACAAAATTTTCAAAGACCCAATTTTTACCAACAAAGACCCTTTATGAGACCTAACACCAATTTTGCACAAAATTCTATAAGAACAAGACAAATAGAACCTATGGACACAAGTTCTGGAAACACAATTTTAAATAATAATATACAAAATAAAAAAGTAATTACCGAACAACTTTACAATCAAGAAGTTTCGGAACAAAACCCACAAAATAATACTCAATATGATTATACTGTTAATCATGAAAATACAAATGTTAATTTCCCAATTTTTGAAAACTTTGATTATGCTGATAATCAAGAAACACCAAATTTCGAAAATCCATTTTTATGAACAAAGTTATATGAATACATATGAACCAAGTTACACAAACATATACCAAGAACAAACTCACGAACCAGAATATTTCCCAGAAAATACTAATAATGTAAATTTTACGGGAACGAGCCCGAACAACAATACGAGGTAGTATTTTTGAATAACTACACAGCCGAATTACCATATATTCATATACCCGAATTAGACGCAAATTTTCTACTAGATACTGGAAGTACTCGAAGTTTTATAAAACCAGAAATTGCCTCTAGATATTTTCCCGAAAATATAAAAAGAGAAATATTTCAAGTTCAAACAGCGCATGCTACATCTTTCCACAATGAAATAGCAATAATTCCATTATTTCAGACGTTTAAAACGCAAGGCAACCATACATTTTATTTATTTAATTTTTCAAACAAATTTGATGGATTAATAGGCCTAGATCTTATTATCCAACTTAACGCTAATTTAGATTTCAATACACGAACTTTACAATCGCCGCATACAGAAATACCAATACGCTATTTAGGAAAAAATGAAAAACAACTTTCGCCTGAAATTATTAAAAAAAAATTACTTATATAATTTCACCAAGATGTATACAAAAAATAGAAATACCTGTGAATATCACAGAAGGAACAGGCATAATTTCTTACCAAAAATACGGAAATGTAGAAATTCCTGAATGTTTAGTAGAAATAAAAAATAACCTTACTTATACAACTATACTAAATCCAACAGAAAATCCAATTAAAATCCAATTTCTTGAACCTCTAGAAGTAGAAAAATTAAATGTGAATGAACTTAACTTCGTCGATTATAATTCAAATGAACAAAAATCTGATAGAGATCTAGATAACCAGCTTAAAGCTAATTTAAAAAATTTAAGGTTAGTAAATGTTTTGAATTTAGAGACGTTTTTTATTGTGAAGGGATACCTTTAACTTTTACAAACGCAATAAAACATCAAATAAAATTAACAACAGACACTCCTATCTATACTAAAAGTTATAGATGAAATTTATAAAAAAGAAGTAAAAGATCAAATTTCGAAGCTTCTAGACCAAAATATAATAAGAGAATCAAATTCTCCTTACTCATCACCAATATGGATAGTTCCAAAAAAGCTTGACGCTTCAGGAAAGCCGAAATATCGCATGGTTTGCGATCTACGTCGTATCAATGATGTAAGTGTTGCAGACAAATTTCCGTTGCCTAATATTACCGAAATATTAGATAAACTAGGGAAAGCACAATATTTTTCTACGTTAGACCTTGCTAACGGTTTTCATCAAATCGAAGTATGTAAAGAGGACATTCCCAAAACAGCATTTAGTACAGACTTTGGTCATTATGAATTTTTAAGAATGCCCTTCGGTTTAAAGAACGCCCCCGCAACATTTCAACGCGTTATGAACAACATATTAAGAGGTCTACAGGACGAAATATGCTTTGTATATCTAGACGACATAATTGTCTTCAGTACGAGTCTAGACGAACACATTTTAAAGCTAAGAAAAATATTTATAAGACTACGCGAAGCAAACTTTAAAATACAACTAGACAAATCTGAATTTTTGAAAAAAGAAGTACAATATTTAGGACATATCGTAACACCAAACGGAATTAAACCAAATCCTGAAAAAATATCAGCTGTAAAAAATTTTCCTATACCTAAAACTCAAAAAGAAATAAAATCCTTCTTGGGCCTTATTGGGTACTACAGACGCTTTATAGAAGACTTTGCTAAAATAACAAAACCAATGACGAAATGTCTAAAAAAGAACTCTAAAGTAGAGCACACGCCTGAATTTATAAATGCGTTCGAACATTGTAAAAGCCTGCTAATAAATTCGCCAATATTGCAGTACCCTGACTTCACAAAACCATTTATATTAACTACAGACGCGAGTAACTATGCTTTAGGAGCAATCCTATCTCAAGGAACATTACCTAATGATAAACCGGTAGCTTACGCATCGCGTACATTAAATGCACCCGAGACTAGATACTCAACAACAGAAAAAGAACTTTTAGCCGTAGTCTGGGCCTGTAAATATTTTCGCCCTTATTTATTCGGACGACAATTTTATGTATATGTTGACCATAGACCTTTAGTATGGTTATTTAATCAAAAAGATGTAAATTCGAAATTAACTAGATGGAGATTACGTCTAGATGAATATGACTTTAAGATTATCTATAAGAAAGGCATTTTGAATAGTAATTGTGACGCCTTATCGAGAATTCAGTTAAATCTATACAAAAATGATTCCGTATTAAATAATCCCGGAGACGCTGACAACGATATAGTTGAATACTTGCGTTTTCTTTCGAAAAATATAACCGTGACACAAAACCTTGACTCTCAAGTTGCAAGCTCAAGTAGAGATAACCCTGACTCAGATCAAGTTCGAAACTTAGATAACGAATTACCCTCAATTTCCGTAGGTCAAGCGAACAATGAACAAAGAATAAACATTTTATTTGACATTCAAATTCAACCAGCTTTAATTACTTCTGACAATACTGTGCATAGTAATCAAAATGAGACAGAAAACCCCGGATTAAATATCTTAGACGAAATAATTAACAATAAGCCTTTGCAATATTTAATAAAGAAATCGCCTCATCATAAAATAAAAGTGGATTTCGAAACATTCGAAAGGAATTACATTAATAATGTAGAAATACCGGAAACCCTGGTATCATTAAAGAATTTCTTCGCGATTACATGAATAATAAAAAAACATGTTATATATATTTTTATAATGAAGAACTTATCCCAATTTTTACAAATATATATATACAAAATTTTAAGAAACCAAAAATAATACGATGCACAAAACTAGGCAATAATATTAAAGAACAGGATGAAAAAATTTTATTGATGACCCATCGACATCAAAGTAAAACTAATCACAGGGGAATTTCAGAAACCTATGATAGACTAAAACAAAACTACTATTGGAGTAAAATGAAACAAGAAATCACTCAATTTATAAATGACTGTGTTACATGTCAAACCCTAAAATATAGCAGACAAAAATCGTATGTGCCTTTAGTAAAAACCGAAACACCTTCTAAACCTTTTCAAATAATTCATTTAGACACATTTATTTTTGAAAAACATAATTGCCTTACAATATTTGACAGATTTTCAGTCAGTATGTGACAAACTTATAAATTATTTTTCATTCTTTGGATGCCCAGAAACAATTGTTAGTGATAATGGCTCTGAATTTAATAACGAACTAGTAAAGGAATTATTAAAAGCCCAAAAAATAAATATTCACTTTACAACCCCAGGACACCATGAGTCAAATGGCCCTATAGAAAGATATCACTCTACATTAATCGAACATTTAAGAATCCTAAAAGATAAAGACAAAAATAAACCAATTCCCGAACTATTACCCTATGCAATTATAGCATATAATAGCTCGATACATAGTACAACCAAATATACACCCCATGAATTAATTTTAGGACACACAAACTCACGTGATCCTTTAGACTTAATATCAACAACATTCTACTCAGACTATGTACTATCCCATAAAGAAAAAGTAGACGCCATTTACAATACTGTCACAGAGAAAAGCGAAACACAGAAAGAAATACTGCTAGAAAAAACTAACCCTAAAGGCGACAAACCCTATGAATTTAAACTTAATCAAAAAGTGTATAAAAAACTGTCCCCTAGAAATAAAAATCAAGCCAAATTTAGTGGCCCCTTTATAATAAGAGAAATCCTTGAACATAATCGTGTAAAAATTGAAAATATCAAAAACCCAAAAAAGACAGAAATTATACACATAAGACCTCTTGTTACAGATGGTCCTACACACGAGGAGACAGACCAAAATACCACGATTTAAATCTGAACCCTGGCATCTTACCCTACAAACTAGGACACGCCCAGAAGACAATTAATCACTGGACATTTGTTCAAGTGTTTAATATAAAAGGTATAATTGAGGAATATAAATCCTTGAGTTTAAAATATAATATGTTAAAATTACATTTGAAAAATAAAACTGACTATAATACGGAATACTATAATTCCTATATAATTATTGATAACCAAAAACAAAAAATATTACGCCAAATAAATGAAATACTACCCCCTAAACAAAGTAGGCAGAAACGTGGGCTAATTGACGGACTAGGAAGTATAATTAAAAGTATAACAGGCAATCTAGACGACAACGATGCAATTTTAATAAATAATGAAATAAATATTCTAAAACAAAATCAAAATAACATCAAGTTGTCAATGGACAAACAAATGACCTTACTCAGTAATTCTATAAAAGGTTTTCAAGAAATATCACAAAATATATCCCATAACCAAAATATTCTAGAATTTCGAGTAAATCAGACTATACAAACACTAACCAAAATCGAACTACAAGAAATATCTGATTTCGACTATTACCGAACTCAAATGATCTTAACACAAATATTTATGCTATATCAATATATTTTTGACACATTAGCGAATATAGAAATCGCTATATCATTTGCAAAACTAAATAATTTTCATAATACTATAATTCAACCTAAAGAACTGCTATCAGAAATAAAAATGATTAAAAAATACTTAAATTCAGAAAAATTGCCATTAAACCAAAATATCCTAAAATATGAGACAATCCTAGATATAAATGGTTACGTAATAAATAGCGAAGTTACTTTTATTATAGAAATTCCTTTAGTCGAAAAGAAAGAGTATACCTTATTGTTTTCTATACCCACACCCAATGGCGAATATTACAAAATAATAATACCCAACTTTAATTATCTTATAATTAATGATAAGAATTTTTGATACTCGAATGATCCATGCAAAAAAGTCACAGAAAATGAATTTTTATGCAGTCATATACATTCTGAAAATATATTTCAAACATTACCCTGCGAAATGCAGCTATTAAAATATTATCATAATATCACGAATTGTAAGCAAATTCCTATAAAAATAGACAGCCTAGAAATTCAAAATATAGACGAAGGAAAATGGGTTGTAATAATAAATAAAGATATTACAGCAATGGAAACTTTTAAAAACACCCAAAATACTATTTTACTAAACGGAACTTATTTAATTGAATTAAGTCCTATATGTAGTCTTAAGATAAATAATATAATACTTAAAAGTTATAAAAACTCAAAAAACGAATATTTAAATGTGCCATTGCCTAATATTAAACTCAATTTTACAAACCGAACTATTTATAATAATATAAGATTTTTGAAAACAAATTCTATAAACTTGGAAAAATTTGATGATCTACAAAACGAAATAAATAAACAAAAAATTGAAACCTCTAAACTTTTAACCGACACTGTATATTATCATAAGACAAGTTTATGGACAATTTTACTATATGTAATTTTAATAATTATAATATTGTATATTTTGTACAAGTATTTATGGCCTAAGTTAAAACTTAATAAACTAAGAAATACTGACCAAATAAATGATATAATAATTTAATTAATTATTTTAAAATAATTAGGTCATAAAAACTTCCAGTTTATATGCCCATTAAGGGATGGAGGAGTTACGTTCCCCATATTGCTGAATGTGACAAATTCAATTACAGATAAGGAAATCTTATAAATATAAGCAAAGGACGGTGATTGAATCACTTGTTAGTCTGCTCTTGATCTTGAATCTTGTATTTTACCTTTTAATAAAAATTTGACGTTTTTTAAAAAGGGTGTTTTCTTCGACCACAACGTAACTAGCCTTCAATATGACATTTAAACTTTAAACAAATATAAACATTCTTACTCAAATGGTCGCTCTCCTGTATGAGTCATCATGTGCCTTTTTAGATTCTGAGAAGACGGAAAAGGCCTTTTGCAGATTTCGCAACTGTACGGCCGGAAACCTAAAAAAAAAGTTAAATGTCAAGTTTTTAAGTGAATAAACAAATATATTGAACATTACCGGAATGTGAGTTCATGTGTCGTCTCAAGTGACTCCCATTAGCGAATTTTTTATCACAAAATTCGCAGTAGAACGTCCTCAGCTCCGAATGATTTCGCTGATGTTCCTGTAGGTTCGGGTATTTTGAAAAAGCCTTGCCACAGAATGGGCATAAAAATGGCCCATCACTGTCTTGAATATGGGTTGCCAAATGAGCTAAAAAAAATTAAACAGATTATATACTTTATGCTATCAGCAATGCACTGAATCGACCCTTATATTTTTGGGGAAACACTTTTTTTATCTCTATAAGAATGCTGTCTTGAGTCGATATTGTTATTGTCTTTAAATAAAGCATGTAATGTTATAAATTTGTCTCTTTCTCCCTCTTTTTCTGATCTGACTCAAAAAGTTTAGGAATTGTAGTTATAACCATTTTGAATATAAAGAAATAATTTTCACAAATTGTAATACTTAATAAGAATAAATAATAATATATTTTAAAATTTAAATACCAGGGTCTTATAATGTGGCTAAGAAGTTTTCTTAAAGGCGGCTCTCCCCTCCAGGATGTGAAAATTAGCAACACAATATCTCCCAATATTTAGATTACACCAAGGATTTCCCCTGTGCCCGCCTACTATTTATTTTATTTGTAAATGCAATTATCACGACCCTGAGACAAACGCAGAGCCATGTTTGCTGTTGGCTTAAAAATGTTTAGAGTTGTCAAACAGGAGGATGGAGCATGTGTCCAAAATGATTTGGAGTCTCTGGACAATAAATTGTTTTTAAATGTTAGAGCTTTTTATCAATTTTTCCACTCTAACTCAAGAAAAACAATAATTCATTATATTAACAATACTGATAACTTATGTTAAGTTATGTTAAGTCGGATAATGATCTGGGAGTTTGATTTGACAAAAAACTATTCTTTATTGAACATGTTACTATATTGAGAATAAAGGGCATAGGAACACTGGGATTTTGTTTGATCTACTGTATCATCCCACTTTCTTTGATTTTAAACTATCTTACACAGAATAAAATTTATACTTGCTGATAAGATTACAAATTTTAAAGGGGTTTTAATACTGTTACAATAACCTCTGTAATATTTCATTAATTATATATAATTATTACTAACAAATAATTATTCAAATTACAGTGGCTGTATAGACAGATACAAATAATTTGACTGACTATTGAGGAGTTGTGTGCTCCTGGGATGTGTGCTCGCTCCCATGTTGTACTCCCATATATCTAACATGGTTGTCCACTTGTCAACCAACTTTTATATAAATAAATGTCAGCAACACAGATTAACTCATATTCCCTCCTAGACTAAAAAAGTGGAAACTCGTAACAATGCATGGTAAGGTACGCCCATAGAAACACACAAAGTTTTTAGAGTTATACAAAGAGGAGAACATGTGTTTCCGGAGGTTGAGAGTGGTTGACATTGGTGTGCCTCAGGGGTCAGTCCTAGAACCTCTTTTATTCCTAATCTTCATAAACGATCTCCCTGTGGGTGAGCCGATGGCAAAATTTACACTCTGCAGACAATACAACTATATCATTTGCTGGTAATTTGCTGCAGCATATTCTTCAAGTCATGGGTGATGCTCAGTCGAGGGCTGAAACTCGGTTTAATATGAACCAGCTCCTGTTAAATAGAGACAAAACCCATCTAATAGTCTCTTCTGTCTACTAAATCCAACATTAAAGTGGGATAATTAGAAACGTATTAAGAATTCTCAATGAGTGGAATTTCTAATACTTGTTCTAGAAATAATTTGCAGTCTTCTGATACAATATTTTTTAGTGGTATACCTTGCTTTCTAAATATCCCAGAAGAAAGAAATTGGTTGGTAAGAAATCCAGGCCTCATACTGGCCGGAAAAAAGTTCCATTTGTCCAACGGTCCTCATAATATAATAAGTATTTTAAATGTAAAACCATGGCAATGAATATTACCGGTATATGCCTACCCTTACTATATCACACTTACAAAAATAGTTTTTTAAAAAAGTTATTGACATTCTCATAGAAAAAATCCTAGTAAATAAAAAAAAACCATTCCATTTTAAGCTTTCAACAGTAGCCTAGAAATGCAGTTTTTGGTAACTTTGAAAAAAAAATTGTAATTAGATAAGATTAAATGTGACAAAAACTTAGCCAAAGTATTTAAACTAAACTTAAATGAACAAAAGTTTATCGGGATAACTTAAAAAATATCGGTGAGAAGGGGGGGGTGGGGGTGGGGAGGATGTAACTTCTGAGTGGAACACAATGTGCTTAAATCAGTTATACTCCATATTATTGTGAATATTATAAATAAAAAATATTTTTGAACCTGAATTCACCTCTCTATAATTTTAATATAACACTTACACGCTAATTGGCGATTACTCTTTAAGACAATGTCACACTTGGGGCAATTTACAGATCTTCTACTTGAGATGTTAGTTGTGGAGTGGCTCTTTTCATGTTTTCTAAGCCGGGCCTTGGTTTTAAATGATGCCTGACAATATCCACAAACAAAAGGTCTTTCGCCTAAAAATATAATTTATTATGTTATATCAAAGATATATTATACTCCTAATAGACAATCTATTTTGTATCACTTTGTATTGTATTTAATATAGATGGAATCCATCGAGTTATCTCCGCGTAGCTCAATGCCCAGAGTTTTATTGCATTTGAGGCGATGAAAACTTCGCTTAATGATTGAGACGTTGCCATTTAATGTTAGCACAGATTGAATATAAATGGAAATAATTATTATTTAACGGTAAATGACAATCGCGCATCCGGCTGCCAAATGCAAGCCGTTTTTGTTTTTGTTGATATTTGCGTGGGCGTGTGGGGTATTCGTATTTGACTGTTACCGGTAACGGTTTGAGATTGAGCGGGAAGTGGGTGGATATTGAGATTATTCGACAATAATTTGGTGTTGGTTTTATAGTATTATTTCGTGAATGTCGCGCGTTTAGTCTGTGTCGAGTGTTACTCTATCTAAAGTATTTTTGACGTTGCGTTAGTTTAATTATTGAGTAGATAGAGTAGTTTATATGAATTAGTGATTAAAATTTAAAATAAACGAAACGTGTGAACTATGAATCCAGTCCACGATATCGTTATGTCACTATTGACAACGAGGATGAGAAAAAAGAAATTCTTCGCGGAGATAGACCCATGCCGAAGATAAGTACCTCAAGTAGTGATAAAAAAGACGGTCGACAATATAAACGATCATTTCAAACGTCATGGTATCAAACACACACTTGGATTTGTGGAAGTGTTTTTAAGCAGCGTTTATATTGTTGGCCTTGCTTAATACTGGGAAAAACAAAAACAGTAGTGGACTTCTGAAGGATACGTTTTCTAGAGCGGTTAAAATGCACGAAGGGTCTAAAGCCATATTCAAAATACCTTAGGTTTTGTACGTTTGTCTCAAAATATGACTACAATTAAAGATGCACTAATCGAAAATGCTCGAAAAACCGCTTGCTTTTGACATACCTTATAGATACGACTATATTACTGGGAAAACAAGAACTGGCTTTTAGGGGGCATGACGAATCCGAATCTTCTTTTAACAGAGGGAATTTAATTAAACACCGAACTTGTAAAGCATTTAGAAGAGAAAAGTGTATTTACGGGACAATCGTAAACTATTCAAAATGAATTAATATTTTGTATTGACGAACATATGAGAGACTTTATTATACAAGAAATATCGGAGGCTACATTTTTCTCATTAATTGTAGATGATACGACGGATATAGTTGCAAAAGCCCAATGTTGTGTAACTGTTAGGTATGTAAATAAATTAGCCGAAATAAAAGAACGTTTTTTAGGCTTTTTTGATATAAGTGAGGATTCTAGAGCTAATGCACTCTATAACTTAATTGTAAGAATCTTGGAGCCTTTAAATTTTAAACGGAAATTAGTAGCACAATGTTATGATGGAGCTGCGGTTATGGCCGGAGAATTGAGCGGCCTACAAACACGAATAAGATCAGATGCCCCACAAGCAATGTACACTCATTGTGCTGCTCATCATCTCAATTTAATTTTACAACAGGGTTCAAATTATATTAAGGAAAGCAGAATCTTTTTCGCAACTTTGAAAAGTTTGCCTGCTTTTTTCCATAAATCGTACAAACGCACATCTATATTGGACAAAATAATAAAAAAACGAGTTCCGCAAAAGTGATACAAGGTGGTATTCTCGATCAAAAATTCTAATTTTTGTTGCAAATAATTGGGAAGGACTAACCTTAGTTTTTCAGGACATGATTGAAAATCCAGAATTAGACTCAGATACTATACACATGGCCAAGGGGTATCTAAAAGACCTTTCCGATTTTGAATTTGCTTTTTTAACTTTTGCATTTAAAGAAATTTTTTTTGTTACTGATATCCTGTTTCAAGTTTTTCAGTTAAGTAACCTAGAAATTTGATTTCTGCATTGCACAATTGAACATTGCCGTTAAACGATTAAATGAGCTGCGCGCTGAAAATTTCCTTAAATCCATTTTTGAAAAAGCAAAATCACTTATCGGATTGCCATGTAGTAGACAAACCCGTAGCATGAGCGAATGAGATTTAATGGAAAAATATAAAAATCTGTTTTATGAAATTTTAGACTGTATAATTTCTCAAATTAACATCAGGTTTGAAGATTTACACAAATTGGAATTTGTGAAACTTCTTAATACATCAAAATACAAAGACTTTGCCACAGAATTCCCTATTAGTCTATTAAATTCGTTAGAAAAAACGTATCCAAAAATGTTTGACAAAGACCGCCTCAAAAATGAGCTAAGCATAATTTATCGAGATGAAAACAATTTTATAAACACAATATTCAAGAACTCCTTAAACAAATGAATAGTTTAGAATTAATTTCAGTATTTTGTGAAGTATAACGACTTGCGACATTAATTTTGACAATCCCCTTAACAAGTGTACAGGCCGAAAGAGATTTTTAGTGCTTAAAGCGAATAAAGACCTACTTACGAAATAGTATATCTCAAGATAGGCTCTCAGCCCTGTCGATCATGGCAATAGAAAAAGAGTTATTAGTTAAACTTTCTGAATGTAATGGTGACTTTTATGACAAAATCATTGGGAAATTTGCTTCTTTAAAAGACAGGCGCATTAATTTAATTTACAAAAAGTGACTTAACTGCACCATCCACATACCTATTTGCCTAAACAGTTCTGGTTTTTTATAAAAAAATTACTGTCCACACCATATTAGATTATTACAGGTTTATTACACTTTAAACTCGATTCTGACTATTTTGATTAAGTATTTTAAATATTTTTTATAAAAAAATCCAATGATGAAAAATGTGTATATTATATATCTTTGAGAAGAGTATATATGTACATATATCTGAGGATAAAACGAACTACATGAAAATTGAGTGAATATCTTAAAGATTATTATTTTATTTTTATATCTATGTAATAATTTTTATTTTAAAAATTACTTAATGAAAAATTGGGCATATATCTTGGTATTGGTATGTAAAAGACAAAAACAAATCATAAAAATGAGTCAATTTGGGCGTGGCAGCGCAAAAATTTTTCGCCTGCGGCGCCATCTGCCTATTGTGAGTAACAAACCTTTTCTCGCCTCACCAGTTTTAGACACCACGAGCCGCCACTGCATTGGGTACTTTTACGGGCTATCTCCGTTATTTTTATAGATAGAAAGTTGCGGTTTTCGCTGTGTGCTACTTTTTCGTAAAACTAAAGATGCTGTTAACAAAATTATCATAGCCCTTTTAGTTTTGAAGATACAGGGCAAAATTGAAAATGTTGTATTTTCAGGCACCCCTCGTATCTCAACTATTAGATAACCTGTCGAAAATGTGAAAACTGTTTCTTATATAACTTTTCTCGTAGAACTCAATTCCGCCTTCGGGATTAATATACAGGGTCAGGTCAAAAAGTTATCGGACCCTACATTATTTTTTTTAATGGAACACCCTGTACATTTATAGACTATAAAATTTCTCTTGTTTTTACCTGTTCAAAAATATGTAATAGTTAACACTTTTTCTCAGAAACACGCAAATAAATGACAATTTATACATGAATAACAATAATAAACAATTGAAAGTTACCTAATGCTAATGAAGAATTAGATACTTTGCATATAGGTATCTCCTTAGAGATATGCAGAGAATACCTACAGAGCTTTTTAATAATACTAAGTTTCAGTTTCAGTTTATTAGTAAAAGTATACAAAGTTTTGCATTTTTACACGTCAAAAATAGTTATATATAAAATTAAATAAAATTTGATATAAATAATACAAGTTAAAATTTTAGACTTAAAACAAGATTACACATTTTAAAAGATACACATTTTCAATTCAAATTTTTTTTTAGGAAACAGATCAAACAATAACTGGGAAAAATCTAAATTTATGACATTTGTTGGTAGATTGTTAAAGAACTTTATTGCAAAATACCTAGTGCTATTTCTGGCTCTCTCAAGTCTGCCAAAGTCGTGGACAAGATTTTCATTATTTCTAGTAAGGTAGTTATGATCATGGTTATGCATTCTAAAGATATGCAAATGTTGCTTAACATACAGTTAACATTGCAGTATATATATATATATATATATGCTTGGCATGGTTAGAAGTCCAAAGTCTACAAAAAGATTGACGACAATCGTCTCTATAACCTAAACCGCTTACAATACGGACACACTTGCGTTGTTGCCCAAAAACCTTACCGATGTGAGTGGAATGACACCAGGATAGTATGGCATATGATAGATTAGAATGAAAGTAACCATGATATGAGGTCAAACAGTCAAAATCAAAAAGAGATATTTGGACAATTTCTTAGACAGATGTATAATGTGATTTTCCCAGGTCAAGCCTGGATCAAGATAAACCTCCAGGAATTTGACCTCTTTGACACAAGTAGCTAGATATGGATGTTCAAGTTCAGTATGTTTAAGAGAGAAATTTATGACCTGAGATTTGGGATTGTTCAGGGATAAACTATTGGCTAGGAACCAGTGTTGTAAATTTGCTTCTGTGTCAACAAAGTCCATATCACATATTTTTGATGGATGGTAGCTTTGATAAGAAGTAGTGTCATCTGCAAATAATACTGTTTGCTGTTTTTTGGGAATGAACAAGATCATTGATGTAAATAAGAAATAATATGGCTCCCAATACTGACCCCTGTGGAACTCCATATTTAAGCAACTGATTAGTTGATATTCCTAGATTACAGTGAACAGACTGTATCCGATCTGAGAGGTAAGATTTAATTAATGAAACTGCATTATTATGAAAGCAACAAGTTTTATAGCATAAAGTAACAATATAATGAAAACAAACAAATAAAATTATTAAAAAGAAAAGAAAAAACAAATTTTTATAGGTGATGTTTAAATTGACGACCATTTTCTCTAAAGCAAAATCGGCAGATTTTTGTAATTCTTTGAATAGCGTTAAAAAGAACCATTGGTCTCATTTGCATATTTCAAAAAGATAAACGACTTGCTTCTCGAAGTTCTGCTATGCCGTCATATCGTGTTTTATATACTTCATTTTGTGTATAGCTCCATAAAAAAAAATCTAAAATTGAGAGATCTAGAGATCGTGGAGGCCATCTAACAGGTCCGTTGGTACCTATCCATCTTTGAGGAAAATTATTATCAAGAACTTCCTTTAAGACCCTAGAGTTGTGACTTGAGGCACCATCTTGCTGTAGGTAAACAGCATTATATTGGGCTAATGGAATATTTTCGAGCAGTTCTGGAATAACTTCCTCAAGGATTTCTAGGTATCTACGTGCTGTAAGACCTCCTTCAAAAATCCTATAAAATGTATGTCTGTCCAAAATGAAACAGGACACCCCAACTCCAAAGCGTCCTTGTTGTGCCCTTTCAATTCCTGGTATTGTGATGATTAAAAATTCCCGCACTTGAAAAAAAAAAGCATTCGTCTGACCAGATAACAAGTATGCCAAATAAATCGTTAGCATCGATTTCTTGCAGATACCACTGGCAAAACAGTGCCCGGCGCTTGGCATCCCCAGGATGCAAATGCTGACCGTCAATTTTTGGCACAACAATTTTCTTCTCAATTTTTCTACATGAGGACGAAGGTGTTGCTTCTATATACCTAAAACATCTATCTCTTTTCTTTCCCTGTTCTCCTTGTTGTATGTTTTAGGAAGCGGGTGAACAAATGATCCGTGTTCAACTAAATGTGCTTTTATACGAGCAAATATCTCAAAAAATGGTTGCCTTCTTTCTGGATCTCTAACAAGCAAAAACTTATAATTATAATACAGATTTTCAAAGCCATAATAGCTTACCTACTTTTGGAAATATAATTTTGAGGCTTCTTCAAAATTTTTATTACTCTAAAAAACAAACAAAACAAACAAATAATTTATTAGCATAACTTTGCTAAAACATTACAATAATAATGGTAGGAACTAAATATGATATACTAATACAATCATGACACTTCATCTATCTTATAATCTAACCTGCGAAAATTGCCACCTCCCCAATTAATTAAACAATATAAGGCTTAAATACGTCTATATATTAGAAGTCAAAAGAGTACACCTCAATTGAATGTTTCCTTAATAAATGTGCAAACATTTCTTTTAAATTCTCTCAGTTTTGGAAGATTTTATATCGAGTGGCAATGAATTATAAATGCATACACCCCGATAAAACCAAGATTTTTGAGTAATTGTTTTATTTGCTCTAGGCACAAATATATTTCCCGCTGATCTCGTGTTATAACCATGTATATCATTCACAAACCTTATAAATAAATAAATAAAATAAATAGCCTTTATTTCCAACAGGTAAAAAACCCACTTACAGGAAATTCAATAACAAAATTAACTGAAAAACACATGAAAAAAAAATACAAAACAACTGTTTTTTGAGATACAACAATACTTAAATCTAAATCTAAATACGTATTACAGTACCTAAGTTAGTTGATCTAACATTTAATAAAAAATAGAAAATTAAGTAAGTAAATTGCATGTATTAACAAAAGCAACTTAATAAGTGTTTGGATCACTCCAGATTTATAAAGGAATTGATGATGCTACTCAATGAGTCAAAGTGCAAATCGCACGCATGAGACACCGAGTTGAGGACTGAACACATAAAGTATACCGGACTCCGTCAAAAATATTTGATCTGGCTGTGCTGAGATAGAACACCGAAGCATGCCGTGTTTCGAGGCGGGGAACGCGAAAATACAACTCCCCAAGAAGAAATGGACAGTCAACTTTATTATGAGTGAGGCCATTTATTAGTTTTAAGCTTTGAATTTTTCTTCTTGTTGCTAAGGATGATATATTAAATCTCTGCAAAAGCTGACCATGATCACAACCTCTTGGAGGGTAAGCACCATCTGCCCTAAAAGCTAAATACTTTAGAAAACGTCGCTGCAAGGCTTCTAAAGCCTGAACATGGCAATTATAAATAGGATTCCAAACCACTGCGCCATACTCCAGCTTTGATCTTATGAAAGAGCAATATAATAATATCATTGTTTGTGTCTCAGTAAAATTTTTACAGTTCCGCAAAAAAAAATCCTAGTGTTTTGAAGGAAGTTGTAATTAGATAATTTATATGGGGAATGAAGGTAAGTTTAGGGTCAAATTCAATGGCAAGATCTCGAATACTACTATCCGGTCTGCCAAGCACCGTACCATCTAGAGCATAATTATACATCAATGGGTTATTTCTGCGACTGAAGGTCATTACATAACATTTTGATAAATTTAATACAAGTTTATTGCTAAGACACCATTCATATACCAATGATAGATTTTTTTGTAGGTGATCACAATCTGATAGAGCCTGAATTTTAGTAAACAGCTTTAAGTCGTCTGTATATGCCAGTTTATGACATTCAGTTATATTAAGGAGATTATTAATAAAAATGAGAAAAAGCAGGGGCCCCAAATTGGACCCCTGTGGTACACCAGAAGAGACATTATATGATGGTGATCTGAAGTGCTCATATTCGACAAACTGGGAACGTCCTAATAGATATGATTTGAACATTATTAAGAGTTGTTGTGACATACCAAAGTTCTCCAGTTTATGGATCAGGACATAGAGATCGATTTGATCAAAAGTTTTCTGAAAGTCTGTGTAAACAACATTTAATTGTCCCCTGGAATCCAGTGACTCGCAGGCAGTCTGTGACAAAGATGCCAGGTTGGTCGTGCAAGAACGTGAATCTAGGAAGCCATGTTGATGGGGAGAGAGAAGCTTTCGAACCCCTGAATATAACTGATCATACAGAATAATTTCAAATAGTTTAGAAAAATTACAGAGTATCGAGATGGGTCTAAAATTTTGTATCAATGTTTTATCACCCTTCTTAAAAATAGGTATGACTTTTGCTGTTTTCCAAGTATCCGGAAAAATGCCCTTATCAAGTATTAAGTTAAAAACGTGTAGAAGTGGGACAGAAAGGACTGGGTATTTCGTCAACACCGGCTGTTGGTTTGTCTTTGAGTTTTTTGCTAGCTAGTATTATATCTTGAGAGGATATTGTGTGAATGCCTATTATATCGGAGTTTAACACAGGGGACTTAACATAGTTATTGGGAGAAGAAATAGTATAAACACTTTGGAAATAATTTGCAAATGCATTAACAATGCTTTGAGGATCGGTGTATTCGTTGTCACCCTCCTTTAAGGTACCAGGAATGCCGGTATGCCCCTTGTTACTTTGGACAAAAGACCAAAAGGTGGAAGGATCAGAAATCATGTTCATCTCAGCGTTTCTTATATAATTTTTATATGCATCGTTACTCTGAGCATGAATAAGAGCGAGCAGAGTCTCCGATAATGAACCGGCGTTTTATATTTTTTGTATTCTTTATGTTCTTTTTCTTTTTTATATATATTTTCAATTGTATCATGGGAAAACCAGGGTGGAAAGCGACGATCAATCAAGTATTTTGGTAACATGTGGTGCAACATCTTATAAATAAAAATTAAATTATGATATACCAGTCTTTGATTTACACTCAAAAACTTAAAGTGTCCAACGTCATTCTAACACTAGTGTACCTATTTACCCTTAGAACAGTCCTCATTGCTCTATTCTGAAGTTTTTGTAGTATAGCCTTGCTATTCTCATTAACATAAAATAATATTGTAGGGCAGTATTCAAAGTGTGGAGCAATGTTGGATTTATAGACTGTAATCCTAGACATCAATGACAGGCTGTGACTAATTCTTCTGAAATAATTTACTTTTTTACCTATCTTATCACATATATATTTTGTATGTTTAGAAAATTTAAGTTCATTGTCTATTATAATTCCTAGGTACTTAATTTCAGTTACAAAATAACATTGCTTTTGTTTTCTTTACATTTACGTATAAGTTATTTGTTCCTAACCAATTTCCTAAATTATTTATTACATTTTGCATTTTAAACCTAGCCTTCTCCACATCATCAGCCACCATAGATAACACTGTATCGTCAGCAAACAAATTTATTACAACATCATTATCTACACAATCTATAATATCATTTATATACAGTATGAACAATGTACAACCTAAAACAGTCCCTTGAGGGACACCATATTTAACAATTTTAGGAGAAGACAAAAAATCACCCAATTTAACTCTTAGGCATCTGTCCTTTAAATAATTACTAAACCATTTATTTGCCTTTCCCACAATACCATATTTTTCAAGTTTTTCTAATAGTATGGCCCGATTAATAGTTTCAAACGCTCTCTTAAAATCTATAAACACTGTTAGCACCACTTTATTTACATCCAGTACCTCCTTCCACTTAGTAATGACTAACTGAATAGATGTCTCACAGGAATGCTGATCATGGAAGCCAGATTGGTTTTCTATTAAAATATCATTCAGATGTAGATGGTCCATAAGCTGTACACACAACTCCAGAGTTTTTTCACAAAGTGACACCATATTTACAGGCCTGAATTCCTCACATTTTTTTGTGTTTTGAATTTTTTGAACGGGAACAACTATAGATTCCTTCCAACTCTTTGGAACTTCACCTTCTATCAATGATTTATTCATTATTTTAGTTAACTCTCTCGCAGTCGCTTTACTTCCCTTCTTTAAAATATTCTTTGATATTCCATTTATAGAGTAGTCTTTTTTAAGGTCACTAAAGATCTTGATTAATTTTTTCTGTGAAACCGTAGTAAATTCACTTAGAAAATCAATATTTAAAATTTCCCTATTATTCAGCTGTAGTTGAACAGGATTTGCGATTAAGGATTTATTTATAATGTCTTCTATATTCTCTTAATAAAAAATGAATTAAAACTTTCAACAATTATTACTTTTTCTTTTTCCTTCTTTCTATTAAAGTACACTTCTTTAATTTCACTTTTTTTATTTTGTCTCAAAACCTCTTTTATACCTTTCCACATGGCTTTACTGTCCTTTATTTCTATCAATCACATCTTCATGATATTTACATTTTTTACTTCTTATTTCCTATGTCACTCTGTTCCTCGTTTGTCGATAAGCTTCCCAATTTTGTTCAGAATATTCCAATCTTGCTTTTTGGTATAATTTGCCACGCTCTTTAATTAGGTTTTTTAATTCCTGGTAAAACCATTTATTCTTTTCTCGATTACCTTTTACGGTATAAAATGATGCTATTACGTCCAGTGATTTCATCACATTCTTATGGAAGGATTCTGATAATACCTCTACATTGCCTATAGTTAATCAATCGCTCTTCTCTAATTCGGTTTTAAAGGTATTTTTGTTTAGCTTCTTTAAATTTCTACACTGTATATAAGTACTATCTTTCACATGATTTGATGATTTTCCTTTTTTGCATCCCTCATTCAATTTACCTATTTTAAAAACAAGCATGTCGTGATCTGTAATTTTAGGGGTTCTCCTAATTTCCACATTCGTTGATTGATTGTCAGTAAATAATAAATCTACTATTGTCCTATGTATACCATCAATATGTGTGAAATCTGTTACCTTTTGTGTTAAATTGAATGCTTGCTTTAAGTCGACCAGTCTTGTACTGTAAAAAGTTGGTTTTGCAACATCCAGATTAATATTGAAATCTCCCACCATGTATAGTGAATCACATTCCATCAACACACTTTCTTCTAGTATTTCCTCCGTCAAATGCAAAAAATCAGCTATACTTGCACTTGGTGAATGGTAAATCCCTATTACTATACACTTCATTATTTCAATACTTATTAGCCACCGGGACCTATCTATTTCTTTAATATCAAGAACTTTATATGAAATATGGTCTAGTATATAACATAAAACACCTCCAGTATACCTGCTGGCTGAATTACACCGTACAACAGAGAAGCCCTCCATCACAATTTCACTATCACAAATATTCTTTGTCACCCTTGACTCTGTAGCAATAAGAACATCTATACAACTTGCTTGAAAATAATTACACAGCAATTATTGCACAAAACAGCAAACATTTAATTGCTATATGGGGCTATAATTTATTCTATTTCTAAACGGATCCTCAACTCTCTGCAAACATGGACAGTTTCTATCCCACGCCACATGATCAGTCAGAAGGTTTGTCCCAAACTTTTTACTTGTTTTCATGCAATTTACACATTCTTTCTTTCTTTCAGTACAGTCTTTTTCGGCATGGCCATCGGCACACCTTGGACAACACTCTTGTTCTATACAATCCTTGGAAAAATGCTGATAACCATTGCACTTATAACACTTAATCACATTCAAAAATTCATAGAGTGGGCATCTGCCAAGACTTATGTTCTATATAAAACATACCAGCATATCATATTTTTCATAAGCTGCCATTATTCGAAGAAACTGATAAAAAATAACAATTGAATAAAAATAGCAAAAGAATGTTTATAAACTGCTTTATAAACCAAAAGTCGATCCGAAAACCGATGAAAGACAATTATTTTGTTTGTTGTCATAAACAATAGCCATAGTCTACTATTAAATTATGCATTTCATTTCAGAAAATTGTCATTTATTTGCGTGCTTCTTAAAAAAATAAAGTAGGGTCCGATAACTTTTTGACCTGACCCTGTATACTAATCCCGAAGGCGTATTGAGTTCTACGGGAATACATATATAAGAAACAGTTTTCACATTTTCGATAAGTTATCTCATAGTTGAGATACGAGGAGTGCCTGAAAAAGCAACATTTTCAATTTAGCCCTGTATCTTAAAAACTAAAAGGGCTATGAAAATTTTGTTAACGGCATCTTTAGTTTTACGAAAAAGTAGCACAATGTCGAGAAAACCTCAACTTTCTATCAATAAAAATAACAGAGATAACCCGCAAAGGTACCCAAAATGGGACACCATGTACAGGGTGGTCCACTTAAGATGTTCCTATACTTTATCTCAATAAATAAGGCACTGAGAAAAAAAAAGTTAAATACAAAAAGTATTTGACCCTAAGTATATTTTTTATTTATAATAATTTTATGTATACAGTGTGTTCCATTGTGCCAGGACAGTAACCAACTTTTTTCTTTTTAATGAAATGGTATGACTATTTTTAGAAATTCTAATTCTACGCTTGATTTTGAGTATTTTCTGTCATGATAGTATACGAAATTTTGAGTAGTTTTTGAGAAAAATTAACTTTTCTATTTTTTTTCGGAAAAACAAGTTTCTGGAAAAATGTGTTTTTTTCGCACTTGAAGACTAAAATTGTGAATTTTGGTTATGGATCCATGGGAGTGGTTAATATTTAATACTCTGACCTATCAAGAGCAAAAATCCATTATACAGAGTGGTCACAAATGACCAACAAAAAAAATGTTTTTGTAACTAAAAAAACTTAATTTTTTAAATGAAACACCCTGTATTTAGCGCTTTTATTGTGTTTAGGATTTAATTCTGCATCATTCCATATATATAGAGTTTATATTCCAAAAATTAGTAGTTTAGAAGTTATGACCAATTTTCTATAATAATTCAGGTATTTTTGTTAAAAATCTAACTAAACATAAATAATGTATTATTCTAAGTTTTTTTTAACATTATAACTAAATTTAACAGTAAATCAACAAGTAATGCAATAAAGAAAGTAACTAATTACTTATTACAAAACATTTTCGACATAACCTCCGTCTTTGGCAATACAAGTAATATAATATTATGGTTAATGGTCTGAATATTTTTAGAAATTCTAATTTTACGCTTGCTTGATTTTGAGTATTTTTTGTCATCATAGCATACGAAATTTTGAGTAGTTTTTGAAAAAAATTAACTTTTCTAATTTTTTTCGGAAAAACAGGTTTCTGGAAAAACGTGATTTTTCCACACTTGAAGACTAAAATTGTGAATTTTGGTTCTGGATCCATGGGAGTGGTTAATATTTAATACTCTGACCTATCAAGAGCGAAAATCCATTATACAGGGTGGTCACAAATGACCATAAAAAAAAATGTTTTTGTAACTAAAAAAACTTAATTTTTTTAAATGGAACACCCTGTATTTAGCACTTTTATTGTGTTTAGGATTTAATTCTGCATCATTCTATATATATATATATATATATATATATATATATATATATATATATATATATATATATATTCCAAAAATTAGTAGTTTAGAAGTTATGACCAATTTTCTATAATAATTCAGGTATTTTTGTTAAAAATCTAACTAAACCTAAATAATATATTATTTTAAGTTTTTTTTTACATTATAATTAAATTTTACAGTAAATCAACACGTAATGCAATAAAGAAAGTAACTAATTACTTATTACAAAACATTTTCGACATAACCCCCGTCTTTGGCAATACAAGTAGTATAATATTATGGTTACGGTTTTAATTTTCGCAATAATAGCATTTCTAAACTCGTCTTAATTTTACAAGATATCCATGGAAAAACAAAACTAGTACAATTGTTGCCTGGACACCAATAAATACACAGTTTTTATTTGACATTTAGTTGCCTCTAACTCTTTTTAAACGAAAAATGGCTTTATACAGTGTCCAAGAGCGTCTAAATCTTCATGAATGTTTCATAAGAAATAATAAGAGTCCAGCATTAGCCCTGCGGGAGTATCGGTTGTTGTATCCTGCAAGACGGGTACCCACGAAACATATTTTTTCACGAATTGTTCATGATCTTGAACGTGGAGTGGTAATCAATAAACAAAAACGGCGCCCAATGTCCTAACAGAAGAAAAGCAATTAGAAATTAGTAAGACTAGTGTTCAAAGGACTTTAACTGATAATAACTACCATCCGTTCAAATTTTTACCAGTTCAGGAATTATCCCAACAGGACTTTCAAACAAGGCTTTTTTATTGTTCTCTCATGATGGACCACCATTTCGAAACTGACATTTTTAAAAATATTTTATTTACCAATGAGGCAATTTTTAATACGGCCGGCATGTTCAACCGAAAAAATTACTGGTGTAACTCAAATGAACATCGTGTAAAAGAAATGAAAAAACTGGGTCGGAGAAGTGTTTATGTGTGGTGTGGTATTATCCGTGATCGAATAATAGGTCCAGTATTTTATGACTGTTCTAAATGGTGAGAGGTATTATTATTATTATTATTATTATTATTATTATATCACACTGTAGTGCCTGTTTAAATTGTTTGAATCAACGGTTTCCATTTTGGATTGGTCGGTACGGGACCATAGATTGGCCAGCGAGGAGCCCCGACTTAACACCCCTGGATTTTTTTCATGGGGGCAACCTAAAAAACAAGGTGTATAAAAATAGGTGTAATACTGTTCAAGATTTAAAAAGGAGAATTAGGCAAGAGGTAGAAAGACTTAATGCAACAGACGCGGTTAGAAATGCTATTGCGAGAATTGAAACCATGTATACTACATTGTATTGCCAAAGACGGGGTTATGTCGAAAATGTTTTATAATAAGTAATTAGTGACTTTCTTTCTTGCATTACTTGTTGATATAATGTTAAATTTAATTATAATGTTAAAAAAAACTTAGAATAGGATATTATTTAGGTTTAGTTAGATTTTTAACAAAAATACCCGAATTATTATAGGAAATTGGTCATAACTTCTAAACTACTAATTTTTGGAATATAAACTATATATACGGAATGATGCAGAATTAAATCCTAAATACAATAAAGGTGCTAAATACAGGGTGTTCCATTAAAAAAAATTAGGTTTTTTTAGTTACAAAAACATTTTTTTTTGATAGTCATTTGTGACCACCCTGTATAATGGATTTTCGCTCTTGATAGGTCTTCCTTCATGTGTGAAAAAAACACATTTTTCCAAAAATCTATTTCCGAAAAAAAAATAGAAAAGTTAATTTTTCTCAAAAACTACTCAAAATTTCGTATGCTATGATGACAAAAAATACTCAAAATCAAGCGTAGAATTAGAATTTCTAAAAATATTCATACCATTTCTTTAAAAAGAAAAATGTTAGTTGGTTACTGTCCTGGCACAATGGAACACCCTGTAAACATAAAAATATTATAAATAAAAAATATACTTAGGGTCAAATATTTTTTGTATTTAACTTTTTTTCTCAGTGTCTTATTTATTGAGATAAAGTATAGGAGCATCTTAAGTGGACCACCCTGTACATGTAATATTTTTTTATAATGAACATTTATATGTAATGAACAGAAGTACTGTGCGCTACTTGGGATTGGAAAAATATAATTCGTTTTGCTATAATTTAAATTTTAAAATGGGTTTTTTACCACATAGTTAATAACATCACTGTCCTTACCGATTTATACAAAATTACCTTTGAGAGTTGGCAACATTTGTAGATACTGTATTGTGTTTGTGGTAAACGTAGTACTCCTAATAAATGCCATATAATTTGCAAACTGTGGAGCTTACTTTATTTATGTTTACAAGAAAAAGCTTTTGTTTTTACCTCTGTACCAATGCTGTTATTGTTTAGAAAACCTTATATCTGCTTGGACTTCCACCAATCACACATATATTGTGCAATATGGTTTCTGTTGGTTCGTCGTCTAATTCCGCGGAGTATAAACAAGTTCATTGAATGTTCAGCATGGGCGCCCCGGTTCGATTGTAGGATATTGGGCTTTGGATGTGGCACATATGTGTTCGAATTCCCGTTTAAGCACATGACTTTTCTTGTTTTTCTTTTCTAACAAAAGTTATAATTAAAAAAAGTGCAGATTAGTTAAGTTCGGATTGGTTTTTAAGATTAGGTGATTAATAGAAGTTCAAGCAAATTTAAGGTTCTATCTATTGTTTGATGTTACACGCTTATATAGGTTATATTCACCTGGGGATTACAGACTTAAAATAAATTTGGGTAAAATTTACAATGTCGCTTTAAAGTAAAAAAAAAAATTAAAGTTGACAACTAACTATCAACTTAAATTACTGTTGTGGATTGTGTTGTGATTTTGTGTCATGTACTCGGTCATATACAGAAACTCTGCAAGACTTAGCCTTAGTAACTCATTGTATATATTTCTAAATTTTAAATTAGCATAACCGTTGATAAGTAAATAAATAAAATTATAGCAAACTAGCCTGAATCAATGTTCAATCTGACTCTCACATACAAGCAAGCATAATAGTTAGTTTTTAGAACTCCCATTGTCGAAGTTTTAATGGATTTGGTCCATACATATATTCAAAAGTTCATTTACATCTTGTACAACATACCTGAATGCGTTTTTAAATGATCTTCTAAATGGGCAAATTGAGTGAATTTTTTCCCACAGTCTGAACATTCAAACCTCCTTTCACCTTAAAAAAAAAGTAATAAAATTTATTTATATGTTAACCAGCAGATGGTAAAAATGGCAGATTGCATTTCTCTAAATTGCTAGAATTTTAAGCACAAAATAAAAATGTGTATACTGATTTACACGATAAAATGCCGTATTTGGCCAGTGCAAACCTTAGCTTCTTCGGGGCCACCCATAGGGAATGGGGTTCCCAAAGTGTGATATCACATCTATTTACGAAAAAGGAGGTAGAGCCAAAAAATCTGTACTGTATTTTTTTGGTGAAAAAGTGTTCAAAAATAATTATGTTGCCTAGAAAAGTGTTTCATTTAGAAAATTATATTTTTAGGCATAATTTGTTTTGCAACGATATACGTTTGTAATTTTAGAAACTTCGAATTGTAATCTAAAAATAAAATCATAAAAGATAAATATAAATTAACTTTAATTCTAATGCTTAAAATTAAGCACTACGGCTGGAATTAAATTCTCACCGCTAATGCTCATACTTAGACCTTAAAGTTCAACTTATCCTTGTCATTAAGGCGAGAAATAAAATAAAAAAGATAAATAATAAGTCATATTAAATGAAACCATCTTAATAATTAAACAGTTCATGTTGTATTAGAAAAATGGAGCTCTGAGTTGAAAATCCATGGAGAAAGGATGATTAATTTAGTTGAATAAGAATGTAATAATAGTTTTTCTCTTTGTTGATGTGGAGTAGGTACCTACCTATTGTTCAAGAGAAACATTGTTACACTTTATTTTTAAATAGACTACGACTAAAAAAAACTCAAAAATTACAAATTGGAGACAATGAAATTTAAAAAAAAGGTCAATATTTAATTTTAGATATAATTAAAACTGGCCACTCCCGAAAAAACGTTCTTATTTTATACTATTTCTATCATTTTTGCTTAAATAAAGTGGTTCTGAGTGGGGGATGAGTTCACCCCCAAATATCCCCATTATATATGCCACTGGCTTAATGTGACATGTGTAATATGATGGATACACTACACATCTTAATTCTAAAATGCTGTAAACTAATAACAGATTTTTTTATGGCTTTGGATTATTGATATTTTCACAGTTCTTAATGAAACCTACAATTTGAAATCTATTGTTTATAGGTGTACTGAAATTCAATTTTTGGTCAAATATAAAACCTAAATCATTAAAAGTTACTACTTCTACTAAGAAGTGGTTAACTAAAACATAATTATTAGGCTTAGGATTTTTTTTTTTTTTTTTTATTTCATTATTCGTGCACAAAACTAATACATACATAGTATACATTAATTTATCCCACTAGTCATAAAGTAAAGCTTACATACTAAGTAGAATTGACAACTGCACTAACATAATTGTAATAAAATAAAATACGGTATAATACATTACAAGAACACGAGGAGATACTAACACAATTTAGCTCGGACAATCGCAAACTCCATCAAATCACTTCAATCCAGCTTATTTTGACTTTGACTTTTGAGAACAAAATACAACCATAACATAAATAATACAATAATAAATTTGATTTATTTTCGCTAAACGACCCAAAGTTCAGTGCTCATTGCGGAGAATTAAGAAACTCACTTACAGAGTAAAAAGCATTTTCCAGCAGATAGTTTTTTACAGCTTTAGTAAAATTTTTTGTATTGCTATGGGTTCTTTTAAGCTTGTTGAAACATTTTATTCCTATATAAGATGGAGAGTTTTGTCCCAGTTTTAACCTGGAGAATGGCTGATAAATATTTTGTCGTTCACGGACTGAGTAAGTATGAACATCTGAGTTTTTTAGGAATGTATTCTCATTTTCCTTAATATAACAGACCAGATTAAAAATGTAGAGACATGGTAGGGTGAGGATACTGTCTCTCTTGAATATATGTCGGCAACTTTGATGTGGGTGGGAATTATTTATGCATCTGACAACTTTTTTCTGCATAGTAAAAGCTTTATTGAAGTCGATGAGCCCCAGAATATCAGACCATACCTAAGAACAGACTCCACCAATCCAAAGTAAAGCATTCTCAGAACACCTGGCGTGACAGTATCTCTTATAAATCTTATAAGATAGCACATGCTGCTGAGTTTTGAGCAGACCAAGTCTATATGTGCTTCCCATGTAAGTTTGTGATCTAGAGTAATGCCTAGGAAGTTAATCTTGTCAATAGATTCAATTGACTTTTTTCCCACTTTTATAAGTGGACAAACTTGAGTTATTTGATTTTTTGTGAGAAATCGCATATAATAAGTTTTGGCTGTATTAAGGATCAAGCCGTTGTCCCCGCACCATGTGTTGAGTTCCTCTGAGGCATTATTGCTTTTTTCAGTTAGATCCTCTAATGATGTTGACCTTAGAAGAAAGTTT
Organism: Kuschelorhynchus macadamiae; assembly: GCA_030620095.1. Taxonomy (NCBI): domain Eukaryota; kingdom Metazoa; phylum Arthropoda; class Insecta; order Coleoptera; family Curculionidae; genus Kuschelorhynchus; species Kuschelorhynchus macadamiae. Next base: position 247,173 of record JAUTXW010001636.1, read on the forward strand.
GTGTCATCTGCGTATAGAATGGTCCTGTCAGGAGTTTTGCATATATCGGTTAGATTGTTCATGAAAACAATGAAGAGCGTTGGAGAGAGAACGGATCCCTGGGGAACACCAAGCTTTGATGCAAGTGTTTTCGATTTTATACCTTCTATGATGACAGTCTGGGTGCGGGCAGAGAGATATGATGAAACCCAGTCATAAGCATTTCCTCTTATACCTATGCCATACAGTTTTTCTAGAAGAAGGTTGTGGTCAATTGAGTCAAACGCTCGGCTTAGATCGTAAAAAAGACCAAGGGAATATTGTCTTTCATTTAAGGATTGATAGATAAATTCAACACATTCTAGAATTGCAGTACAGGTAGATTTCTTTTTTGTGAACCCATTTTGGACATTACTTAATATGTTTTGTTGTTCAAGAAAATCTACAAGTCTGTTATTAAAAGCAGCTTCAAAAATTTTAGAAAACTGATTTTGCATGCATATGGGGCGGTAGTTTTCTATATTATCTCTGGAACCTTTATTTTTAAAAATCGGTATACATCTGGATTCTTTTAGGGAGTTTGGGTAAGTACCTGTTGAAAACGAGAGATTTATTAAAAATGATAGGGGAGCAGCGATAATTTCCCTTGCCTCTCTTAGGATGGTGCCCACTATGTCATCAGTCCCTGGGGAAGGTTTGGAGCTGGTTTTGTTAATTATATCTATGATTTCGTGTGGGGTTGTGGGACGTAGAAATATTGTTTTTGGGAGGTTTTGTATATTTATATTGTTGAAATTTGGCTTTTGCGAGGTGTTCAATAGATTTATAAAGTATTCATTGATGTAATTGGCTAGATTATTTAAGTTTGTTATTTTCTCGCCCTGTTGGTTTTTTATATTAAGTTTTATTGGTTTGTCTTTTCTGTTTTTATTTATAATTTTCCAAGTTTCTTTGCATTTATTGGTGGCATTAAGGATTCTTTTGTTATTCATGTCTTTTTTATGATTCTTTATGGTGTCTTTGTAAAGTTTTTTAAAAGTTGTGTAACATTTTGCATATTCTGGATCATTCAATACTTTCTTGAGTCTTTCCATTTCACATAAAAAACTGTGCATTTCCTTTATTTGCGGGGTATACCACTTTGTTGATTTGGCCTTGGTTTTTATAAGTGGGATGGCTGAGTCATAGTGGAATTTAAAAGTTGCATAGAATAGCTCAAAACATATGTTGATCTCGTCTGTTTTAAAGAATTCAGACCAGTTCTCTCGTTCGAGGCCCCTCTTGAAAGCTGCAACATTGTAATCATTAAATTTTCTTTTATATGAACTTATTTGGTGGTTTTGATCATGACACATATTAATTTTGAATATTTGATAAGTATGGTCTGATAGAAAAGATTCCCCTATTTCAGTTACTTCTATATTTAGGTTTGAGAAGACATTATCAATGCATGTTTGACTGTGGCTTGTCATTCTAGTTGCTTTTTCTATGAAATGTTTAATATTAAACTCGGTGAATAGATCAATCAAGATTTTCCTGTTTTTATTATCCGTGAGAAAGTCAACATTGAAATCCCCAGTTATTACATAATAATTTTCCTTTTCAAAGAAGTCATGCAAGAAAAGGTCAAGGCTGCTGATGAATCTCTCAAAGTCTCCGCTTGGGCTACGATATATAGTAACAATAAACAGTTTGGATCGTGTTCTTTTAATGTTTATACAAAGCTCTGATATACAGATTTCAAAGACTTTTTCTACAGATTTTATATAGTTAACTTGGCGTGCGGTAATATCATCCCTATAGTAAATACAAACGCCCCCGCGGGAATATTCCCGCCTACAGAAATATGACACTAATCGATAATTCTCGATATTTGTTAGTTTGACTTGTTCGATGTTTAGCCAATGTTCGCACACACAAAAAATGTCTATTTTTCCTTCTTCCAGCAAGATACTCAATGCGTCAGTCTTCTTGCACAGACCCTGGACGTTTAGATGCATAACAAGAATGTTATCTTTTTTAATAGTTCTTGATTTCTTAATATTAGAGTGTTCGATACTGTAACCACCACTTTTTATTGCCCTGTTAGTTGGCTGTTGTATAGGATCTTCCACGAAAAAACAAACTACTATCAGGTATTTCCATCACTCCACAAGTTTCTGACTGTGGCGATCTGTCTTCACCTTCCTCCTCGATGGTGTCTGGGGTCATGTTATTATTATTGGTCTCTGTTAATGTGTTAAGTCTTTCAAGAAAAACTCGATGCTCAAAAGAACTTTCTTGATCCTCCATGATAGGTAACATTTGATCGATGTATATATGTTTCATAAGTTTTCTTTTACTGACATAGTTTGTGAATCTATGCATCTTGCCATACTTAATGTGAAAATGATTTGCGTTCACCAATTTAATTCTGTTTTGCTCCTGCTTCTGGATCATTCTTATTAGTCTCTGGTTCTGTTCTGCTATAAAGGAATTCAATATCTTTCGTCTTGGGTCAGTATATGCCGAAGTAACAAGTACCATATTTGTACTTTTGGCAATAATGAGTAGATCATTGATTGTGCTGACGGTGAAAGATTTTCCCTGTATGCAATTTTCGGGGCCGATGAACACTAACAAAAAGTCGTTGTGTGTTAATTTAGTTTTATAATCATTACAAATTGTGGTGATGTCCTCGATGGATGCTCTTGTTCTATATTGTACATTAATGTCTAATCGATTTTCTGAGAATTGCCTAAGCTGTTGCCCACAACCCCTGATCATATCATCCCCCACAATGAGTAGTTGTCGCCGCCTATTGACAATGGAAATTCGGTCATGGACAACAGGGTCCTTATTTACATTACTTTCACTTATGGTGCTGGGGAGGTTTACAACTGATGAGTTTCTTAAGGATTGCCCACCCTGATCTTTACTTTCTTCTGTCTGAGTTGAGGCGTTTTTGTGTATGCTTAACAGGGCATATTGTAGCCTGGCCATTTCAATGTACTCTTCATCTTGTTCAGTTTGTGTTTCATTGGTACTAGTTTCACTTTGTGAGGTTTGAGTTTCTTGTTCTTTTGTTAAGTTTGCTAAGGTTTGAGTATATGTAGTTTCAAATGATGGCTCTTTTCTCAACGTGTCTGTGGCTTGCTTTGCCAATCTTGTTTTCAGAATATCCACTTCATTTTGCATTTCTTCAAGTTTCTGCTTGTAATATGTTTCCATATCAAAGACGTCGTCTTCAAATGCAACGGACCTTTCTCTAAATTTTTTATGGTGTTTTTCTTGTTGTTCAATTTGTGATGTCAAATCGGAGTTCTCTCTTTTTAATTTCTGTAGAAGTTCCCTTGTAAATTCTTCGCTGATGGCGTTATCTTTGCAGATTTGTGTGCAGTATATTTTGTACTGGCCCAAATGATTCCAATTTTTCCTACGATTCCAACATGATTGATGGACTATCTTATGACAAGACACACAAAAATATATTTTTACTTTTATATCCTTACTAGCACAGCATGGATATATTGAGGTTTGAAGGTCCGCAAGCACCATATTCTAATATAATCTACAATAATTTACTTGAATTTAATATCAATTTCCTTCAAAAAGTATTTACAAAATATTTTTGAAGAATGAACTTTTTCTGGTTATATTGCTTAATAAGTTAAAATATTATCATCTATGGACTCCCTTATTATGCATTAACAAATCTAAAAATATGCATGCAAATATGCTCCGAAACAAGGGAAAATATGCACTTACAAACGCATTTATTACCGGATCAAAAAAACAGAAACAAAGCAAAAGTACAGCAATTAAAACATTATATTATTTACACTTCAAGGTATCCTTAAGATGCTATTTTTACCAGTAATTATTATATTAATACAACTGTATAATTACTAGATTGATCGACTTACCTGTAACGAAGATCGATCTTAATTATCCGAGCTGTTGTCCGAAATGATTATTACACCAGGTAGTAGCATTATTCGTCTGGGTCAGCACAAAAAATTTAAAGATAAGAAAACAGTCGGTCACAATATGCCTCGTCTCAGTTCCTACGTTCATTGCATTATTTGTGGTTAATTAGGTCGCGGGGATCAGGGGGGTTGGGTTTGTAATAATCATTTCGGACAACAGCTCGGATAATTAAGATCGATCTTCGTTACAGGTAAGTCGATCAATCTAGTAATTATCCTTCGCTGTTGTCCTTCATGATTATTACACCAGGTAGACCTTCAAAGACGAAATTAAGCGACCTAATTGGCAGGTAATGAACAATAATGTATTTACATTAATTAGATGTTTAAAAATACAGAGAAAACATACTAAATGTAACAAACAAATACAATTCCATCAAAGGGAATAATTTAAGTACAATTTATAAACTATGTAAATAGGTAAATAAGATGTACCTACGTAATAAGTCCAAACTAACAAATAACAAAAACATATAGCATTATAATATGGAAGAAAAATCAATAATTCGACACATAGGGTATTCGTTAATAAATGTGTTATTATAATAAAGAATACTAAAAGTCATGGAATCAATCCAATACTAGTACCTAGTTCTTAACCGGTTGATTGATAATTGACCTAGCGAATGACCCAGCAGGGGAGGTTATAGGCCTATTATAAAATTTTTCGAATGTGTTTGACTTTGGTGTCCAACCCGCTGCAGTTCGAATTGTCTCTATGTTTACTCCTGCTCGTAAGGCTGCCGATGTACTTGCATGCCTTGTGCTATGCGAGGAAAACCTTGTGGTATCAATGCCACTGTTGGCTAAAACAGTTTTTACCCATCTACTTAGGGTTTGAGAACTAGCTGCGCGATAAGGTTTTTTATGTGTTATAAACAATCTATTTTCCTGTTTTGGCCTTAATTTTACAGTTTCCTGAATATAAAAAAACAATGTTTTTGCCACCCAGAGAGCAGGTTTATCCGGAAAAAAAGGAAATAATAGTAGGGGCTGCAGTTTTTTATAACCCGATGTTTTAATTTTCTCAGGTATCCGAATTTCTATGATATCTTCAGACGATTTGATATTTTCCAGGCAAATTTTGGAAAGTGTTTGTATCCTATGGGCAGTGGCAAGGGATAGCAATGTTACTAATTTAAAACTGAGGTGTTCTAAGGATAGTTTTTCTAGGGGAAATAGGTTTTCGAGATATGTCAAGACGACACTTGGATCCCACGTAGCGGAGTATCTGGGTTGAGGGGGGTTTAAATTGTATGCGCCTTTAAAAAACCTCTTAATAATAGGTTGATCATCCTCAACCGGTGGAAAAATTAAAGAGAGTGCGGCCCTGTGAGTGTTTAGTGTAGAAAATGAGGTTCTGGAATTTTTAATCTCTAAGAAATATTCTAATATTTTATTATTGTTATATTCAAATGGATAATGACTATTTTTATAACAGAAATTCCACCATTTTTTAAAACAGTTATTGTACTGTTTGATGGTACTTTGCGATAATGAGGCTATTAACGTTGGGATCACGGCCGTAGAAGTTCCTCTTCTTATAAACGCCCCCCGTATAACCTCCCCGCTACCAGGGTAATGTTCTGAGTATGTTCTAGGGTCGATCTGAAGAGATAAAATAATGCCGTCAAAATACGGAAATTTTAGAGGTTCACAAGTTAATAGTTCTTTGAATCTAGGGTACCAAAATTGACTAGGCCAATCTGGCACCACTAAAATTCCTAATGCTTTGTCCTGTACAATTTTATTTAATACTTTCCCAATTATGGAGAATGGGGGGAAGGCGTAAAAATAGTAACATCCCCAGTTGACCGTAAAGGCGTCCACGCATACGGATTCTGGATCAGGCTTCCATGAAATAAAGATTTTACATTTTGCGTTCTGGTAGGAGGCAAACAAATCTATATTAGGGGTTCCAAATTTGTTTATGATGTCATGGAAAACAGAATCATTTAATTCATATTCTGTATTCGGTTTAGTTACGACGCGAGATTCTGAGTCTGCTATAAAATTTCCTTGGGAGCTTATGTATGTAGCCCGAATAAAAATATTCTTTGATTCACACCAACGCCATATTTCTCGAGAAATAGTGTTTAATTTTTCAAAACGGACGCTGCCCATTTTATTTAAAGTGGCGATGGCGGTGACGTTATCAATTCTTAATAAAATATTTTCATTGTGGAGATATTTCGCAAATGTTTTTAACCCATTAAAAGCGACTAAAAGTTCTAAATAGTTTATATGTTCTTCTTTTTCTTTTGCGTTCCAGAATCCGTGTGTCTTGACACCGTTACTGTGCGCGCCCCAACCTGCATTAGATGCGTCTGTAAATATTTCTATTTTAAAAGGCTTTGCGCGAAGTGATGTTTTCGCTAATGGAATGTTTTTAATCCACCACAATAGATCGTTTTTTAAATATTTCGGAAGAATCATTTTTGCGCCATAATTATTTTTATGTAAATGAAGAGCTGCGCATTTTTCACGCTCAAAAATTTTTTAAATAAAGCCAACCGTATTTTACCGCTGGTTTTGTAGCGACTAATGTGCCTAATAATTTGGCAAACTCTCTAATATGGCATGATTCTGCATTCAAAAAGAGGTCTAAGGTTTTTAATACTCTATGTTTCTTATCGGTTGGTAGAGAAAGAGTCATGTCTGCACTGTTTATGGTAAAGCCCAAATATGTTATTTCACGGCGGGGTATTAAATTACATTTTGAATAATTTATATTGAAACCTAAAGCTAAAAGTAAATCCCCAACAATCTTGGTGTTTTTTAAACATTCAGAATACGTTTTCGCTATTATGAGAAAATCATCTAAATATGCGGAGCAGTGTATATTCCTTTCGCGGAAATATTTTAACAGTGGTCTTATTATTTTAGTAAAGATATACGGTGCTATATTTAGGCCAAACGGTAAACAAGTAAACTGATATGTTTGGTTCTCAAAATTAAACCGTAGATACTTTCAATGTTTATTTTTAATCGATAAGGAAAAATATGCATCCTTTAAGTCAATACTGCAAAAAAAGCATGAATCTGACACTAAAGATAACACCGTTCGATAGTCCTCTATTTTAAAATGAGGGGCTTCTATAAAAGTATTCAAGTTCTTGAGGTTGAAAATAAATCTGTTTTTCCCATTTGATTTTTGTGTAAGAAAAAATGAGGATAAAAATTGTTTTTTGCTGGGTATGCATTTTTCTATGGAACCGATATTAAGTAGTTCTTTCATAGCTTGTTCAATTTTATTTTTGTTACTATTATTGAAATGTACTACCTTGGGTGGAAAAATTTGTACAGGCTTGGCCTTAAAAGGTATTGAAATACCCTGCACCCAATTTAAAACTCGATTATTTTGAGTTATTTTCCTCCAATTATTTACCTTGTCTCTCGTGGATCCAGCACGTGTGGAATTTACCTCCTTGGCGTGTATGTTCTCTTCTGGGAATATTGAGGGCGTCTCGGATAATTCGCATAGTCTGTTGGAGTCGTTTTCTTTCTGAATGGATTCGTCGGGCGCTGGTAGTTTAAATAACTGGTATTCGGCCTGGCTTTATACGTTGTTTGTAAACCTGAAGGTCCCGGTTGTGATTGGTGCAAAGTAAAGGAGTTCTTGTTCCAAAGTTTTTTATTAAGCTTTAATTCATTTCCAATCTTTGCTACTGAATTCTTCGCTTGGATGGACTCTTGAAGTTTTTCACCGAATAGATATTCATCGACTGGGCATTCACTGACTACCCTTCTTTTTTCTTCACGAAGGTGCGGCTTTATCAAAAAACGCCTATGCATAGATACTTGATGTAAAGTATCACATAGTATTTGTCTGCTATCTGAGAGCACTGTGAACACTGTTTGTGTATCAGTTGGTTCCTTTCTAACGATGCTCGACATCAACCCCCCAAGCCCTGATAAGGCAGCTGATATTTGACTGTGTAACTGTATAAGAAATTGGTCCTGTTTTTTAGTCTCCCTGGTAAGACAGACGTCGATTTCGTCATTTAACCTGGGTGGCTTGATTAACTTACAGTTTTCGGGGGTGGGGTGTTTATTAAGTAGGTCCTGTACTAGGTCTTTTCCTATACCTTGTGTGGCAAAAGATTGCCAACGAACGGCCACTTCTTTGTGGGCGTCTGCAACAGTAATTTTAGTGTTGCTCGGATCTTTGCCTAAGAGGTCCAAAAAATTAACATCTACATTTTCTGGCTGATTATCTGGCCTTACGACGGCCTCATCTTCTGGAAAGACAGAAAGAGAACTATTACTCTATAGAAGTTAAAGGATAGAGAGTAAATATATATTGTTTTATTGGATTCCGAAAAACGTAATTTAATTTGAAGAGTAAAGCCACACAGTAAGACACACGTCTATTACTGGAGCTTGTATTCAATGAAAACCAATAACACAGTGAGACATTCGTCAATCACTGTTTTAATTATCTAACACAGTAAGACACAAATCGATCACCGTGGTTTTGTAAAATGCGTCAGCATTCCCCTATCAACACGACAATATGTGAGTCAGCCAACAAAAAAAAAACGTTTATTTACCTTGTTCACCTTCCGAAGATCTGCAATCTCGAATAGTCGCCTCGATTTTGCGCAATTGTGTTAACAAATGATCATATTTACTTTGTTTCTTCCTAATATGCCTGGAGGTACTTGGTTGATTAACATCCTCCCCCTCTGATTCACTCGAAGAAATAACTCTAACTCTTTTAAGCACTTTGGGCATTTTTTCGAAATTCACTCGCGAATAAAACAAAAATTCGTACACACTTTACGCGTTAATATGCTGCTTCACCGGCACAAAATAATGCAATGAACGTAGGAACTGAGACGAGGCATATTGTGACCGACTGTTTTCTTATCTTTAAATTTTTTGTGCTGACCCGGACGAATAATGCTACTACCTGGTGTAATAATCATGAAGGACAACAGCGAAGGATAATAAAAGTATTTTTTTAAATAAAATTTTAATATATAGCTAACTAAACAAACTAACTAAAGAATAAACCTGTTTAAAATTTATTGTTTATGCTATTCAACAAGTTGCGGTTACATTTTATACTATATGATGTAACAAATTAAAATTTTCTTCTATTATCTGACAATAGTACTTTATACTTGTTCAACATCACAAGATACAATTGGAACATATTCAAATCACTGTTTAGTAAAAATTGTTCATTATCTGGATTCAATGTCCCTTTCTTGTCTAAAACTGCACTAACATTTTTCAAATTTTTGTAACCAATATTTTTCTGTAAAACCGTAGCTAATTTTTGAGAAATTACTTTATTTTTAGTGTTAATTATAGTTTCACTCACTTTTTCTATCATTTCTACGCTTTTTGACAAAGAGAGTTCTTTCATCTCCAATTTTTTTATAGAATCAGACAAGCAAAAAAATTGGTTTTAATGTAAATTGACACGTACATCTTCTTTGCGCAAAACGTTTTGTGCCTCTTGTATACGATGTGAGTATTCCGCATTAAATTGGTTGACTATGTTTTTTATTGCCTAGAAATGTTCTGCGTAATAAATGGCAGCGTTTATCCAAGTTCCCCATCTAGTTACAATTGGTGATGGGGGCAGGGGGATGTTTCCTGCAGTTTCCCTAAATTTTTCTACCCGAATCAGAGCTTTCAGGAATACTTTCCTCACCCAGGAAATCAGATCGTTGACTCGTGGATAAAAAGCACGAACTTGTTCTGCAACTCGATGAAGTCCATGGCAAGACATGTGGCATGTTTCATTTTAGGGTACAATATTTGCAGACCACTCATTGCCACTAACACTCTATCATATTTAATACCACCGAGCCATAAAAGAGTGAGAGAGTCGTTGAAAAATCCAGCAACAGTTGAATGATTTACTTTGTCTAAGGTCTTCATTGTAAGTAAATATGATTTATACCTTTCTGCTTCTACACCCAACACACCAAAAATAAAATTAGCAACATCTGTTCCACATCAGTTGTTTCATCTAGTGACACCCATATACTTATGTCTTCTACTTTTTCCCGCAATTCGGTAACTGCCTTATTGTACAAATCTGGAACATAGTTTTTCCTTAACGTGGATTCATGTGGAATTAATGTCTTTGTGTACTGCTCTAAAAATGACTTAAGGGCAGGATCACTTCATTTATTCAGTGGAATATTCGCACTAATAAACGCCTTGCACAAATCCTCATTGAACTTTGATCGTTTGGGTTCCGGTCCTGGTGAAAATACTGTGGTGATTAAAACTGGTTTCTGAGCACACTTTTTACTTTTTTGGATCTCATGCTTTGTAGTTCCTATGTTTTGTGTCACTTGGAACTTCTTGTTCGCAGTAACAAGAACATCACAATATTTACAAAACAGCACAAAACCGTCAGTCGTAAAATCAGGAAAATCTTTCACGAATTGATTTAATACCCCACTAATGAACGCTTTTCTTTCGGCATATTGGACAACATTCACACCACAACGTGTAAACTAAATTGAATTGAAACATTATTTCTCACATTTTTAAAACATGCGTATTTATGATTGTAAATCCATAGTTTTTAAAGCACAGATGTTTTATTGGGTACCTATAACAATTTTAAGAAAGGATGGGTAAAACCCTTGGCCTGCCAACAACTAGACATTATATATTATTTTATTATTATGGATTATATTTGAAATACATCAAATTTGTCTTGGGAAATAAAAATATATTCAGAAAAATTAGAATATATGCATTTTTCCTGTAATAACTGCAAAATGTGCATTTAAATACAAAAATTGCCAAAATATGCATTTGAATATGCTTTCATGCAAATGCATATATATCCTAAGCCTAATAATTATACTCAACAGAAACATTTCGATGAAGAAATTTCAAGGTTTTACATTTTTGAATATTCAATTTTAATAAATTGTAGTAACATAAGCTTCCAAAATTATTGAGGTTTAACTGAATTAACTGAGAGTTTCAAACTATGTCTATAACATAGTAGAACTTTATATCATCTTCATAAATGAGGCACTCACGGTATTGAAACACACACACAACATCATTTTTAAACAGTAAAAATAAAACTGAACCCAAGGGGGACCCCTGAGGAACACTAGATACTTCTAGGGTTTGTCAGGGGTTATCAAATTAAAATCAAAGTTACAACTTTGATTTCCTGGAGGTAACTTCACCTAGCTTCACTCTTCAAAAGCAAAGTATGACACAGGCTGTCAAATCCTAGTCACATCAGTATACACAATGTCAACTTGACCGTCTTTCTCTATATTTTTAGTAAGAAACACCTGAAATTTCGCCAATTTATACTAATTGATCTGCCCCTGTAGGAACCATGCTGTTGAAACACAATGCAAATTACATAAATTGTTTACTTCAAATGTTATTTTCCTTTATGTTTTTTTAGACACTTTTATGAAATATAGGTTATAAATGGTTATATTTAGTTCCAACATCAAAATTATCACACATTTTGGTACCACAAATATGTACTTCCGTTTTAAGTTTTGTTTTCGTTGGTAAGTTTATACGTTAATTCTTTATGGGATTTGCATTGTGTTCAAATCAAATCAAATAAGCTTTATTGTTAGAAGAATTACACATCTCATGAACAAAGCACATTAAAATACTAATCAAAATCTAAGTAATAAAATTAAAAATTTGTTTAAGCTGTAAATAACTAATATAAAATAAAACAATATCATACATTTAATAATGACAACACAATAAATATTTAAAATGTCAATTAAAATACAAATACAAAAAAAATAGAGGGACCATAATACAAAGTATAAAACACATTCACAGTTATGGTCAATTTTGACAAATAGAACATAAAAAGATGAACTACATAAAATTGTCTGAGTAAAATTTATTTACAGTATAGTAGGCTTTCCCAACCAATACTTTTTTAACCTCTCTCCGGAATTTTTTATAACAGGTTATCTGTCGAATCGGTAAAGGCAGTTTATTAAAAAGTTTTTTACTATTATAAAATATTGACTTTTGGGTTAATGTACTGGATGGTATTGGCAGATGAATAGAATTTGTATTTCGGGTATTGTAAGCCGAGACATGGGAGTTAATTTCACTTTTAAACTTTTTAAACATCGATGAGGCCATTTCAAAGATAAAAATGCTTGGCAGGGTCAATATTTTTTGTTGGACAAATAAAGGTCTACATCCAGCCTTGCACAAGTATCTTACTGCTCTTTTCTGTAAGATAAAAACAGAGTTGAACAGCGTTTGCGAGCCAGATCCCCAGAAAGCTATACCATATCTGAGGTGGCCTTCAATAAGAGCAAAATACGCGTTCCTTGTTGTACCAGGATCTAGTTCTCTGGAAATAACCCTAGCATCCTGAGGAAATCTTTTTTGAAATGTTCATTATATGTTGTTCAAATTTCAGTTCGCTGTCAATATGAAGTCCTAAAAACCTTGCTCCCGGGACACTGATCACTGATCACACAGAGCTACATCACTGAGGTTATGCTTAAAGCTCCTGCAATTTACTTTGATAAGACTGCACTTGAGATTGCAATTGGGCATTTGTCTCATTGATACTACCAATTCGCTTGTTTAAATTGACGATTTCTTTTTCAGCTCTTTTACCTTATCAATGTATATGTTTTCACTCTCAAATACTTCATCTTGAAAATCTTGGGTTAGTCTCCTTTGACGTGGCAGATAGTTATCCTTTTGTTTTAGTTGATCTGTCATATTGGCAATATTATTTTCTAAATCTTGTATTTTTTTTTTCGAATTCTTCCTCCATCCTTTCTATATCCATCTCTCGCTTATTTAATTTTGTTTTTAATTCAACTACCATTTTATTAAATTTTGTGTTTCCTTCCTCCTTTAGTATGATGTCTGTCTTATTCTTAGTCTTATCCAAACTACCCATTTTTTTTATTTAAACATCCCTTACATATACTTTACAATCCGTGCAGTAAAAGAGAATGTTTCTTTGAGCAAGAGAAATGGCATGAGCTTCTGTAGTACTAACGAAGGCACAATTCTTGCATAAAATGTGATTAAATCCATCGCACTTTGCACAAAAATTTCATCTGCATTAGGACGGGCCTTGAAAAAACATATTTGCTGCCATTTAAAACAATCGAAAGCTTCAGACATATCGGCCAACGTTAATGAGCTTCACTCGACACAGTTAATTTATTATACTACAGTTGTCCTCCGTGCAGGCGGTCCGTTCCCACATCGCTCGGAATAGAAAAAGTGTAAACATCAATTTTGCCTAGTCACGTTATTAGCTGATATAAGGTAATTGGGTGAGTTTTGAAAATACCTTTAATCACAATTGAATTATTAAACTGTCACAAATCATTACCACTACTTTGTATTTTTTAAATCTATGATCTTTAACCAAAACTAGGGCTAAACAAATTATGAGTAAATAAGGCAACCGGGCTGGGACTTAGCGCACGACAATGTTCCAAGGTATATAAGTTATGTAGTGCTTGACGGTATTAAACAGTTCATCTGTTATAATAGATTCAAAACTCCTTGGAATGGTGGATAGCAGAGATTCCTCTATAGTTGTAAAAATCATCCTTTGGCCCATATTACACAACTCTCTCCTGATCAAACTTTTTTATTATTTCCTTTGAAAAGTTGGAAACCTAGACCTTTAAAAGGAGTTTTGGAAGATCATCCAGACATCATCAGGAAAAATGGCGTTAAGCCATCTGGACCAGCACGCTTCCTATCACCCAAAAAATAATCTTAACCAGGAATTCATACATTGTAAATGAATAACCTGAAAAAAAAGTACACATGTTTTCTCGAACATCATCTATCACAGTATTATCTGAAAACATTTAAAATACAAATTATTATTGGAAAAATTGTTTTAATTAAAATATATATTCCTAATTTAAAATTGTACAAGGTACCGAAAAGCATGGGGAGATGAGTTGAATAAACCATGAAATTTGTGTGACATATTTATGGATGGCCCCAAAAAAGGGGTAAAAGTAGTATTACCAAATCCATAAAGCAAATCAAGTTTAAGTGTTACCTGTGTGAATTCTCATGTGCTTATTCAAGTTGCCATTCACAGTGAACTTTTTATTGCAGACTTTGCACTCAAACGGTTTTTCACCAGTATGCTTCCGAGCGTGAACTTTTAATTGGGTGTTGTCTCGAAATATTTTCTGACAATTGCAGCACATATATCTAAACAAATAAAAAGAAAATTCTTAGAAATTTGAAAGAACAAATTGTTCTTATTTGCATGTCTTGTATGAATCACAAACCTCTTATCGTTCATTCTTCTAGACCTTACGTGATCATCAAGTTCATATCGATCCAAAAACATTTTCTGACATATATCACACTGGGCTTCTTCATCGGATGAAGATGCACTGCCACTGTCTTCAGAATCATTGGACAGCTTCGAATATTCACCCTTAAACAGAGTGATTACTACAAAATTATATTTTTATATGTACCTAGCAATAATAACACTGACCAACAATATAGGTCGGTGATAAAACTAGCCTAATCTTGTAGATTTTGACCTGCTGTCCTGAATAGGATGTTTGCCGAGGTTTGGTTTTTTTGACACAGGCAGTACTTTACTTTTATAATAGTAATAAACTTTTGTCATTGGATAGGCCTGTCTGGACCTTTCTTTTTTTTTTTTTTTTTTTTTTAATTATCAATGTGCAGATTAAATGTGAGGCTTTCATCGAAAATGACACCCAAATCGTTAAAAGATGTAACAACTTCGAGACTTACGTTGTTTATATAGTACTTGGAAAGAATGGGATTATTGCATTTAAAAAATCGGCGAACTTTACATTTAGTAATGTTAAGATGCAGGTAATTGGTGTCACACCATTTGTCAAGTCTCTCAATGTCAGACTGCAGTTGATTGGAGTCAAGGGAAACAGGAGAAAATAATTTTAAGTCGTCCGCATATAAAAGGCATTTCGACACTTTAAAACAACATACAATGTCATTTATAAAGAGTAAAGAGAATTGGGCCGATATGCGAGCCCTGTGGGACCCCTGATGTTAAAACAATCTCATTGGAAAAAAAGCCACGCACGTTGAGCTGTTGAGGTCGGTTAAACAAGCACGACTTAATCCACTCAATATAGCTTCCAGAAAGGCCAATCTGTTGCAATTTTGCTAGAAGAAGCTCATGACAGACACTGTCAAACGCTTTGGATATGTCAGTGTAAACGACATCTATTTGTTGGCCGGCTTCAACTGATGTTATTAAGTAATTTTGAAATACCGCCAGATTCGTAGTCGTTGAACGACCACGATAGAAACCATGTTACTCCCCCGAAATATAATGTTTCAGCGATTCAGAAATTTCATCGGTGACAATAGCCTCGAACAAGTTTGGTATGTGGAAAAGTAAAAAAATACCCCTGTAGTTTTTTACGTCGCATCTATCACCGGATTTGAATATTGGAATCAGGGTAGAAAACCTCCAAATCTCCGGAAAGGAACCAAGATCAAAGGACTTTTGAAAAACTTTACAGTTGGCTTTTGCCTATCTATGGTAGTAACATGTAGTAAATGCACAAGCCCGTTACCTTATTTAGTCTTATTGAATGCCCCTCTGAATGAGCCCTCATTTTCCAGTTTATATATTTTTTAAAAGATTCTTTGATTCTCAAAATATCTTTGAACTTAATTATCACTTATCTAGAACAGACCTTAGTCATCTATATAATACTACAGACTTTAATGAATCATGGACTTATTTTTGGCACAATTTTCTTCATTGTTTAGATATAGCCTGTCTCCTAAAAAAAGTAGTTATAAAGAGCAGTCTTCCAAATAAAGAATGGATAAAGCCAGACCTAATTAAACAGAGCGAGAATTTAAAAAAATTGTACTGGTTGTGCAGACCAGTCAAAAGACTTATAAACTCAGTCAAAAAAACTATTTCATGAACAGCTGGCTCTAGAGAAATCAAATTTCTACAAACAAAAAATTTTAAACTCCTCATATAACTCTAAAGCGATCTGGCAAGTAATAAATACTAACTTTGGAAGAATAAAAAAGTTCTCTAATCCCACAAAATTAGTACCTAACAATAATTACATAATAAATATCTCTGAAATATGTGAAGAATTCTGCAAATATTTTGCAACAAGCGCAGAAAACCTAATATCAACAATCTTGGGTAAACATAATATTGATTTTTCAAATTGGACAAGCAGTGAATTTCATATCAGGTCAATTTTTTTAACACCACTGAATGTGCATGATTGCCATTCAGCTTTAAAACTGTTAAAAAACAAAACAGCCTGCTCTGGTAAAAACGACATCCCAGTTATGGCATTACAAAAAATATGGGATTATATTAAACACCCACTATGCTATATCTTTAATTTATCCCTTGAAAAAGGTATATTCCCTCGTGATTTGAAGGTGGGGGAAGTTATTCTGCTATATAAAAAGGGTTACAGGGAAAAAATCGAAAACTATCGATGTATTACGGGCCTGCCTACCTTTTCTTAAGTTTCTGAAAAAGTAGTTTTATGCAAGATAGAAAACTTTTTAAATGCAGAAAAATTAATAAGTAACAAACAACACGATTTTAGAAAATAATGCTCCACTTCTACAGCTGCTTTTGAGCTATTAAATTTTGTTTATGATGGCTTAGACACATCAAACTACGTTCTTGCCATCTTCTTTGACTTAACTCGAGCTTTTGACTGCTTAAATAGCTTCTTTTTACAGAAGAAATTATATGCATTGGGGATAAGGGGAGATATCAACAAATGGTTAGTGTCTTATTTAGAGGAACGTAAGATAATTGTTAAGATTGGGGATGTTATTTCTACTGGATATAATATAAACTGTGGTGTACCTCAGGGAAGCATTATTTCACCACTACTATTTATGCTTTTTATTAATGATTTGGAAAATGTCTTGCCTATGTCACTATCAAAAAATAGAATAATTCTCTATGCAGCACCTGATAATTTCCAGAAATTGGAAAATAATGCCAATATAATTTTGGAAAAATTTGCTTTATGGTGTGAGAAAAATTGCCTTATTGTGAACGAATCCAAAACCTGCTTTATGACATTTTGAACAAGAAAAGATATGCCTCGGGTTCCAAATTTGTTATTAAACTGCAAACATGTAAATAGGATTGAAAATAACCATAACATGGTGCAACCACATGAACCATGGCGCAAGTAAGTTAAATACTGCCTGCTTTGCAATAAGAAATCTAAAAAACACTTTAGAAATAAAACTACTTTTAAATACCTATTAAGCACTAGCATATAGCCAGCTAAGCTATGGTATTATTTATTGGGGCCAATCAACAGATTTAAACAGAATTTTTATATTACAAAAAAGAATAATTAGAAAAATTTTCTCAATAAGTCCATTAGACTCATGTAAACCCTTCTTCAAACAGTATAAAATTCTCCCTCTTCTATGTTTCTAATTTTACACTCGGATTATTTGCTAAAAAACAATTCACTAGATTTTCTCGTCATCTAGAACTACATAATTATGGTACAAGAAACTCCACAAACATTTATATACCTCCCTGTAGGACTAGCACTTACCAAAAAAGTCCTTACTGTTTTTGTGGGAATATGTACAACCAACTACCAGCAAGACTACGAAAAATAACTTCTTACAAAAATTTAAGAAAAGTACAAAGAGTTATCTTCTTGAAAAAAGTTATTATAATGTGAGAAATTATGTTATCCTTTATTTTTACACTTGACGTCATATCTATTTAGACCTTTTGGCATGAAGTGAAATAAATATTTATAAAATAAATATTTCAACCACGATATCGTTTTATCATATTTCAAATTCAAATTCAAATAAAATTTATTGAGAAGTGTCATACAAATATTCTCCAAAGAAAAGATTACAGCAGAGCTGGTACTCCCTATTTCTAAACTAATCACCATTACATTAATTACAGTCGTTATTTCTAGTTACTAAAAGAGCAATTAAAATGCACATAAAAGGTGAAAAACACAGTCATTGTTACATAAATACACAAATACAATGGTTAAAATAACATAAAAAAGTGAAAAACACAGTCATTTTTACATAAATTACTAACATGTAACCTATATTGTAAATTTTCTTAGCATTATGAAGTTTTATACATTTTGTTTAGGGTTAATAGAAAATGAATTATTTGGGTTTGTTTCTTGGGGGGAAAAATATTGTGTTACAATTATTCTAGAGAATGGGCGAATCACTTTTCTGTATAGATAACAGCACTCTGAAAAGTTTTTTCACAAAATTTTGGATTGAAGGACAATTCTGATATGGCAGGACTAATTTATTTAGAAATTTTGTGCCAATATATTGAAACCAACCCTCAACTTGTAAGACTTGTGTTTAGGTATTTCGTATAGATTTAAAAGCCTTAAGTTTAAAAAGTTAGAATCAGATCTTTTTGAGAGTAAACCGAACAAATATGGAGGACACTTGGTATGCATGATATTATATACAGTTTGCATGTAAATAGGGTGAATCTGTATTTAATTTTTAAAATAGAGTTACAATTATAGTGGGGTGTTATATGGTCCTTATGATCAATGTTAAAAGCAAATCTTAGACAGCAGTTTTGAAGAAATTGTATTCTGTTTTAGGTGTTCGGTTAAAAAGTAGAAATATACTATAGAGCAATAATCTAGGTGACTTAAGACTAGTGTATTTACAAGGTTCCACTTCATTGTGTTGGAGAATGAGTACTTAAATTATACAATGCTTTTAATTTAGAGAATGCTAGGCTGATTTTCTTTAACACGTGGGCTTGAAATGTTAAATTTGAATCCATGAAGAGTTCAAGATTTTTAGCTGTGCCCACTATAGCCAGCATAGTGTCACTCATACGAAGTTCAATGGTAGCACTATCATGCGTTCTCTCACAGGCTGAAGCACCACCAACACACATAGCCACAGATTTACGTGGATTCAGACAAAGGCAACTCTCTCCAGTCCACTTCAGCATTCCGTTAATGAATGATATACATATTTTTTTTATTTATTTGACTACATTTGTTAAATGAAACATTATAGCAAGTCAAAAATTTTGAATATAAAATTGGGGTATTAGGAAAACTTACAATACTAGCCTATCACAAACATAGCTAAATAAAACAAGCATACAATCAGTATTAAAATCAATAAGAAGAACATAGAAAAAATATATAACTTTACATATAAATTGAAAAAATAAATTAAAAAGTAAAAAATGTTCACTTAAAAAGTCGCTAAAAATAGTCAACTGGCCAAATCTAACAGAGAGTTTAAAGAATATATATTCATGTATGTACATAGTTAAAACAACGAAAAAAAAACAAAAACAGAGTCAGATGGTTGCAGCGTAAGCTTCCTGTAAATATTCTTGGATGGAATAAAAGCCTTTTCTTGCAAGGAAAGTTTTAAGTTTAGCTTTGAACACATTGACTTTAACTCAGTTCCTTATATATCTGTAGCAAAGCATTGTAAGATTTTGTAAGTCCCTGAGAATTACGATTTTCAGAATGTGCAAAACAGATACTTTCTTGTATGTCGCAAACCTGGCAAAATATAAATAAAGAGGGAAGTGTTAATATACTGGCACCAATAAAGAGAGGTTTGTAATGTTCAATTGGGCCAACACTACATGTCCTCAGAGCAGTTGTTGACAATTTATTTTTAAGCTGTCTTAAGAGAAACACCAAGAACCTTAAACCACACACGATAGTTACATCGGCGATTTATTTCCGTCAGTTTAGCGCGAGCGAAAGAATAACCTAATATAACCACTTTTACAAAGAAAATGGAAACAAAAAAACCAAATAACTACAGAGGCTTCTGATACCTAAGTATAAATTACTTTTAGATTAATTAACAAATTAACACAACTTGCCCAAAAAATTAATAAGAAAATAATAAAGAATCCAAATATATCTATAGTTAATATTTTTCTATTGCACTGGTGTGCCCACTCTTCCTTCATAATTAATTTTGGAAATCTATGAAAAGTTACACATGGCAAGGGATTTTTGTAACTATTTTTGCAATTATACACAGCACACATATCCCCACACATTGTTTTTTGTTATGTAGACTTCTACAGAAGTAAATATAACAGTTATAAAAAAAGTTTTAATTCTTTTCTATTACCACTTAAATAAACTAAAGAATAGTGAAAAACAATGCTTAAAAGGCAAATTTCTATTACAGAGCAATGTAACTAATGATAAATCTTTAGAGTGAGAAGGCCAGAGTATGTCACTCACTCAGTCATGAACTATGAACGTTACGCTTACGAGAAGTAACTATCCTGTGTGGTTTATGATTCTTGTAAAAATACCATACTCGATAGCTTTCCACAAAGCATATCTACATGACTGGACCAAAACAATGAACCATCAAGCATAATACAAAACATTTTGACTAGTTGGCGATAATCCGAACCTGCAGAACTTGAAAAAGTCAACATCTGCGACTTCTGGATTACATTTCAAATAATTTGAGGCAAACCAGGTAACTAACGTGGTTATCCAAATTGAACCTCTTTGGGCAACTTATGACGCCCCCATAGAGAGAACAATGAGTTGGATGCATAGAACTGAAAAAGTCGTTAATATAAATAACAAATAAAAGAGGGCCCAAAACGGATCCCTGAGGAACACCATGCCTCACCTGACAATATTGATAAGCCACACGAATTTTTTAATAAGTCAAGCAACTTTTTTTGCATTTGTATTGTATGCGAGATTGGATTAATGAAAGAAGCTAATCAATGCCATTCGCTATACCAACGGTTTGGCGAAAGCCAAAAAACCAAAGATATTATAAAATGTGAGACCTCAAAAGAAATTAAAAAAACTTCAAGAAGAAGCACAAAGAGCTCTTAGTAACGACTATGAGGTGCATCTGACTAAACTAAAATCTCCTAAATTGAAAATTGTTGGTGTATCATTTAAAAACCTGGAAATGACGTCAGCCCAGATAGAAGATTGTCTTAGAAATCAAAATTCTTTTATTCTAAAAGACGATCACTTAAAAGTAGTATATGTGAAAGAACACAAAAGCAAAAATAAGAAAACAGTATTTTTGGAATGCTGTCCTAAATTTTTCGACAAATGTATAAGCAATGAAAGAGTATTTTTACTATGGCAAAGCTGTAGAGTATTTGAAGACATTAGTGTACTTAAGTGCTACAAATGCCAAACCACAAACCAATTGGTATGTGGTTACTGCATGGGTTCTCATGAAACTAATCAATGTTCCAAACCTTTTAAAAAATGTGCCAATTGTACATTTGCCAATAACAAGTATAATAAGAATTATGATGTCTCTCATGAAAGTAACGATACTATTTGCCCAACCTACAAATACATGCTGGAAGTTATGCGGAGCAAAATAGGTTACGGAAAATTATAATGGCAGGCAACATCGAGGTAGATCTCCTTGATACTCTAGAAAATATGAAGGAAAATCTTGACGAGGCAGGTGAAAGTGTGGGAAATGATATCTTAAAATCAAAAATTAACATTAATGGGAAAATACTTAATTTAATACACATAAATATAAGAAGTGTAAAAAAAAATTTTGACTCTCTCTTAGTGACTATAAAGGCTTTTGAACTTGATTATTGACTTTTCAACTAAATGACTATGATGTTGATCATTTAGGTACACCAGGTTACTCTGTCCATTATAACAATGCCAATATAAACAAAAATGACGGTATGCCAATTTATACTAGAGATAATTTAAAAATACTCGCAAAAGATATAATTCTACTAACATTGCATATCACACTAACTAAAATTGAATTAGAATTAGATAACATTAGTTTTGGTATAACTTGCCTGTACAGACCTCCTTCATCAAATTTAAAATTATTTATTTTAGACCTACAAAGTTATCATAATGCAAATCTAAAAAATCAGATTGAGGTCCTTACAGGTGATGTTAATATTAATATCAATGACAGTGATAACGATAATGTTAATTCATATCTCTCGACATTAAGTAATTTTGGTTTTCTCTCATATATAAACTCTTCAACAAGAATTACCTCCACAACTGCCACTTGTATTGGTCACATTTTTGTGCGAAAAAAACTTAATAATTCTATGCTTAAGTATCAATCCTTCATATTAGACTCTAACTTAACTGACCATTTCCCAGTCATGCTCAATGTAAGAAAGTGTAATCTTGACTATGACATACAGAGACAAGACAACGTAAATAAAGAAACTCTTAAAATTGATTATATTGCTTTATCAAACCTTTTAGCAATGCAAAATTGGCAATATGTTATTGATTGTTCAACTTCTGAAGAAGCCACTAATATGTTCTATGAAATTTTTCAAACCTTACTAAATAAAGCAAAATCAATAAAAGTACCAATGAACAAGTCAAAAAAAATCAAACCTTGGATTACAATTGGTGTTATAAACTCCATAAAACAAAGAGATAAACTAAAAAAGAAAGTTTTACATTCAAATAATGAAGTTTTAAAAACTCAGTATAAACATTATAGAAACCAGTTAAATAAACTAATAAATAAATGTAAACTTGACTATTATAGAAATAAAAGCGACATTAAGAAAATTTATAAAATTATATCTGAAGCCACAAACGAAAAAGTTAAAAACAATGACATAATAAATATTTTGGACAAAGAAAAAACTTTTACCACAGACAAAGACATGGCCAACTTTTGTAACAACTTCTTTCATATCAGTTGGTAATGATATGGCTAAAAAAATACCGCTAGCCAGGGAACCGGAATGTACTAATAAAGAACTATCATCATCACTTTTTTTAAAACCGGTAAATAAAAATGAGTTAATAAAACACACAAACTCACTCAAAAACAGTTCGGCTCCTGGCGAGGATGGGGTATCAGTAAAAATTATAAAATCGGTGCATGCCTATATTTTGGATACTTTATTACATGTAATAAACTTAATTTTTAAAACTAGCATTGTACCTTTAAGATTTAAAACTGCTGTAATAACCCCTATCCACAAAGAGGGTAATAAAAATAATATTAATAACTACAGAACATTGGAAATCCAAAGATCAGTTGCAAAATTATGCAATTAAAAACTTTAATTTAGTGTCTATGTTTTGTCGTGAAGAAGGGCAACATGGTGGTTCGGCTATATTCGTCAAACAAAATATTAAATGTAGATTTAAGTCAAAATTAAACAATATATCTGTTCACGGCAGTTTTGAGTGTGCTGCCATAGAGTGTAAAATAGGAAGTTTAAATGCAATTATTATTTCTATATACAGGCCACCAAACGGAGACATAAAGGTATTTATGGAAAAACTAGAGCTAATGTTAACATCTATATTTAACGAAGATAAGGTAATCTATATAGCTGGGGATTTCAACATTGAAATGTTAAGAGAAAATAAAACAAAAGCAGACCTCTTCTCAATCATGAGTTCGTTCAATTTAATACCTACCGTTTCTGAAAATACACGAATAACATCCACTTCTTCCAGCTGATTAGATAACATTTTCACAAATTCATCTATTATTGAAGCCATTGTTTTTGAAAGTTTTGTATCGGATCACACTGCACAGAAGGTTGTTTTTGAAACGATGGACGACAACATCAAAAAACAAGAGTACATACGTTTTTTCTCAGACACAAATAAAGCTAATTTTCTGTGTAGTCTGAGAGAGCAAAACTGGTCGGATATTGTATATAAAATTGATATTTTTGATGTAAATAAACAATGGGAAAATTTTATTTCTACCTTTAAAAATATTTTTAATCAGCATTTCCCCCTAAAAAGAGTTAATAAAAATACTAATAACAAAAAAATTGGTTTCAACCCAGAAATAACAGAATGTTAAAGAAAACTTGATGTTCTATTAATTTTGTGTAAAAGTGATAATAAATACAAGGATCTTTATAAAGAAACAAAAAAAGAGTATGACACTCTCTTGAAAAAATCACGCATAACAAACTGTGAAACTAGAATATCCAAATCTGATAATAAAATGAAATGTATGTGGAGAATTTGCCACGAAATCACAGGTAAAACAAAACAAAAAGATGAACTTAAATTAGAGGGAGATGCTGAAAAAATAGCAGACAAATACAATGAATTCTTAATTGATGTAGTTCCAAAATTGTTTCAATCTGTGAGTGATCACCCTCATCTGTGTAATATACCAACAAATGATAGATCAATCTATATAAGGCCAGTAACCCCTAAAGAAATAAATGAGCTAGGAACTAATATCAAAAATAAACATAGCAGTGGACTAGATGACATTCCAACTAGTATCATGAAACTCGCTTTAAGTGAACTGCAAGAAGTGTTGTGTTTTTTAATGAATAATTCTTTTAAATATGGCATATTTCCAGAAAATATGAAGGTAGCACTCATAAAACCCCTATATAAGAAGGGCGATCCTGAACATTTGGAAAGTTATAGGCCAATAAGTTTATTGCCAGCGTTTTCAAAACTGCTTGAACTTGCTATGTGTAACAGATTAGTGCTTTTTATGAATGAATGTAACTTATTTAATATAAGCCAACACAGTTATTTAAGGGGTAGATCAACGCAAACTGCTATTTTTCAATTTATACAATCAATTTTGGAAATCTTCGAAAGGGGCGAAATAGCATTTGGTATATTTATTGACTTATCTAAAGCCTATGACTGTCTGAATAGAGATATACTTCTTAAAAAACTGGAGTTGTACGGTGTAAGGGGCAATGCTTTAAAATGGTTTTTTTCATATATGGACAATCGAAAGCAATCAGTAAGTATAACCAAAAATGGGCAAACATACAATTCTCAACTACTATCCAATTTTTCAGGAATAGCACAAGTTCAGCAGAACATGGCGCCGACGAGAGAACGCCTTGAAGACGACGCGGAGCAAAAAGTACATTTTAAATGCTGCAAAACAAAATATTCTAGTGCCATTGTGTGTGTAAATTGTGGAAATGTCTATCATAAATCCTGTGCGACACGCGATTGGTGTGAAAAGATCGAAATCATCGATAAAACAAGACTAAAATGCTGTGAAAACAACGTTGAGGTTAAGGACAGTGATCATAAAGATATAGAAATTTTCTATCTAAAAAGACTTTTGGGTGAGCTAGAAATAAAAAACAACTTGCTAAAAGAAAATTGTGATCTCTGGAGAGAAAAATATGATCTTTTAAAATCAAAAGATTCAAAAGTAAATGAAAACATGACATTACGTAACAAATTTTCCCGCTCAAAAACATCAAGTGGAGAGGTGGCTAAAATTTCGCGCATGGCAAAGGACGTCCCGAAAGAATCGACACCGAATGTAGCAACAAGCCAGGAAGTCTGCCGTGAAGTTGGCAATTTACAAAAAAACACTCTTACCAACGTCGAAATCCAAAGTTCTAAAAACCTTGTGGAAAAGGAAAAATTGTACTCCAATAGTACAATTACTGCATCTGACAATATTGACAGTAATGACACATCAGCACTTTCATTTTCTGCAAAGTCATCGAAATCGGAGCTATTGCCGCAAAATGCAGAAAATGTAAATTCTGCAAATAGCAATTTGAATCTAGTCCAAGAAAAGAATGTGGAACCCACAGAAGATCAGGGATGGACAACTGTCCAGTCAAAAAGGCAGAAATCTGCGGGAAGAAATACATATATACAAAGAACTAGTCGACCTGAACCAATAAAGGGAAAAAATGAGTCGGAAGACGCACTACTAGTAGCAAGAAAGCATGCTTGGATTTTTATATCCGGAATGGACCCACTAATGCAAGCAGAGAATGTGCTAAATTTCCTCAAAAAGCACAACCTGGGTGATGGCTGTTCCTGTGAGAAGATATGGACAAAAAAGGACAAATACCAATGTTCCTTTAAACTAACTGTACCCATGGAGAAGCAGAAGACCATTATGTCGGCAGACCTCTGGCCTACAGGTACCATAATTAACCATTTTCGCAACCTGCAACGCCTGCAGTCCCTCAAAACATGAAGGATGCAGTTTTTCTAAAGTTGTACCATTTCAACATGCAGTCACTCAGAAATAAGATACCAGAACTGGAAACATATCTTTTGGACAAATCTCCCGACACGCTTTGTATAAGCGAACACTGGTTACGAGATGATGAGATAAATACAGTGAAGATTAATGACCTTCCCTTTGTTGGCGGCTTTTCCCGTAAACTGAGTGGAGGCGTTGGAGTAGCAACTTTTGGTAACAACTTCAATTATTTGCCTTTAACAGAGGTTAGTAAACTAAGCATTGAGAAATGATCTGAATTTTGTGGGGTTTTTCTCAAGGATTTTCATCTTAATCTAGTAACAATTTATAGACCCCCCTCGGGTTGTTTTGACACATTTTTAGAGCGCCTTGAAGCATGTCTTGAACTTTTAAATATAAGAGATAAAATAATAATAGTAGGTGATTTTAATGTACATTTTGGAACAAACGATAAGAGGAGTGCTGACATGTGTAGTTTGCTTCTGTCATATGGACTTAATCCGACAATTTTAGATCCAACAAGGGGGTCGAATTGTCTTGACAATATTTTTACTAATATTTTTTCTGGGGACTATAAGATAAGTCTGCTTCGGAATAGTTTTTCAGATCATCTGGGTCAATCAATGGAGGTACAGTTGAGGTGTTCCGTACCAGATGACACGACAAAATTAAACAAGTTGATAAGACCATTTACTGAAAAAGGTAGACTTACGTTTTATAATTTGATAGAGTCAGTTGATTGGGGTTTTATTAATGACATAGATGTTAACATAAATACAAAATTTTTGCTGTTTACTGAAATATTACAGGATAGTTTAAAATCTTCTTTTCCAGAAAGGGAACTAATACTAAAGCCTAAACAAAGGGGAACCACTTTTATCTTTACCAATGAGTTAAGGGAAATGAGGGAAAATCTTCAATTTCTTAATGACTTGTGCAAAACTTTTAATACTGAAGGTCTAAAACAAGAAAGAAATTCTTATCGCTTAATGTATAAACGTGCCATTACTGATTGTAAGTTAATTTCCAACAACACCAGAATAAAAAACTCCAGTAATCCCACGAAATGCATGTGGGAAATAATTAATGAACATCGGGGAAGCTCCAATGGGCTGTCGGGTGTATCTAGTATCACGGCAGATGAATTTAACACTTTTTTTGTTAACATACCTAATGAAATACACAAGAACATTGTTGTCCCAGTGGATGTAGATCCGCTCAGACACATAAATAGTCAAAATTTTAATATCAACCAAAGTTTTTGTTTTTCGGAAGTCACTTTCATTGAGGTTAGAGATATAATTAATAAACTAAATAATAAAACAAGTCGTGATTGCTTTGATCTAAATGTCCCCCTATTAAAACTAATAAATAATTTGATCTATATTCCGCTTGCAAAACTAATAAACTTGTGTATCTGTAAGGACGTTTTTCCGGACTGCCTCAAACATGCTGTTGTGGCACCAATACACAAAAAGGGTAGCACTGGGGATGCCTCAAACTATAGACCAATCTCACTATTGCCAATACTTTCAAAAGTGTTTGAGAAATGCTTAGCTTCTCAAATCGCAACCTACTTTGAAACAAACACATTTTTTCAGAATCCCAATTTGGCTTTAGGAGGGAGTGGAATACTGGTTTGGGTATCCTGGACTTAGTTTCTTACATAGAGGACTCTTTTGAACATCTTGAGTATGTTTCTACTGTATTTTGTGACCTGAGTAAGGCATTTGATTGTGTCCCCCATGATGTCTTGCTGCAGAAGCTGGGAGCATATAATTTGTGCAGTAGTAGTATCAACCTGCTCGCCTCATATCTGACTAACCGGACTCAACATGTGAGACTTGCTGATGGTGATTCAGATGTCCTACCAGTAACAGTTGGAGTGCCTCAGGGATCGGTGCTCGGTCCTCTACTTTTTCTTATTTACATCAATGATCTGCCCCTTGCTCACCCTGAGGTGCATTGGACACTCTTTGCCGATGATACGACAATAGCTTTCAAACACCAAGATAAACAACTGTCTCAAATGAGGACCCTTGAGGCACAAGGAGCAGCTGAGACATGGTTTTCTTCTAATATGCTATTCCTGAACGTAGCAAAAACCAACAATATGACATTTTCCATGAGACAACTTTCTGGCGAGGAAATTGAGTGTGATGTGAGGTTTCTGGGTGTTAACTTGGACCCTAGGCTGCGATGGCACAACCACATAAATTCCATCTGTAATAAATTAAATTCAAACATTTTTGTCCTGAGAAATCTTGCTCACTGTGTAACCAGGGATGTGTTGCTGCAGGCATACTATGCCCTCGTGCAGTCGCATATGTCTTATGGAATCATCATTTGGGGTCATGCTTCGGATGTCTCGAGAGTCTTTGGTCTCCAGAGGAAAGCTATCAGGGTAGTTAGTGGTTTGTCATATAGGGATGATTGCAGGGACACATTTGTGATGTTAAACATATTAACCCTACCTTCCCTGTACATGTTGGAAACATTATTGTATGTTAAAAAAAACCTAACAGGATATAGAAGACATGTTGATGTCCATGAATATGATACAAGAGGTAAAGGTGACCTAGTCACAGGTTACTGTCGTCTGAAAAGGTGTCAAAATGGCTCAAACTATTTGGGTATAAAACTTTTCAATAAACTTCCAACTTCCTTGAGGGAGGCACCACTTAAAGTTTTTAAGAGCTCCATAAAGAAGTTGTTGCTCCAGGGGGCATTCTACTCAGTGGACGAATTTTTAGATTCTGCGTGTATTTTATAGTGTGATTTTATAAGATGTCAATGTTTGTGTTGTATTTTATTTTAGTTTTAACTTAATTTTAGCAATATATGTATGTATCTTTCATGTTGATTTTATATGGATCTGTATGTGTACTTATATTTAAAAAAAAAAAAAAAAAAATATATAGTATTTTCTACTGTTTGACGTGTGTAAACTTTTTTTTGTACTGACACGAATAAAGAAATTTGAATTTGAATTTGAATTTGAAAAGGCAGCATCTTGGGACCAATCTTGTTCATTGTGTTTGTTAATGATTTATATTCAATAATAAATGGACCTAACCATAAAATTATTAGTTTCGCTGATGATACTAACCTATTAATAGGAAGTAAATGTATTAATCAGTTACACGTTAGCAGTAAAGATCTTCTCCACCGAGCAATTAATTGGATTAATCAAAATAAATTAATCCTTAATTCATCCAAAACAAATGCCATATTATTTAGAACTAAGCAGTCCAAAACAGACCATGTTGAGTGTCTGGAGACCGATGATCAAGGTGACATTGTAGTTTCTAAGGACTCAAAATTTCTGGGCATTTACATAAATGAATATTTGGACTGGTCATCTCACATATCTGCTTTAATAAAGAAATTAAATTCAATAAGTTACGGGATGCGAGTCATTGGCAAGTATATGAATGAAAAAACATTAAAAATTATGTACTTTGCAAACTTTGAGTCTGTATTAAGGCATGGAATTATTTTCTGGGGTCGGGACAGTATGATTCAAAATACTTTTGTAGCACAAAAACGAGTAATTCGGATCATCAAAAAAATGGACTACATTGAATCATGCAGATCAGTTTTCCAAAACTCATATATAATGACAGTATATGCTTTGTATGTGTATGAATGTCTAATGTTCTTCTTCAGAAATAAAAACCTCTTTCAAACAGTAAATGTAAATCACAATTACAATACCAGAACTGATAACATTAATTACCCCATACACCGACTTCAGTTAACAGAAAGACAACCCCATTATATGTGTATAAAATTATATAATAAATTACCGCCACACTTAAAAAGAATAACTAGCATAAGAATTTTTAAAAGAGAAATTAAAAAACTGTTAATTCAACTTGAACCTTACGAGCTGGATGATTATTTAAATATGTAAATTTAACTATATGTAATGTTATTAGTTATAGATTAGTTTGTCAGTGTGATTAATTGCATGGTTCCTTTTTGTTTTGACGTTATTTCATTTTGTTTTTTGTAACAATTCTGAAATAAAGAGTTTATTATTATTATTATTATTATTAATAAGTGTCATTAACAATTTTGGGAAGTTGTTTGAAAAATGTTTTAAACAAAGAGTAATGGAATTCTTTTCCGATTTAGGAATATTGTCTAAAAAACAATTTGGTTTCGTGGGTGGAACCAGCACTTGTGATGCGATGTATGAATTAGTGGATCAAATAACTTCAAAACTCAACAATGGTGAAAAAAGTATCGCAGTTTTTTTGGACCTGGCTAAGGCGTTTTACACGGTACCCCATGATATGCTAATTAAAACACTTGAAAAAAGTGGTATCAGGGGCTCCGTGTTGGACATCTTTACGTCATATTTAACAAATAGAAACCAATTTCTAAAAATAAGTAACTCATTAAGTGATCCTCTTAAAACCACTATTGTTATACCACGGGGAACCGTACTAGGACCAATACTATTTATCATTTACATCAACTCAATGACATTTCTTAATATTGAGGATTTCATCAATTCATATGCGGACGATACTGTTCTAGTTTTCTCTGGCAGAGACTGGAACAGTACTAGGGATAAGGTAGCCAACGGCTTAGCCATTATTAAGAATTGGCTAGATTTTAACAAACTTACTTTAAATTTAGATAAAACCCATTATATAGCCTTCACATCTACCAATGTAAATCGACCTAATTTTTCCAACATCCAAATAAGCGAGTCAAACACCACAATAGGTTTCTAACGTAAAATATCTGGGCATAATTATTGACTGCTATTTAAAATTGGATCACCACATTTTAAAACTAACAAATAGCCTTAGAAAACTTATATATAAATTTTATATTTTGTGAGAGATCCTTTCTAAAAAGCTTTTGTTCATTGTTTATAAGGCATTGGTGGAATCTTTAATTAAGAATGGAATCTTTGTTTGGGGAGGACTTTATTCTTCTGCCCTGACACAACTAATGTGACACAAAATTACATTCTTAAAGTCATAAACAAAAAAGAAAAATTATTCTTAACAAACCTTCTATACAGTGAAAGAGTCTTTAATGTTAGATCCCTATATATTCATTCTGTTTGTTCCTATGTCCATAAGATTGAAGGTCTTAGGAAGTATGTAAATCACTGTCATTTAACTAGAAGTAGAACACTTAATAAGTTGCAAGTTCCTATTAGTCACAAAAATATTAATCAAAGATTTATTGGATACTTAGGACCAAAATTCTATAACTTATTACCAGGTAATATTAAGGAAATAAAAAATCTAAAAAAGTTTAACTTAGCCTGTAGAAACTATATTTTTGTAAATAACACAAAAAAGAAAAAACCTCTAACAGTTTGTTATTAAATTGTTTTTTTTTTCTTGCATATTGTTATAGTTTAAGTTAATACATAAATAATATTATTTTTTATTTTGGCACATGATATTACATTAAGAGTTATTATTAATATTGTAATGATATGTATTACTATTGAATTAATAAATGATATGAAATGAAAAAAAAAATTACAATTGAGGCTAATTTGATATATCCAAATTTACCATCAGAGATGTCGATCCTTCAACCTTTGAGGCCAAATTTTGTTCCTGAGTCTTTGAAGAGTAAAATAACAAGTTAAAAGACCTTATAAGAGACTTTAGATTTACCCAATCAATCAAAAGGCGGAGTTGTTAGCATCTAGATTACAACAGTAGAACCTGGTTGCTTATAAGGTAAAGGTGTCATGAACCCCTTATGCCATTTTTTAAAATTGAAAATGACTTAGTGGCTTGCCCTGATATTGATGGTCTAATGAAAGTTTTAGACATAGAATATATCCTTCATCAATGGCAACATACTTCGATTAATTCCCATTGGTTATGCCATTCACATGAAAGAAACATGCAATAATATGAAGCTGCTGATAGAAATATTGCAATATAAGAAATATGATTGGCAAATTTCAAAGTAATAGCTATTTTACTTGATAAGCAGTTAGAATATACAAAGTACTGCTGTTTTCTTTGCCAATGTGGTAGCCAAGTTAAAATGGATCACTATAAAAGAAAAGTGTGGCCATAAAGACAATCTCTTGCAAAATATTACAAACATTCCTTTAATCCATAAAATAAAATCTTATTTCTACTGTTATGTATTAAACTTGGCTTAATGAAAAACTTTGTGAAATCTATGAACAGAGATGGGTCAGGCTTCCCCCTGTAGCACAAAATATAGGTCCTAGCCTAGTGCACTGTTGGCCCAATATTTACAAGTGGGGCCAATATAGAAGTTTTTTAGCCTACGTAGGTGTTATATTGGCAAAAAATATAAGTTTCGATATATAATGCCACTTTTAGAACCATATAGGCCCAATATTTTATCAGTGAGGCAAATATAAAAGTTGTTTAGCATATGTAGGTGTTATATTGGCAGAAAAAATATGTTCGATATATAATGCCACTTTTGAGCTCATATAGGACCAATATATTTATCAAAATGTAAGAAGCCTAATGAACAAATTTTCTGATTTGCGACAAACTGTCTCAGTTGATGACTATGATGTGCTGATATTTACTGAAACTTGGCTCTCCGATTCAGTGAATAGTCAGGAGTTTGAATTATATGGTTACTGTATATACCGATGTGACCGTTCTTCAGGCAGCAGTGACTGCTCTCGTGGTGGAGGAGTAATGATAGCTGTTAAAAATCATTTAAAATCAAGCATACTACCTGTTAGTGACAACACACTGGAACAGGTATTTGTGTTAGTTACTGTTGGTTGTACTTCTATTATTTTTGGTTGTGTATATTTACCACCAAAGTCCCCTCTTTTGAAATATCAACAATACTGTGCAGGTGTTGACTTTATTCTGCAGAACCACAAATGTGATAATGCTATACTGACTGGAGACTTCAATTTGCCTGAAATTAGTTGGATGAACGAGGAAGATGGTACTAGAGCAGTGGGAAGATTAACACCACAGGCTGAATGTGTGTCAGATTATTTTGCATTCTTAAATTTTTACCAGTGTAATCAAATATCAAATGCAAATTTAAACATACTAGATCTGGTGTTTAGCAGCAGTCCGAACTTGGCTCTTGGGTTGGTTGATGAGCCAATTTTGAAATGCGATCAGCACCATCCAATAATTAAATTTAATGTTCATCTTTCAAATAGAAATCAGTCTTCAAGTTTTGACTATTGCTATTATAATTTTAGATTTGCACCATTTAATGATATTAACAAGTATTTATCTAGTTTTGACTGGGCCAACATTCTGTCTGATAGTGATGTTGACCTTAGCGTATGTATATTTTACAATATTCTTTTGTTTGTAATTGATTTGTATGTTCCTAATTGTAGAGCGAAAACTTTTAAGTTTCCAAGTTGGATGTCGCCAGAGCTAAAAAACTTAATTAATCTTAAAAAAGCCTTTCATAAAAGCGGTTCGATTGATGATTATGAAAAGTTTATAAATATAAGGCGCCAATGTAAAGAAATGTCACTGGTTACTCGTAATGACTATATTAAAAACATGGAGGAGTCCATTCAGAGTGATTCGGGTGAATCTTGGAAGTTTATACATAATAAAAAAAAACACTTGGAATTACCAAATTCAATGTTTTTTCAAGAGAAATACCCTAGTGATCCACAAGAGATAGCAAACTTGTTTGCTGCCTTTTTTGATTCAGTTTACAATACAGAAAATGCCAACGGTCATATGTCACAAAAAACGATACATACTGATTCCTCACTGAACTTGGGTTGCATAGAAATTTCTTTAATGGATGTTTTCAATTACATTGAGATGCTTAACCCAAAGCTTGGAATGGGCCCTGATAATATACCCTATACCTTTATCTACAACTGCAGGTTTGTTCTGGCACCTATTCTTTATAAGATATACTCTATGTCACTAAAGCGTGGATACTTTCCTGAAGCATGGAAATCTAGTTTTGTCACTCCAATTTTTAAAAGTAGTGACCCAGGCAATATTGAAAACTATCGAGCAATTTCTAAAATATCTTTATTTAGTAAAATATTTAAGCAAATAGTTACAGATAAAATTTCATACAATTTAAATAAAACTTTGTGTTGTGAACAACATGGATTTTTGAGTGGCCGATCCACAGTGACAAACTTACTTGTATATACTGAGTACTTGTCGGAGGCTTTGGAGAGTAAGTGTCAGGTTGATGCAGTTTACGCTGATTTCTCCAAGGCGTTTGACAAGGTGGATCATGTGATCTTGCTGGCTAAGCTTTCTGAACTTGGAATTTCTGGAACTCTTTTATCCTGGTTCCATAGCTATCTGACTAACCGAAAACAAATTGTTAAGATATTTAATTTTCAATCTATCTCTATCTATCCTTGTTTCTTCTGGAGTTCCACAGGGGGGCCATCTATCCCCATTATTGTTTAATCTTTTTATTAATGATCTTTCTAAATGTATTACCAACTCAAATTTTCTTCTATATGCAGATGATTTCAAGCTCTACATGTCTATTGCATGTTATGAGGATTGTATTGGCATGCAACAGGATTTGAATCGTTTTGGAGAATGGTGTTTAGTTAACAAACTTACTTTAAACATAAAAAAATGTACTGTAATGCATTTTTATCGAATTAAAGATCCTATTATATTCGACTATTCAGTAAACTGCTGACTCTGTGAGAGATCTTGGGGTGACTTTCGACCAAAAAATGAACTTTAATTTACATATTGAGAATGTTTGCAATAAAGGGTTGAAGCTACTTGGCTTTATCTCTCGATCACTAAAAGAATTCAATAATATATATTGTTTTAAAACTTTATACTGTTCCATGGTTAGATCTATCTTAGAATATGCAAGTCCAATATGGAATCCTTTTTATGGCAAATATATTGGGATGCTTGAAAAAGTCCAACATAAATTTTTAAGGATAATAAATTATAAATTGAATATACCTATTGAACATTTAGATTATATTTTTTTTAGAAAACATTTTAAATATTAGTTCTCTTGAACAGAGAAGATTTTTGTTTGATCTCAACATGCTATACAAGATTATGAATAATAAAATTGATTGTCCAGAACTCTTGGGGTGCATATATATTCAGGTCCCTCAAAGAAACACAAGACACTCGGAACTCTTCCATGTTAAATACCATAGAACAAACTATGGACAGTCATCGCCCGTTACTAGGATGTCAAGGGCAATAAATACCTTAGGTGCTGACATTTTCTATTTAACATTTTCTCAATTTAAAAAAGAAACATGTCGAGCTCTCACCACTCAGTGATAATTAATTGGCCAATAAGTGTACTATGATCAAATTGTGATTATATATAATTTTTGTATTTTAAATGTGATGTGAGCCGCCACTACAAAATTAAATATATATTTATATGTGTTGTTAGTATTAATTGTCGAATTTAACATAGCTTTAAAAAAAAAATAAAAAATAAAAATAACTTAGATTAATTAATTTAATGTTGCAAGCTAAATTTTCTATTTTGTATACATTTTTAACTAATTTTATTAGAAGTAAGTTTTTTGAAGTGTAAATTATTAAATTGTAAATGGCATGTCCGTTAATTAAAAATAAATAAATATAATATATCACCTCTTATAAATTTCTTTCCGTTTGATGTTTTTTAATTAATGTAGTACCTTCGCTGGGCCAATATGTACATAACATATTTTTCCAGAATATTCGGCCTCTATATCACCAATAATGGGCGATCAGACTGATCGGTCCGTTTCGGTCTTATTCGAATGCATGCGAACAGCTGACTGTTTTGTTGGATTTATTTGTTTTCATTTATTTAAGGGGCAGTGCGAAGACGATTCAAAGATGTTGTGATAAAGATATAAAAAGACAGTTTCATTCTTTTAGCAGGCGCAAAGGACCGTGATAGAGGGCGCAAAATTCGCGCAATATGCTAAATACACCATTAGGAACCTAGCGAGAGGAAGAAGAATTAGTAGAAAACGATCTCGCAGTTCAACAGTCTATTAACTGATGGAATCTCATTTTAATTTTTTGTTGATTTTTGTTATTGATTATAAAACCGAAAAATTAAATAACGTATTTTACTTAAAACCCTCCCTTAGAAGTAACAATTTAACAATCGAGCTCTAGTACAATAAAGGGCCTCTATATAACTATATATATATATATATATATATATATATATATATATATATATATATATATAATATATATATATATATATATATATATATATATATATATATATATATATATATATATATATATATATATATATATATATATATATATATATATATATATATATATATATATATATATATATATATATATATATATATATATATATATATATATATATATATATATATATATATATATATATATATATATATATATATATATATATATATATATATATATATATATATATATATATATATATATATATATATATATATATATATATATATATATATATATATATATATATATATATATATATATATATTTAATATATATATATACATATATATATATATAATATATATATATATATATATATATATATATATATATATATATATATATATATATATATATATATATATATATATATATATATATATATATATATATATATATATATATATATATATATATATATATATATATATATATATATATATATATATATATATATATATATATATATATATATATATATATATATATATATATATATATATATATATATATATATATATATATATATATATATATATATATATATATATATATATATATATATATATATATATATATATATATATATATATATATATATATATATATATATATATATATATATATATATATATATATATATATATATTAATATATATATGATGATGGTGGCTATCTCTGTGATAGTGAGGAATGTTCGAAGTTGCAATTAAGTAACCATAAAATAATCAAAATTCATAGCATGAAGTTTAAAAAATAGAAAGGTGTACATATTCATATCCTTTGGGGAAATAAAGGTTTTTTAATTATTATTTAATTTAAATACAATCAAACATTAAGGACAAAATATAGGAAATAAAGTGTTAGTGTAAGCATTGTTGTGATTAACTTCAGAGAGGGTGTAGTGAATGGAGGACAACTTCTTTTATTATAAATTTGCCAATGTTTTGACATTTATTTTTGTCTTTATCAAGGCTGCAATGAAAGAAATATTGCTAAATGGTACATAATTACAATGTTTTCTGTTTTTTTTTAATAAATACATACATATATAGAAGGTACAAACAAATAATTAAAATTACCATGGTATCATCAGAACTACAAGACAATAATAATAAGCACGAATGCGTAAGATACAATTTAAAAAATTAAAATAAAAACACAAAAAATGTGTAAAAATAAACATAGTAGATATAGATAGATAGATATATATTGACTTCACGAGTCAAAAAAAAATCAAAAACTAGTAAACCTACGTTATTTAATTAGGAAAATGATGTCATTAAAATTCATATGCATAAAACACATAAAAACTATAAGGAAATTGCACATAGTACATGATAGTACATCGCCTACAGCCATACAATTCACTTTAATTTTTCTACTTTTAATTATTTTTCCTTTTTTTACCCTTTTCTTATCTTTTTGAAAAACACTAATTTTAAACAGTGATAATCAAATTGAAATATAAAGAGAATGAATATTATATTAGTTTTGTATAGTTAGATTCCATTGCCTAATACCTGCAACCCAATTTCCTCATTAGTCATTAGGTTCCCAAAAGTCTCTTAATTATATGAAACAATATTTTTCAAAAGAGCCACTAAATTCATAGTTTCAATTACATACAAATACTAATGCTTGCTCTTGACCCATTTATTCCTGCTTAAAATGTGAAAAACGATAATGATAGGACAAAAATGCAACACCTTTAATTTTTATTTATATACCAACAATGAAAATTTTTTTCTTAATAAATTTAATTTATTGATGTGTACCTGACTGAATCCTGACGATTGTCCTGAAAGTACACCATCTATGTGAAGACTACTTGCCAAGAAGTTTTTCACACGGTCTTGATCTTCCCTGTTCATAGACAGAACATCATTTTCAACACTTTCTACAAAATACAGAAGATTTTTTTATACATAAATATAAATGGGTTATTGACTAAGTTAAGATAATAAATTTCTCAATTCCACAAAATGTTTTCGATGAAGTAAAAAAATATCTAAGAGTGTAGAAAGTCTTACCTTCTCCGTTTGTATTGCTCAGGTCAGTATATTCAGGTGCTTCAATTTCTGCATCTTCGTCAGTATTTTTTTTATTATCATTATCATCAAAACCATCGATTTTAACGGGACGTGAACTCCTGTTCACAGGTGCGGAACCGTCGTATTGGCCTTCCGGATCTTCGGACTGTGTATCTGCCATTTTGTTAGATTTAAATATAGAGGTAAACGTACATTAAAAATGTAATTATTTATTTTTTATTACTACACATCAAATTAACTATTTTTTGGAAAACTTATTAATCTCATCAATTCAATTAAGATTTGTTGACGTTTAAAAGTGAGGGGTCAGTAATGTCAATGTCAAAATTGACATTTCCTCTCTCAACTCTTCTCTACATCTTTTGGCGTTGTGAGACGTCTTCTACTTAATCTGTAGAAGTATTTATTTATTTGCAGCACTATAATCTGGCAACGTTGATGAAAGCTTAGACGACTCTCTTGTTCTAGACGTATACTTTATTTTTTGCACTATGCACTTGTTTCCGAATGTAATAAAGAAAACTTGTGAGATATGCAGTAGTTTCTAAGAAAAAAAATGATTGAATACACAAATTTATTAGCAATGTTATGATTTTTGGTACTATTGTCCAGCTTTTGCATATTTCCTCTAATTTATTCCTTTCATTCATGCATATCGCTAAGAGCTGAAAAACTCCCTCCTCCTTGAGAGTCGGGCATTTTTCAGTTCTTAGCGATATGCATTTTTGCTTTTATTTACTAAATAGCTATTCAGTATTTTTTTCCGGAAACTCTTTTGCACATGGTATAGTTCTTATAAGGTAAACGAGGTTTGTTTATACCACGATATTTTCAATGACGTCATCAATGTTACTTTAATGCAAAAGAAAAGTGACACCTCTGTTACTGCAGCCACAACCATAAGGCCAATAAATTACAAAAGTGGGCAGAGTCCAACAATTGAGGCAGAGTTATGGACGCCATAAAGAGGACCGTGAGCGGAGACAGTGTATCTCTGTACATTTGTCGTTATTTTTAAATTGTTGGCGCGGATACTAGTTTATTTGTCAAACTGCTTTCGTCCAGGGCGTCCCTCTAGACTCCGTTTATTTCCAAATACCTTTTTCAAGTTTTCTCTTTTTAAAAATGTAATGCATCTTGGCTTCCATTAGATGTTCTTTGAGAGTACAACTGATATTAGGAGACGAACTTTTCTTTCAAGCTATCCCCTTATCCCTCCTACTCCCGCCACATAGCGGCCATTACCATTAAAATTCTATGTAGAACCGGGCACACGAACAGGGGAGCGCTTGAGTCTTTCGCATTCATCCCCAAAAAAAGCCACTAAACTGTACACGTGGAACGACACAGAGCCAGCTGTTTCGCTTATGTCACTGTTATTTTGTAATTGTGACATTTAGAAAAATTACTTGTTCAGTTGTTAAAAATGTCATCTTAAACCTATAACTGTCAAGTTAGACCTGGTATAAATTTAAACCTCTTTAGTGAATACGGGTGTCAGATTTAGTATTGAACTAAAACGATTAAAGCTACATTTACATTCTCTGCAAAATCCAAGTTGAAATTGACATATTGTAAGAGTGCATTTACATTGGAAATGATTATCTGAAGAGCTGATACGACTTTTATATATTTAATTTTATTATTTTCCAAGATATTATTGTAAACTACATTGAATTGGAGCGAGATGATTGTTTAACCTTCTTTGGTTCTGGTTTTAGGAAATTATATCTACCCTAATCTTGGTTGTGTCTTCAGAATTAACCCAAATATATTGGGATAAAGGTTTTTTCATTATAGCGGTAAAAAAACACTTATATTTTTTAAATAGTTGGATGTGTAAAAATATTAAGAATTTTGTTAATTAAAATAAAAATTAAAACCTAAAAATTTGACATTTATTGAATTTCTACTTGCCATCCGCAAGCTCCTTGCTTCAATCCCAAGTCAACCTTGAAGTTATTACAGGACAATGCTTTGAAGTGCACTTCGAATTTTGTTTGTTTAAAATAAATGATAATATACAATTACCATTTGCCAAGCTAACATATTCGAGTTGAAATTGCATGTAAACGTAGCTTAAGAACGTTGCGGTTCGAATAACATCTAACAGGTGGCAGCAGCATGGTAATATTAGTTAAAATAAAAGTATCGATAATGAAATTACTTGGATTCCAAAGTATCGATACCGTACTAGTATCGATATCGAAGTATCATTGTTATGGTTCTTGTCCCTAGTTGATGTAGGCCAGGGCACTAATTTTTATTAGTACTCCCATAATACATAAATTTGTATCTATGATTACTATTTGCTGATCAGTACCGGTCCGTTAATGTGCAACAGTGCAATAGGCAAATCCAAAAAATATTTCAGTATTCAGTATGTGCTAATTGAAATTGATGCTAATATCAAACAAGAAAATCGTTTTCTTTGTGTTTCGTTTTCTAAAGTAAAATTATGGCTAGTGCTAGTTTAACAAATGCATCAGTTAGCAGTACTCAACAGACAGTAAATGCGATACAAAACCAGGAGAAAATATTTAAGGTGATTGTTATAGGAGATTCCAATGTAGGAAAAACAACTTTAACATACAGGTGCTTATCCAAGAATTCTTAGTTAATATCTAACACATGTAGTATATTTTTTTAATTTTAAAAAATTCTTTCCAAAAAAAAAGAGTAATTTTGACCTTGTTATGCAGGTTTTGCGAGGGAAGGTTTTTAGATTATTCAGAAGCAACAATTGGTGTCGAGTTTAGGAGTAGAACTTTAAAAATCGATGGGGAATTCATAACTTTACAGCTTTGGGACACCGCTGGACAAGAAAGATATAGAATGTCTATGGTTCGACATTACTATAGGTATTTAGTAATTTTACTGTAATAAGACTTGATTGTGAATAAAAACTAGCAAATATAGATAGCACACATTTGAAAATTGATCTGTAACATCTTAAATTTTAAAACACACATTATTATAATTGATGTATCTTATTTTTAGGAATACAGATGCAGTAATTTTAGTTTATGACGTAACAAATGCAGCATCTTTTAGCTCTCTGAAGAAATGGGTGGTAGAATCCAACATGAACTGTATGCCTGACATACCCAAAATCCTTATTGGAAACAAATGTGACCAAAACATTGCTGTTCCTACAAATGAAGCACAAAAATTTGCTGATTTACATAATATGCCTGTAAGTACAGTCATAATTGTAAATAAACATTTTTAACTGTAAGTGGTTACAAAACTCTTAGTTGCATGTTGCATTGCAAGCTGGGAGACAGGGTTATATTTTGGGGGAGCTTAATCCTTGGATATTAAGTGATTACTAAACACATTAAGCTCCATTGGTGATCCTGTCGACTCTGCACAAAACATTCTCACAGGGCCTGGTATAGGCCAAATGACTGCTTCTAAAGCAGTTTTAATATAGAATTTGGGCTACTATAGCCTGGCGGTAATAGGTTGCAATGCTGGGTGTTCAATATAGAGCAAGAGTAGTTTGTAAAAGGCAAAATTTTATATATATTTTGAGTGGGTTACTTGTGGATTCAACGGACCAAACCTATGATAAAATTTTTTTATAGGATAGGCATGTATTTTTTATTCACAAAATTTTGAACCATTATTTTTTTTGCTTTATTTTTCTACAAAATATTCCTAAAATGAGTTTTAATTTAAATAAAACTATTTATATTGATATAATTGGTAAATGTAATTAATAAAAACCTCTTGACCCACCATAAAATAATCTTCAAAAACATTGGGGTGCTTAACATGTTAAATACCAAGGTTTAGTAAATGTTTCTATTCAATATGTAAAAGAACCTGAAACCTGAATTATGTCTATTTCTGTTTCAGCTCTTTGAAACTTCTGCTCGATTAGATTCACAATGTGACCATGTTGATTCCATCTTTCTGACTTTAGCGCATAAACTAAAGAATCATAGAAGATATTTACCATTTACTACAAGTACGAACAATCCAATGGTGATAAGTGCTCATGTTGTAAATAATACCACAAGTAATCGGTTTTGGTGTTGTTGAAGAACTATTGGGGTATATAATTTTTTAGAAAATAAATTGATAGAAAGTTAAATTTTTATAACATAACTGTGATAGTTTATAACTAATATAAGAGAAATCAAAACATTATAGATATGTGAAACATTTTATTTTTGGTATTTTATTTAATGAAATATAATAGTATTAAATATTTTATGTAACTCTTACATGTTTTATTTCAATACACTATCGTGGACTTTATGTGTAAAAACTGTGTAAAATTTTATTTTTTTTCATTTACTATATTTCTTAATTTTTTATGTTTTTTTTTTGTTTTCCTGTTATTTATTTCAATATTATTCTGTTTAATTTTGAAGTCTACTGTCGCAACAAAGTTGATTTTTGAATATAGAAAAATATTTACATTTTAAATTTGAATACAGCAAAAAACTTATCTGATTACTACAAATATTTATAAGAGAGGATGTAGCTTGCATGCCATTAACATCGTATAAAAATACTGAAGCCATTTTACAAAAAATATACTGAAATGTATTGAACAGAGTATGGCCAAGAATAGAAAGAAAAGAATGATATTTACATACTTGACAACTTATTTTGCGATTGACAGTGATCCAAGAAATTTAAACAAAGCAATTTTTTTTGCTATTCCATGCTATTTTTTTGATGGTTTTGATTCTAAACTTTGGCAGAGGTGGTTAGTAGATCGGTTTGATATATGAATTTGTGCTATAGAGATGATGGACTCAATTGCAGAAATCCCGGAAGCTAAAGCTGGAAATAGAAAAGAAAGATATTTATAAATCATCCATTTCAAATTTTTTACGATTCAATTACCACCCTTAAAATTATAAAAAAACTGTTGCTTCACTTGCTTCTTCTTCAGTTTTGCCAGGCTGAAAAATAGAAATGACCAGATTTGCCTTAAGAAAGTTACCAGATTTCTAAAAAAATCACCAGATGTAGTGATGCGGCGATGTTATGTAGATAAAAAATGAATTTCGAACTAAAAAATTAACCACAAATTTAGTAAAACGAAGTATTTTTTTTATAAAATGATATAAAACAGAATAAAACATAAATATATAAAACACACATGTTAATGATTTAATATAGCATATGGCATAGTTGTTTTCATAATGGATTACGCAATTTGATTTTATTTAAATGTAGTGCTGAATACCTTTTCTACACACTGTGGTAAAGCTAATAACTTGTTAATACTTAGTACGTTTCTTTCTGTACAACAGACTTGTCTCCAAAATTCCATCATTTCAAGAGAAATGGAAAATATATCTGAATATTTTAATAACTAAATGCCCTGTCTAATTCAGTCGATATCAATGTCTATATTTGGAAACAGAAGCCAAAAAGACAATCCAAGCAGTG
Organism: Kuschelorhynchus macadamiae; assembly: GCA_030620095.1. Taxonomy (NCBI): domain Eukaryota; kingdom Metazoa; phylum Arthropoda; class Insecta; order Coleoptera; family Curculionidae; genus Kuschelorhynchus; species Kuschelorhynchus macadamiae. The sequence continues at coordinate 290,829 of JAUTXW010001636.1, forward strand.
CGGGGAATATTAACGAGATTAATTAAATTTACGTGCAATCAATTAAAAACCTACGTATTTCGGTTTTTGCTAAAGAAAAAAACAGCAGTAATCGGCTTTAAAAAAAATCACCAGAAAAGGTCTTTTTAACTTTTTAAGAAAAGTTTTAACCAGCCACTAGGTTTTGCAAATAAAATCAGCAAGAACTGGTGAAATTTGACCAGACCTGTCAACACTGTTAATAAGAGCTTTTAAATTAATAGTTATTCTGTGACTCCGTTCTAATCTTGGTTTAATCGATGCCTTTTTTTGTAACGAATTAATCAATAAAAACGCCGATTAGGTATAGTCTGTGGTAAATAAAGTGGGTCAAGGATTTTTATAATAAAAATTCTGACGGAATATCTAATTATTTAACGGCTGGTGAAAAAGTTCGTTTACATCAAGTAAGATAAACGTGGGTGTATGGTTATAGCTTTTATTGTTTCTTCTTAAAATCTCTCGCCGCAGGAAAATATTTGTTATCAATTTTTCTATTTATTAATAATTACTATGGCTTTATTAATAAACCTGGTGCTAACGCTAACGGAACGAATCTACCTCACAGTATAAGTTTTCTTAAAACAAAAATTAAGAAATTCCAGCTCCTTGTTATAATATATAGGGTGAAAAGGTAAAACCTGTCACCTCTAAACAGATAGAAAAATTATGAAATAGATGAAGTGTAACAACTATGTATACAAGGTGATTCGGCAAAACGTGTAAAATTTTTTTTTGCCAATATCTGCCAAAATATTGTAGATCGAAGGAACAATTACGTAAATATAAATAATTTTAAGCCTATTCTGTTAAGTGAATCTGTCCCGTCAGCATTACGTTAGCCTAGGTTCGTCGACAAAACCATCATTATAGCAATAATAAATAATAAAACATTAAATATCAATCAAATTCTTTTACTAAAAAAAATATAAAAACTCTGACAACGTCGGTGTTTGGCAGGGTGTATATCGTTACGCTTGAAACACAATGGACTTCCGGTTAACGAAACTTAAAAAAGTACACATTTGTTGTACAAAAATTGGTGATAATTTTGACGCAGGAACTAAAATAACTTTATCTAATATATATTTCTTAAGTATCTAACACAACACCGAAAAATATACAAAGAAAAATGAAGTTAGACGTAAATCGGCGAAAACGAATGAAATAACCTAAGTTTCATTGTGTTTCATGCTTTACGTCTTAAAGCTACATTTACATTCCCTTCAAACTCCAAGTTGAAATTGACATTTCGTAAAGGTGCATTTACGTTGGAAATTAATCCTGAACAGCTGATCCGATGTTGTATTTTTTATTATTATTATTTTCTAAAGATATTAATGTAAAATACACTGAATTGGAGCAGGAAGATTGTTTAGTAACCTTTCTTACTGTGGTTCTCGTTTTAGGAGTTTTTGCCTACCCTTACCCTAGTCTGAACGTGTCTTCAGAATTAACTCAGATATACTCGATTCAAAGTTTTTTTCATTATAGCGACAAAAAAGAACACTTATATTCTTTTAATAGTTGGATGTTAAGAATTTTGTTACGTAAAATAAAAATTATAACTTAAAATTTTGACATTTATTGAATTTCTGCTTGACATCTGCAAGCTCTTTGCTTCAATCCCAAGTCAGCTTTGAAGTTCACTTCGAATTTTGTCTAATGTAAATAATACCACAAAAATTCGCGTTGAAATTGAATGTAAATGTAGCTTTAGAATGTGCATGTTTCAAATTAGAGGTGAGCGATCCGGTGGTTTTTCGGTAACGTCGTTATCAGTTACCGTGATTCCTCAATTACCGTTCTTTTAAACAGTGACCGTGATCCCGGTTTATCTAATATCAAAATATCAATATTATTGCAAACTTGGCGGCGAATTTAGTAACTGATTATTAAATCACCGCTACAATAATTGGGTATTGATTATTTAAAAGCGTGAAAAAATGAAATCACGGTTTACCGATTGCCGCTACTTTAATCCTGGTCGCTGTAGTTACCCGTGATTTTGAAATCACGCTGATTAAATTACCGGCAGTGAAATATCGCTTACCTCTATTTCAAGTCTGATTTTCGAAGATTTGAGGTTAGCCTAGTCGCAACAAGCAAGTGATTTTAAATTTTTAATAATGGATTTTACCGGCTAACTTAAGATAACCTGACGCTAACGGGTCAGATCCCCCTGATAGTATAGGGTTTGTTAAAAAAATCTTTGTTTTAATATAGATGCACTTTTTTACATTACCTAAAAAATGCCTAATCAAAACACAATCCGATTTCTAAAATACAACTACGTACAAAATTATAAGTTTTGTTCAAAGCCTGAACGGGTATTCAAACACACACCCGTTGCAACGAAAGTCGAGAACCCTACCATTGAGCCAAGAAGTTCACACTGAAAATTAATGACGGACGAATTGAAAGCGATTGAACAATGATGAACAATCTTGTGTCTATATATAAACCATATAAACAAGGTTTGTGATTTGCGTGCTCCGTAGCTGAGATACTTCTTTAAATTGCATTGTGTTCCAGACTTTAACCTCATTTCTGTGTTTGTTTATTTTTTGTTTACTAACCAAAATAGTAAAATACTGAAAGTATTCAAAGTAATAAGAAATAATTTAGAATATCTGCATTATTTAAGAAACGTCACGATTTCTGTAAAATACCATGTCTTCTAGACTTGCTAAGATCGAAGTTCCTAAAGATTGGGGACCATTTGATTTGTTAAAAGATTGGATTCAAGATTTTAAAACACAGTCCAAAGTTTCATTTGTGATTTTCAACTTAGCAACATCTTCGAGGCAAGTGTAGTGTATATAAGTCAGTAATTTAGTATGGTTTTCAATATACCGTCATGTCAAACAACTTGGTAGTTGTAAGAAAATGTTTGGAGATGAAATTTTATGCCTAAATAAGGTTTGTTTTATCATTTATGTTGTGGGATTTTAAGCCATTTGCCAACTAAACGTCTGTAATATATTTACTGAGCTAATATGAGTTGTCTAGGTGTAGAGCTGATCATGTTATCAAGTATAAATTATTTAAAAGAAAACCCAATTACTTAAACCTAGTACATTTCTTATAGAAAAAAAACATACTAAAATTAATGAAACTTTAAAAAACGAAAATATAATTACTTCTGAATCCTCCATATTCTCCAAAGAAAGCATCTAATTTGAATTTTGAAAGCATGTTTAATGCTAGTAACCTATTTAATATTTTTATTATAAGTTACCTTACTTTTCAGTCTCTCCCCATTTTTTTTCAACCCTAAAACAATGTTAGGAAATATTAGCAAGTTTTTGGACCCATGCCACATTTGAAAAGTCTGTCTTGTCAACATGTTTATCTTGATGTTGTGTCAGCAAGACACACTTCCAGTTAGGAATCATGATATTGTGATATTGGTGTAACCTGAATCAAAAATAAATTAACAAAACTTGCACTTTGTCAAGTGTGTCTTGCTGACACAACATCAAAATAAACATGTTGACAAGACAGACTTTTCAACCTGGCATGGGAACAAAAATTGATTGAAATTATGATTTGATGTTGTGTTAGTAAGTGTTCTTTCAAAACAAAAAATATGTGCATACTTTTTTCAAGCTTGATTTTACCCAATTTCTTGAATGAAATTTAAATATTAAATTTAATGCCCAGACTACAACTGAGACTACAACAGACTTATTTCTGTTTTATGACTTGAAATAAAAGTCTATCACATCTTTTTTTGGAAAGTGTATTGTTGACACTTGTCAGCGAGTTTGTCAGGTTCTACATCTAGGCAACTTATATGAACAAACCATCAGTTTTAAACTCGACTCATTCTTTGTAGAAATGGTGAAGTAAAAAACAGGTATGTGGGTCTTCAGAAGTTAACCGAGGATGGACTAATATTTAATACCAATTCTCACAGTCCCAAAGTAAAACATTTAGTGAGTATATCAGAAAAGACAATAAGGTTCTTTGCTACCTACTGGGGTAACTTAACAATAGAAATTAAACTTAAATTTTCACTTAGTAATGTAATTAATTATTTTTTTTAACTAATTAGATTTGATCAATACTGTTTTAGTTTCTTAGACTCTCAAATGCATTGGTTACAAAAATACTGTCGGACATTTTATCACTTCCGTATGCACAGATAAATTTATACTGAGGAATATCTGCATGAGCCCCAAACGCAGTTGAAATTTTATTCCTTAACATCACTACACTGAAGCTTGCTTATACCATGCATGTATTACACAATCCACAACCTGCAAATCTACTTAAAGCATAAGAAAATTTATAGTATGGGGTAAATGAAACTATAAAAAAACTAATTAAATAATTATTTGGTTTTGTTGCGTAATTTATTAAAAACAAGATAATACTTCAAATGGACTGCATAAAGAATGCGGATTGGGAAGAAATAAAATAAAATTATATATATGATAAATTTTGTATGCAGTTGAAATGAACGAAACTCTACTCACCTAAATTCAGAGGCTTCATTCACTTCATAATATAAAGCTTTATAAATAAAGGGGTCCCGTCTCTTGATTATGAAATTGGAGAAAATGGTAAAATGTGATTATGAGAACTGGTTGCGCTTAGAAACACCTTTTTTACCATAATGGACGACTCTCGACACTACCTTCTTCCTTTGCTATGCTTATGGAGTTTTTACACATGCGCTGAAGAGTTTAGAGAAATGTAGATATAGGAATGAATTATTGTGTTAATTGTTTTGTATTGATTATAATATTTAAGATATATCAGTGGCGGCTCTTCCATAGGATCATTTGGCCAATGACCCCCCAAAAATGTTTCAGGAAATAAATTATTCGTTTGACCGTCCCTCCTAATAGTTGTAATAAAACGCGAATCTTGGGAAAAGTTATTAATAAGCATTGATACCTTGGAAAAAGAGAACAATTTGTACGTTGACGACTTAAAAAAATGCAAATCTGAGTGTTTCACTTTATATGAGAAACTCAAAAATTATGAAGTGAAGGAAAACAAAAAAATTATCTGTGTTAACGCCACCCAGTGTCAGTTGGACAGTGATGCAGCTTTTTACTTGGTTGATAAGAGTTTGGTTGTGCCAGCTGATACTCTAGCAGTAGAATTGGAGAGATCAACTTCAAGTGATCTGCATGGGAATGTCATTAGTGGGAAAATTCTTCAACTCGGTGATCAAAGTCTCAAAAATTTAGATAAACCACTAAGACGAGTTATGGGGGAGGCATACAGAATTCAAGCAATCATAAAGCCCTATGCTACTCAATGTCAGGTTATTAAACATGTGGGATGTGTTGCGAAGGACTTTGTTGAGAATGACTATATCATAGTGGGGTGCGGCAATAACGATCTAGCAAAAGGAAGGTATCCTAGAATTAAAAGAATTAAAGCTATAATCAAAGAATGTAACCATACAAATTTAGATACTAAAAATCGATAAAAATGCGCTCTCACACATCTTTATCAAAAGTTCTCGGCCGGAAAAGATATATGTATAATAGCAGAAATATATAATTTCTGCAGGTGCAAAACGGCCTAAAAGAAGAATTGCTTTCGATTATGTCACAGGGTACCCTCCTGCGATCATGATTTCTGGGCCTCTACCCTCATCAGGCAGGCTTGTACCCAGGGAGATCTGAAATAACAGATTGCTCGATATGACAAAATCGAAAACGAAACGTCTATCATACTGAAACAGTACTACAAGTTAAATGTAACATTTAGCACCACCTATCGGGGAAATCACCGGAGCCCCGATAGGTGGTGCTAAATGTTACATTTAACTTGTAGTACTGTTTCAGTATGATAGACGTTTCGTTTTCTATTTTGTCATATCGAGCAATCTGTTATTTCAGATCTCCCTGGGTACAAGCCTGCCTGATGAGGGTAGAGGCCCAGAAATCATGATCGCAGGAGGGTACCCTGTGACATAATCGAAAGCAATTCTTCTTTTAGGCCGTTTTGCACCTGCAGAAATTATATATTTCTGCTATTATACATACAAATTTAATATTTATATCTTGTCAGTCAATTAATGAAAAATATACAAAAATGGTCTCATACTTTAACAAAAAAATTAACAAATTTTTAGGGCATGTTGATTTATATGCTAGAAATAATGTAGCTTTTTTGGATTTATCTGATAGTACTGTGAGGCGTAACAACTACAGTGTCTCTCCATTATTGCACAGGGTCATAAATAAACCACGAATACAAAAGAATTTTATACACATTAAAACAGGAAATATTCCTGAACCTGATCATGAGCAGTGTAGTGGAGAGGCACTTGAGTTGCATGCGGGGCTTGGAGCAACAATTCAGACCACTGAGAAAAATGACGTAAATAACTTAATGTGTGATATATCCACTGTAATAATGGATGACAATATGTCAACTTTTCCATTGGAAGAGAGTCCACCGGAGATAACTTAAATTATGTATTAGTGTTGGACTTGTTAAAACTATTTATATTGAGGATTTAGGTGACTGATGGGTGCAATTCAATAAAACCACACAATGCTCTGAATACGTCTATTATTACGTCAGTTACAACTTCGCACAGGCACACCCGTAACTCTTAATAGTGGTATTCGACCCCGTCGCATGGCAACTTCGACACCAGTGGCGTCGCTCCTCAGCATGTACCAAATATATGTTTCGACAAAGCTTATTTCTTACACTCCCTCCCTTTGTCGAATACATTTAACAAATATTCTTAATCAATACATAAACAAAACTAATATAATACACAAGTAAAGTATAAAAAATAATATAAGTATAAAAGAAACTTATGTATTAACATTAAAACAATAATAAACACAAACTGCTTAATTATTAAGGTGTATGTTCTGGTCTCAACCAAGGTTGAACTCACGAAGCTCATTCACCTGTAAACATTGTAAAATAAATTAAGTGTTATAACATAAATACGTATAAATAATTATACGTTTGTATATTTACATATTTTTCTCTGAATGTTCATCTGAATTTTATTTACTCTAATATTATCTTAATTTATTCTCTCTCATACTCTATACTCTCTCTTAGAATTCATCATTAGTAATTTTAGCTCTTATATACTCATGCCTATTTTGAGCTAAAGGCTTTGTCATGATGTCGGCCAAGTTTTCATCCGTAGATACCCAGCATACTCTAATTTTCTTTTCCTCTACACACTGTTTTACATAGTCTCCATGAGTAATTGCCATGTTTTTCCTTTTTCCAGCCTGTTCTCTAAGTGCTAATTCACTTTTAATTTCTTCTACACTCTGATCAAAAGTTTTAAGTTTGTGACTTCCGTCTTTCTCTGTACAATCTCTAGCTGATTTATTATCGCACCACAAAGTAATTGGATAAAATGTACGTCCAATTATATACCTGATAGATTTATCAAGTGATATTAGCTCTTGACACGCATCACTCATAGCTAAGTATTCTGCTTGGCAAGTAGAAGTCGTAACAGTAGATTGTTTATGACTTCTCCAAGTTATTACATCTCCAAATAACTTGATTATATATCGTCCAGTGGATTTAGAATCCTCACAATCTCTGAAGCTTGCATCAGATAGAGCTTCCATATTTTCTGAATTTGATAGGAACTTAATTCCTCGAGCAGTTGTGCCTCTTAGGTACCTGAATACTCTTTTCACCTCTGTCCAGTCATCTTCTGTCGGGTCTATCTGTTTTCTCGCTAGATAGCTAACTGCGTAGGCTATATCTGGTCTAGTAGCACTTGCCAGATACAGTAAACTTCCAATAGCCTCTCTAAATGGTACCTTTTTAACTTCACTTATTCTTTCTACATTCTCTGACTTACACTTAATCTTTTTATTTCTATGATCTACCTGTCGGGTTACCATAGGTGTACTCTGTGGTTTTGACTCATGCATATTAAATTTTTCTAAAATTCTCTGTGTATATGCAGCTTGGTGTAAACTAATACTTCTCTCTTTTCTATCTCTCTGAATAGTCATGCCTAAGAAATTTTTAGGTTCCCCCAAATCTTTCATCTGAAATGCGCTACTTAAGTGTGTTTTTATTTGATTGAGTTTCTCTGGATCATTACTAGCTATCAACATGTCGTCAACATACAGTAATACTATAGCTAGTTTTCCATTTAACCTCCAAGTAAATAAACAAGGATCATGGAGATCATTTTCTAATCCAAGAATTCGAGTCTGCTCTGAAAATCTTTTATTCCACAACTTAGGACTTACTTTAAGACCATATAGAGACTTCTTTAATTTACAAACTTTCTCACTTTTCATGTTTTCTGTTACCGCTAAACCCTCTGGAATTTTCATGAAGACTTCCTCTTCAAGTTCTCCATTTAGAAACGCGGTTTTAACGTCCATTTGACATGCGTCTAAATTCTCTTTGTTTATTATAGAAAGAACTGCTCGGATCAAGGACAACCTTGATCCCGGGGCATAAGTTTCTTTGAGCCCATAAACATTTTTGTCTTTAAAGCCTCGTGTGACTAGTCGTGCCTTATATTTAACTGACCCGTTACTGTCAATTTTCTTTTTAAATACCCATTTAGAGTCAATAATATTAGGCCTCTTACCACGAAGGTTTTCTTTAGGTCGGTCTACTAGAACCCAAACTGTATTTTCCTCAATGGAGTCTAATTCTTCTTTAACAGCTTGTTTCCACAACTCTTTGTCTTCTGAATTCATTGCTTCTTCAAAAGTAATTGGATTCTTTTGAATTAAAGCTAACAGTATATGACCTAACTCATCTTCATTTATCTCAGTAGCCTCTATAACATTAGTGTAACGAGCAAAGCTTGTATCTTTTATTTTCTTAGCTTTACTTCTCGTCACTGGACTACCAGTTTTGTTTATTGCTAACTCTGAATCTGCCTCTTTGTTTTCTTTCTCTGAATTTTCAGCTAAATTTATTTTCCTTGGCCTACCTCTCTTTTTCTTTTCAATAGACTTAGTCTCTGAATTATTATCTGTTTCCTCTGTTTCATTAACTACAGTAAACTCAGTTGTCGTGTCTAATTTACCTTCTTCAGCTAATTCTCTATTCTGATTTTTCAGATATACATCTTTATATACCAATCTTTCTGTAAATCTTACATGTCTTGATTCTATGAACTTTTTCGTGCTAGGATGCCATAGAGTATATCCTGTGGGTCTGTGCCCTACTAATACAGTCTTTATAGATACATTACTAAACTTTGTCTCAACAAGAGGTAATTTAACATACGCAATACAACCAAATCTTCGTATTTTTTCTAAATAACAATTTACTCTTGGTGAAAATTGAATTAATGGAATTTCATAATTTATTGACTTGTGGGGAGTTCTGTTGTAAGTATGAACAGCTGCATTGGCAGCTAATTCCCACAAAGTATGTGGTAAACCTGAATCAATCATATATGCTCTTATTATTCTCTGAATTGATTCATTAAATCTCTCTGCTGTGCCATTAACTTCAGGAGTATACGGTGGGCCACAATCTAACTCTATATTTTCTCTTTTTAATATCTCTATCTGATCTAACATAGCACACCTTTGCATTTGCACCTAATAAGTTTCGTGCAGAACACAAAAACCTTTCAAACGCTTGACTAGATTCATCTTTGGATTTCAGGCAATACACACTGGCATATCTAGAATAATCATCTATAAACACAATTATATACCTCTTTTGACCAGGCCATGAGGTCGGTCTAATTGGCCCCATTACATCTGTATGAATTATTTGAAGTGGCCTGTCAGCTCTAATTCTATTTTGTTTGAATGGAAGTTTTTCCATTTTTGACAGTATACATACTTCACATTCTTTAATTGAGTCTTCAAATTTCACGTGCTCTAATCTCTTATCTTTCTTTCGTATCATTTTCAAATAATTTAAAGAAGCATGGCCTAGCCTCCTATGCCATAGCAAACCTTCACTCTGAATGTTAGTTGAAAATGAACTTTCTGACGGATTTTCTGTAAGTATGTCTTGTAGACTCTCTACACTCTTTAAATCGTCTAATTTAACTGTTTTGTAGGTAAACAAGTCATCTGAATTTTCTGACACAATGAGGTCTTCCAATCTCTCCCTCCCAATCGCAGACCCCAAATCTAACATAACTTTATCTACAGGCTCTGAATTAACTCCCTCCGAAATAGAAATTTCTTTGTCTTTATTGGTTTGGGATTGCTCGGAAACCTCATTGTCATCTGCTAAACAAGCAGTACAGCTATAATTCTCCCACTCACTTATTGCACTTTCTTTAGCACATTTAGGCTTTATGACCTCAAACCTAACAACCCAATTTGGTTTTTCATAATTTCCTTCAAATATTGTCTTATTATTGTTTTTATTATAAACTCTGAATATTTTGTCATCTAAATGTATACAGAAACCTGCATCTACTAATTTACGCAATGACAATAGATTCTCTGAAATATCTTTTGCTGCAATAACATTTGTTAACTTAATTTGATTATCGTTTATTTTCTTATTTTTAAGCAAAAGATTACCTTTACCATCTATGACAATATCAGCAATTTCATTTTTATTCGCGCTTTTAATAACCCCTTTCTCTGATTTTACAAAATTACTTAAAATAAAACTTTTATTAATGATATGACTCGTAGCTCCTGAGTCAGCTATAAACTCTATAATTTTTTCGCTATTTAAATTTTTGTTAAAAATTTCCTTACCTTCTGTCTCATCATCTTCCTCATAGTATTCTTGTTGATTAGCTTCCTCATCAAACTCCGCCCTTCTAGCTGTAGCCTGACTCATTTTCCCTCTATTGTTGCTTCCTCTGCTTCTTGTATTTCCTCTGCAACCTCTGGTGCCGCTGAAATTGCCTCTAGAACCTTTATAGCCTCTAAAGTTGCCTCTAAATTTGTTTGCACCTCGACCTCTTCCTTGTTGAGTAGGGTTTGGCTTTCTTCTTTTAGCAGAAAGCTCAAATTCATTATTGTTGTTGGGATTAAAGGGTCTCTTAAAGCTTCGAGTGCAGTTTTCACTTGTATGATCGGTGATGCAGTTGCAGCTGTAGCAGAACCACTGATTTGTCTCTTTTAATGGACAAATATCTTGCCAGTGCCCTACTTGGTTGCACCTGTAACACTTGCTCTTAGTATTTTTGCCTCTTTGCACTTTTACTCTTGATGCTGCAATTTCTTTTTCGCCAAGATTCCCTTTATTTGCATCGTTATCCTCTTGTATGCGATACATTGTTCTTCTCAAAGCTTCCATGTCCATTTCTTTGCCAGTAGTCGAAATCACAGCTGAATCTGTGCGTCTAACTTCTGGCATGGCTCCTATAATTGCTTGATAAAAAGTTGAGCGTTGCTCTTGATCAGTTAATTTGTTCGGGTCGTCACTTAACTCATGCTCTCTTATGATCTGATCAAATCTTTCACAAAACTTGTGTACTCGCTCGTCTTTACTCATTCTCAAATTATAGAGTCGAGTTCTAATGGAAGTAGGTGTTGAACTGACTTCTCCTTTCCTACTATCTCTTAGCCTTTTTAATATATTCATAGGCTCGGTTACACCTAGGATTTTCTTATGATACTCCTCATCTATACGGTTAATGATTATATCTTTAACCGAATTTTTTCTTTGCTTAATATCAGACTCTGAAATTCCAGTTGGAGCTGGTTGACTTGGATCAATCAGATCAAGTAACCCCCAACTAGTAAGTTCGGTTTTTAAACAGTCAATCCAAACTTCAAAACTTGATTTGGATGTTAGTTTATAGTGTCTTTGAATTTTTGGTATCCAGTTACTGCAGCTTGCACCCTCTTTATTTGGCTCATTTATTCTGACCTCTACATTCTGCATGTTCTTTAACTTTTCTTTTTCTGATTCAAGCATGTAAGAGTGAACTTTGCATAATCTTTCCACTATTTCTTTTATCATTTCTCCTGTCGTTTGACTCTTTGATGTCTCAGCAGTATTAGGTTTATCCGCAAGTTTATTTACATCTGCAATTGACTGTTGCAGCTCTTCTATATTTCCTCGCACCGTTGAAGTACTTCCAGTCACACTGTTAGCATCTGAACAATTCTGATTTGCAACCTCTCTTCTATTATTTTCTGAGTTTTGATTCTCAGTACCACTCGTAACTTCTGAACTTCTAGCAGTTCTGGCTGTTGCTGTGAATAAAACATCTTAATTATTACCTGGATTTACCTCCTAAACATTCAGATCTGATCTCTCTCTCTCTCACTCTTCACACAAAGATTCCAATCTTAACAAGATTCAACCCTTGCACCTCTTAAATACTCACAGCACTCTGAATTTTTAGTCAAATAGTCAAATATAGATGGTAAAAATACTAAAAACTTACTTTGTTTTGTGACATTACAATCACTTTTCTCTCTTCGTCTGATTCTCATATACTCATCAAACTCTTGACTCGTACTTTCACGTTGGTCAACTCTGTCTGCCATCTTTTCTAGGATTATGAAACATTTTCAATTAGTTGAGTTAGTCAATGAGCTGCCTAAACCGGACACAAGTTTCAGCTGAACATTGACCCTAGGCTTTTTAATTTGCTCGTAATTTTTTTATTTAATTTTAATTCGAATTTACTATATTATGCCATGAAAAAAAAACTACAGAAGCCAGCGATCCAGTATCTGACCGCAAGGCAAGCCAGAAAGGGACACCAAACTTAAGCAGATTAATCCATTTCACTTTTATAATAAAATTTTTATAATTTTTGAGCTAAATTCTGAATTTGACTAAAATTGTCTCCATCTTATCTCATTTAAAATTTTCTTAAAAAATTTACTCTCTGAAATTCTATTAAATAATAATTATTATTAAATATTCTTGAATTTTATTAAAAAGTCGATTTCATCTGTATTTCTCTTATTATTGTAAATTATTGTAATTACAAAAATACTCTCGGGTAAGTAAATATAATAAAAATTCTTTATTAATTTATGTTTAATATAATTAAACATAAATAAATCCAACAAATACATCAAAATACTCTTCTTAAAAAAATCAGTTTTATTCTGTGTTTTATTTTTAATTTATTTTTAGTTTTAAACAGCTTTAAACTTTTTAATACTAATATGGGAGTAATAATACTTCTGACTTAACCACTGCTGAACGCATTCTATACTCTAACCTCTTTGATATACCTATTTATTTATTTATTATTATTATTAGGTATTTATTATAATAGAAAAAAAATTCAGCCCGGGAAATTCGTGAGAGCCGTTTAATCTCCCTCAGTTCATTACAAATAAAATCGTTTATTTATTTTCTCAGAATATGTCATTCTAAAAATGACGGTGTGAATTGCGCTACAGGCAGACAGCCCTGCAATTTATCCGAACACAAGGTGCACGGATTCACCACAAAGCGGTCCCCCGCACACAAACACTACCTGGCTCACCGAATCCCCTATTAATTAAGCTACACATACTTTTTATACAGCTCTTTTTAATACACACCTTATTATTTTTGGCTCCCTCTGTTCAAAATGGCGTCCTCTCTGAAAGGCCACTAAATAAATGCCGCTGCACTGTCACTCACTCACTGCCGGTTTGAATGTTTTTTTTTTAATTCACCCTAATCACCTAATATCCCGTGTTTCATAACCAACCACGCTCTGCTACCATGTTGGACTTGTTAAAACTATTTATATTGAGGATTTAGGTGACTGATGGGTGCAATTCAATAAAACCACACAATGCTCTGAATACGTCTATTATTACGTCAGTTACAACTTCGCACAGGCACACCCGTAACTCTTAATAGTGGTATTCGACTGACTGTTGTCCTCCGCCCGCGAGGCCACGGACCCCGTCGCATGGCAACTTCGACACCAGTGGCGTCGCTCCTCAGCATGTACCAAATATATGTTTCGACAAAGCTTATTTCTTACAATTAGATATATCATACCTGAACTGGGTATAAAAACAAAACTTGGTCAGCTAAAGTGCATTATATTAAATAATGATACTGACATAATAGCATTTACAGAAACGTGGCTAAATGACTCGGTTTTTAATTCTGAATTTGTTAATGGTAGGGTAGTGTTTAGGAAAGATAGGGATTTCCAACAAACTGGTAAGGGTGGGGGTGTTCTCTTAGCTGTAAAAAAGAGTCTTGTTGTCCAAGAATATGAAATGTTTAATAAAGATCTCGAAGCTTTATGTATCAAGCTGTCGTTGAGCCAAAGAAAAATTGTTTATGTAATTGTTGTTTATTTCGTATCTGGTAGTAAGCTAGATTTATATAGAAAATTTTATCATTGTGTGGAGTCCAAACTGTTAAACTGTAATTGTATAATTTTAGGTGATTTTAATCTGGGTGACTATGTGTCTGACGTCTCTAGTGAAAGTGTATGTGATTTTAAGAGCTTTTTATCTTTTACTAATTTTACCCAAATTAATTTTGTAAAAAATGTGAACAATATCCTTTTAGATTTAATAATAGTAAGCCCCCATCTACAGGATTGTCAAGTTGATATTGATAGTGACCCATTGTTGTCAGTCGATCAGCATCACCCGGCTTTGGTAGCAAGTGTGCATGTAAGAAACGAGTGCCAGGAGTGTGAGCAAGTCAAAAATACTAAATTTAACTTCAAAAAAGCAAATTTTCACTATATGTATGTTTTATTACATAATCAAAATTGGCAGTCTATACAAAGCTGCAAAGATGTTGATGAAGCTGTTAATGAATTTTATAGTATTCTTGACACAATATTTAGGGAGTGCGTTCCTCTTGCTACACAGGTAGGAAGGTTTTTTCCTGTCTGGTATAATAGGGAGATAATAAAGTTAATAAAAGTAAAGGAAAATTATTATAAAAAATATAAAAAATCAAAGTCGCCTTATTGGTTCAATAAGTATAAAAAAGCAAGAAAGAATACAAAACAAAAAATTAATAATGCGTATACTATTTATATGACTAGAATCGCTGGGAGTCTGTATGAAAATCCAAAAGGTTTTTGGTCTTATGTCAAATCACAAAAAAGTTATGATGACATTCCATGTGAAGTAACATACAAGGAGGAATCATTCAAGGGTACTAAGAATGTAGCTGATGGATTTTCTTTATTCTTTAGTTCTGTTTTTTCTCCTAAAGAAGATATGGTGCAGAATGAGAACCCCCTTAAAGTATATTTCTGTGACCAGCCGATTTGTGAAAACGAAGTACGAGCGGCAATTAAAAAATTAAAGGGTAATAAAGTCATTGGACCGGACGGCGTTCCTGGATATGTCATTAAGGGATGTGGTGATGTAATGATGTTGCCTTTACTATACATTTTTAATCTTAGTATGTCAACATCTAAGTTTCCGAGTATCTGGAAGACGAGTGAGGTAGTACCAGTGTTCAAAAGTGGTGCTCGTCAGGACATAAGCAATTATCGTCCAATAAGTATAGTAAATGCAATATCTAAATTGGTTGAAATCATATTATTTGATAGAATTTATAACGAAACAAAAAATTTTATATCTTCATACCAAAATGGGTACAATATTTGCATGAAGCAATTAATAAAAAATCCCGGGTTGATGTCATCTTCACTGACATGGAGAAGGCATTCGATAAGATAAAACATAGCATAATTATTTCGTCATTAAAGAAAATGCACGCACTAGGTAATTTGGTGGACATCATACTATCTTATTTGTCTGATAGGCAACAATATGTGTAGATCAGGGGTGCAAAATCAAATATGTATGAAAGTAGCTCTGGGGTACCCTAAGGTTCCAATTTGGGACCGCTATTGTTCATTATTGCTATTAATGGTATATGCCAGGCTGTCAAAAACGCAAAGTGCCTGATTTTTGCAGATGATTTTAAACTGTTTTTAGAAATCTTAACTATGGATGATTGTGTGAGCCTGCAAGAAGATATGAATGAAGTGTGTGTTGAAAACGGTTTTGTTTTAAATACCAAAAAATGTGTATCTATGTCAGTTTCACTTAAAAAGAATACCATTGACCCTGAGTATAAAATTGATGGAAATTTATCGAAGCAAGTTGGAAGTCATAAAGACTTGGGAGTATTGCTTGACAGCGCATTGAGTTATACGGATCATATTGTATCCAAAATCAATTATGCTCACGAAACAATGGGGTTCATTATCAGATCAACAAAAACATTTAGTGTTGTTGTTTGCCTTAGGCTGTTCGACTCTCTTGTCTTGCCCAAACTGGAGTATGCAAGTGTAATCTGGGCACCACAATATGAAATATGAATTAAAACCATTGAGCGCGTTCAACGTAAATTCTTAAAATATATGTTTTTGAAAAAATTTGGTTATTATCCTAATCAAGGATATAATCATTTGCAATTATTGCACATTTTTAACCGACTTTCTCTTAAAATAGAAGAAACAAAATATGTTTGATATACTTGTTTAAAATCCTCAATGGTCAAGTGGATGATCCGGAGGTATTGTCACAACTTTCCTTCTCGATAAATATCGGAAATACTAGACAAGAAAACATTTTACCTAGACTTTCCCAGAACTAATTTATACAAAACTTCCCCTGTATATCGAATGTGTGACCTATATAATAAATATGCAAGTGATCTAGATATGGATACTACCAGTTTGAGGCAATTCTCGCAAACAATAGAAAAAAGGCTTTTTGAAGCCCAGGCTCTGTCCTAGTTAAACTTAAATCTTTTTTAATATAAAATCCTTAATTTGTAATCTTTAATAGTTAAGAGCAGTTTTGTAAGTGGCATTTGCTGTATATACTGTGAATCAAATAAATATATAAATATATAAAAGTTAAATACACTGCACTTCGTTCCTTAGGCATAATAAAATACGCTATACTAAGCTAGGCTCGTCAGTCCGAATTGCCCTGATTACCTTAAAGCTTGACGAGAGTACTTGAAGATTTCACAGCTACCGAGCAGCAGCCGAACGTGATACCAAATGGAATATGAAATCGCGATTTGGGTCATGAGCCGGTCTCTTCTTATAATTGGATTGATCGGTCGCGGCATCACGTCGGCATACGGAAGTTCAATTGTTCAGACGTCGCGCGGTTGATATTCTAACACGATATTGTTTCGGACATTTTTAATTGATGAAAATTTATTTATATAGGTACTGTTTTTTGTAATATATATTTTTTTTATTTTTATGATCCATGTGTGAGTTGGAAATATACAGGAAACAAAATGCTGGTAGGGACTAGTGCAAAAAAATAAACAACTAAAAAGTGCTTACGAACTTAATTTTGCAAAGATAACCAATTTCAAGGTGGTCTATTTTTGAGTTGTGATTGTAGATGAAATAAAATGTCGGTAGTGCAAAACATTAAACAACTAAAGAGTGCTAACGAAGTTAATTTTGAGAAAATAACCGAATCAAGGTAAGTGTCGCAATTTGCCAGAACTTAGTATATGACAAACTAGTAAAGACAAAAATAAAAAGGTTCATCGAAACTTTCGCAAAAGTATGTACAATTTAGCTAACTGGATATATGGTTGTGAAGTCTCTAACTCATTTTACTGTAATGTTTATTTGTTGTTTTCTAAGGACTCATCGGAATCATTATGGTGCAAAACCGGTGTTAAAGACTTAAAACACTTAAAAGAAAAAATAAAAAAACATGCGTTTTCTGCAGATCACATGAAATGTTTGGTGAACTATGCTACGGTCAGAAGTGTTGATATTCGCACTCACCTAGACGAAATATAGAAAATCCCTGAGAGATTTTAATGAAAATGTATCCGAAAATCGTTATATTTTAAACAAAATTATAGATTGTGTAAAATTTTGTGGGGCATTCGAGCTGGCACTACGTGGCCGTGATGAAACAGCTTTGTCTGAAAATCCAGGGGTTTTTCAAGGGCTTATAAATTTTGTTGAGGAGTTGGGCCAAGATACACTATCCGCGTTAGGAATGTTAAGTATCGAGAAATCGTTTATGAAAGGAATGTGCGTGCAATTTTAACAAACGTGTCATTCAGCATTTTTCCAATTCTAAAACACGAAGAGTAGACCTGAACTTCAAGAGAATTTAAAGCTCAATTCAAAGATATGATATTTATTTTTATTTTAAGTATGCATATTTTTAAATTTGTTATTGACCTCCCAATATAATTGACCACGAGCCGCCACTGATATATATGTTACGATTTTGAAATATTTAGGGAGTTTATAACTGTTACCATTACTAGGAAATATTCTTGCAAACCATAATTATAAAAAACGTTTGGGGAATTTAACATTTAAGGTATTAATTTGCACTGAAAATGTTTCTAACTCTAAAATAATACTAATATGAAATCACTTTATAACAAACAGTTATTTACAATGACATTAATTTTACTTATCACTCAGTACAAATTCAGCTACTTTATGCCCGACTATCTATCACCAGTGTTTCCTTATCAGCCAACAGAGTACAAACGTGGTATGACCCAACAGGGAGCTTTCGCATGATACCATCACAATACAATCAATATTACCATACATTTTATGATTATAGCTCTAAATCCATTTTCAGAATGAAAATCCAAAAGTTGCAGCAAGTTTTCTATTAATGTATTCGAGAAACAATTTAGAACGAATATCGAGACAGGTAAGAAGCAGAAGACTTTTTTTAATTTTCACTTGAGTTATTTTTTTATTTAAGTGGCGATTCTTTGAGTAATTAAAAGTAACAATGTGGATGTACAATGTAGGACACTGAAAATTGTAAAAAAAATCTTCTATTTTTTAAATTCAGCTGTTAACATGGAATAACAATATGACAATTGGCTATTCTATTTTTGTCTTATAGCTCTCACTTCCTCTTACTTCTAGTTGCAAAAAAACATGTTTTCTCGGTTCCGTCGGTCTGTCTGTATGTCTATCCGCGATAAAGCTCAAGAACTAATTTCCTATTTACTTCAAGTTTTGATTGAAATTTAAAGGTTATATGAGGATGACGTGGTAACTTTTTGGTAAAAATCCAATATGACAGAACAAAATGGCGGCCTATTGAAATGTTTAAAAAATTATTACTTAAACTGCTTATCCACATGTTTTAGAAAGGCCATTAATTGGCAAGTTTTACTGCATATCCAAAATGGCGGCCTAATAAAATGTTATAAAAGTCAATGCAAAAAACTACTGCATCGATTATGTTAAAATTTTACTCAAAAATCAAATATTATTTAGGGATGATATGGTAAACATTTTGAGACAAATTCAAAATGGTGGCATAATTAAATGTTTAAAAATATCTGAATCTTAATATCGATTTTTAATCAAATCTGCATAAATGTTAAAATTCGCTCGTAATCTTGGCATTTCTACTCTGATTTTTTTAAATATTTACTAAAAATGTATGATATGTATTCTCGAATACTTCCAGATGCCTACTTTCTTTCAATGAAATCTATACAAATGTTTACATTCCGCCGCCATGTTGGCATTACCATCTTGAATTTTTAAATTGCACAAAAATGAAGTTCAGTCTTAATTACCCCCAAATGCCAATGAATTTTAATCTAATCTGCAAACATTTTAAAATTAGTCTGCGATGTTGGGGCTGTCTTATTTAATTGTCAAATATTGACTAAAATTTCATAACTTTCATTCTTAAATACTTCTAGATACGATATTTCAGCCGAATCTGTAAAATGACAAAATTTGTTCGCTATATTGGCGCCGCCGCGCCGTTTTGAATTTTGCTGTTGTTATGTTGACGATATCATTTTGATACCGCTATTTTGAATTATTTAAGAGTGTCACTCTTAAATTTTCACCGATTTTCGGTTTAATCTACACAAAAACAAAATTCGGCGGCAGTATTGGTTCCGCCATTTTGAATTTCTAAACGTTGACTAAAAAGATTAGGATTTTTTATATCCGAAAGTGTATGCATGTCAAATTTGAAAATAATGTGTAATGTGGAAGTGGTAAAAAATACATTACAAAATTTGAACCAGACATGCAAACATACAATGTTAAAAGCATTGTTTTTTAGTTTAAAACTCGTTTAATAATTTATAAACAACTAATTTCGTTTTAAACTTAACTTTATTGTACTTATTTACTTTATATTATACTTATTTACCTATATTTATTTATTATTTCTGTAAAATATGTAGTTAATTAATTCAAGAAATGAAAAACAATTTCGTTTTTCTGGATGCGATTTTGTGATTTCTAAATCTTGGTATAATTTAATTATACCAAGAAAAATATTAGAAGTTTACTGTGTCGTAAATCTTATTACGAATTTTAATAAAATCCGCACACATTTGTGAAAACACTGAAAATGATGCCATAGAATGGTAAAATACCTATTTGCCTAATTAAGGAATAGGTAGGAATTCTTCCTTTTGTCGAGGATAAGCATGATCCATTTCTTCATTTTTGTACATACCAATATTTTACAAGTTTTTTTTTGTATCAAACGTAATTTTTGTGGAAAATTAAAGTTAATCGAGTAAGTAGATTTTTAAGCTATACCGGGAGCAGACCGACCGACCGAAGAAACGCAAAAACATGAGGATCTGTAAAAACCTGGAACGATGTTTTTTTTTACGTTTAATAATATTTCCTTGCTTTCCCCGCCACTGGTAGTCGTCATAAATGGCCATGTGCACAGATTAATACAGATACCGCACTTTGGTTCGGCGCGCATATCATCACATAACCTCAATTTGGGCGGAGACTCTATCAACTCAGCAGCGTTGCGTCGGCCGGAGACTGGCATTATTGTTTCAGACGTAGTGATGTGCAGTGGCGGCGTTTTTTGTTCTTCGGAGCGCCGCGCCGCGCCGGTCGCTGAAGTAAAGTCTAAATTAAATTTGAATATTTAAAGACTATATAAGATATTATTATAAAAAATAATATCAAAATATGAGCATTTCTTAAAAAAGTCTGTGGTGCTGCCAAACAGGGCAAAATTACTAGCTAATTGTGTACGTGTTTTGGGAGCCCCGGCCTCGACAACAAAAGTGTTTGTGGAAATTACAGGCAAAGTAGCGATTACGCGAAGTGAGTGTACATCCCATTTCTTCTTCATCGCGTTATTAAATATAAGGATTTTTCGAGATCGCGTTTTTAATCCCGGGATTTCCGAACCTGTAAATGATTGGAAACTGAAAGCCTTAATAGCAGGAATTATTTTTTTATTCAATATCTTTTAATTCATTTGTCTAAAAATATTCAAATTTGTTATGTGGACCTCATATTACTTAGAATGTAAAAAACGTCTAATAACGTTTTACTTGGTGGTATAGGGCTGACCTATAAAACTGTGGTACTAATTCAAGATGGCGGAATATAATGGCGGCCATATTAAATGTTTGTAATCGTGAAAAAATTACCCTCTCCCCACGTTTTAGCTTTCCTAGATGCCAAAAATATATTTTATCATTTCTGTCGGTCTGTCTCTTGGTTTGTTTGTCTGTCTGTCTGTAAGTTCGCGGCATCGTTTAAAAACTACTTATCAGATTGACTTCAAATTTTAGTTGAAAATTGAGGGTCATATGGGGATGACCAGTTAATATTTTGGTAAAATAAAATTTTTAAAAATCAACGTAAAATTTTTTTTGTCAATTGGCTTTAAATTTTGCTGAAAAATGAAATGTGCTCTAGTCAAAAGCAGTGTTATCGTGCGGGTCATACGATTTATCTTTTATTACGTGTAATTATATCCTCCGCATAAAATCCGGAAGATGAATTAGATAGACCTATGATATTTTCATATGAAAAAAGAGGATGAACATATAAATACCAGCAGTTGCAAAAATCTTTGAGTTGTCACTTCAAAGTCAGATTGACAAGTCGGTGACAAAATGATTTATAGAAAACAATTTTCGGGTTTTTTGCATCCACAGGAGACAGTAGCAAAAGCTCTGGGAATCGGTATAAGGACTGAGCAGAAAATTGTGCATGAAAAAAAGCATAATTTACTACCGAAGAAGATTAAGAAATGTATACGAAAAAAGCCAACGACAGAAGACTTAAGTGACAATGTAAAAATGGATGTTTGTAATACAATTTACGATTTATACACATCAAAAACTAATATAACCCTTCAAGTTTTAAAAGAAGCTTTAAAAAATCGAGGCATATTGGAAATTGGACTAAAATCGTTGTCAAAATTAATAAAAATGTTGGGTTTATAAAAAGGACTGTAATCGAAGATTTTTATGCGAGTTGCCACATATAGCCAGACAGCGTATCCAGTTTTTAAAGAAATACACGGAAAATGTTAATTCAAAATTTAGAAAAGTGGTACGTGGTACGGTAAAAGTAGACGAGACTTGGATATTTTCTAATGGAAGTGGTGCGACATTTTGGCAGGACGAGTCTGTAAAAAGTGTCAAGAGAAAAAAGGGATGTGGGACAGGATTTCTCCCAGGTGCAAGTTTACTGTTTTCTTCAACATCCAAAAGTATGGACTACCATGATAATATGACATGTGAACTGTTTGAAAAGTGGTTAAAAGAACAACTGATTTCAAATTTAGATGCATGCTTATCATTCAAGAATCTTTAATAAACAACCTACTTCATCCTGGAAGAAAAGTGATATTTATGACTGGCTAATAAAACAAAAACAAAATCCTTTACCCAATATGTTGAAACTAGAACTTCTTTTAATAGCAAAATATATTAAAAAACCCACAATATATGCCGTAGATGAAATATTACGGGAAAATGGACATTAGGTTTTACGACTGCCGCCATTGCCAGTTTAACGCAATAGAATTAATATGGGCTGGGGCAAAATCATATTACGAAAAACACGTGAACGATAGTCTTACATCAGATGAAGTGCAAATTGTTTGGCAAGATTCACTAAATTATATTACGCCGGAGTACTGGAAGAAATCTGTGGAACATACGGGGAAATTAATATGGGACTGGTGGAATCGAGAACGAGTTTTAGATGTCGAAATAGCACCAATGATCATTACACCATTTCAGGACGACTGAGAAGATGAGGACTTTTTGAGTGATGATGATATTTTTTAGTCTAATATTAAAA
Source organism: Kuschelorhynchus macadamiae (assembly GCA_030620095.1). Lineage (NCBI taxonomy): Eukaryota > Metazoa > Arthropoda > Insecta > Coleoptera > Curculionidae > Kuschelorhynchus > Kuschelorhynchus macadamiae. The sequence goes on from JAUTXW010001636.1 coordinate 313,813, forward strand.
AGTTTCTGAAGGATTATATTAGTCTTTGACGTGTATAAATCATAAATTGCATTATGAATATCCATTTTTGCATTGTAACTTAAGTCTTTTGCCTTTGGATTTTTTCGAATACATTTCTTAATCTTGTTCGGAAGTGAATTATATTTTTATTTCATGCACAAGTTTCTGTACATTCCTTATACCGATTCTCAGAGCTTTTGCCACTGGCTCCTGGATATTAGCCAATAAATTTTAATTTAAATTTTTTTTTATTAGATTTGACACAATTTTTTTGCTTTTTTTTTTAGTGTACCTCTGTAATTTTGTAGGCAATAAATAAATAATTATAGAATACTTGTTCCAATTTTAAAGCGTGATTAAAATAAGTAAATTTTTTTATTACAAACAATTTTTTTAGACAAAATTTGATATATAAAAATCGGTAAAATCGCTTTACCAGAAACTCGGGACTAACGAAAAATACAGGCTATATATATATATATATATATATATATATATATATATATATATATATATATATAGCCTGTATTTTTCGCATGCATGTCCCTTAATTTTAGACTGAAATTTGAAGAAATCGGTTAAGTAGTTTTTTAGCTATGCTGCGAACAGACAGATTGACGGACAGACATACCTACAGACAGACCGAATTGAGAAAACATGTTTTCCGGCATCTAGGGACCATTAAACTAAAGATCTGAAAAAATCTCACGAGGGAATTTTCTTGTGTTTTTAACAAAAGTGTATAATATTTTTGCAAAATAAAAGATTTCTTTGCACAGGGGTGGCCCGCATTTAAATAAATGACACTGTATAAGTGGTTAGATTTTTAGGTCAAGCGGGGCTCATAATTTTTGGTGATTGATAAAAAAATCTCACTTTCATTAAGTGGCTGTATAAACAGAACATATCCTGATTGTTCCATTGATTCGAACCGCCTTCCGACTTTATTGAGGCGCTTGCCATTTTGTGTATTTTTGTTTTTGCCAACCAAAAAATTTGAACCAAATACATATTTAGCAAATTTTCTTATTTAGTCCCTTGGCATTTAATATACAAAATAATATTAAGTGGCTATCTTAATAATATTGCGTAATATAATAAAAAAAACTATTTTCTTTCTCCCTGTGTATTTGTAAATAGCCATCGAGATTTAATAGCTCGATAAAATAATCACACAACATTTTGGTATTCACTGTGTTTTCTGATTTGATTCATAATGTTGGTGACCTTTGGACCCGTACGATAAGACCGCATTCGACTATATATAATAAACTAGTACGAGTTCAAAATGGGGATTTGTGTTAATGTAAAAACTACTTATTGAATTGATTCTAAATTATGCCCAAAAATCAAAAAAAAAAACGTTGGAATGTGTTACTAAATGACTATTCCTAATAGAATGGAAGATTCATAACGAGGAAAATTCCGGTAGAGAAAATTTACCGATTTTTTCGCTCACTGGTTTAAATTTTGTTTTTAACAAAACTTTATTAGGTTCACTTGTATGTAACTATATATATAAATAAATCTAAGTCGATTTTAACCTACTGCTGATTTTGTTGTATCGATTTGAAACTTTGCCACCCTATATAATTCGGATGATAATATAATAATTTGCTAGCATCGGGCTGATCCATGGTACCGATCGATTTCAACCTACTTCTAGCTGGATGAATGGATTTGAAATTTTGCAACTGTATCTTATTCGGATGGCAATACAGTTTGGCACTATCAAGCTTATCTGATCAGCTCGATGATACTAACCGATTTTAACCTACTTCTAATTCTTGCGAAGATTTGAAAATTTTCAAGCGTACATAACTCGGATGATAATATAATAATTTGGTACCATCGGGCTGAACGATGGTAACAAATGGTACCGATTGATTTTAACCTGCTTCTAACTGTATGGATCTGAAATTTTGCAATTATATCTGATTCGGATGATAATATAATTTGGCACCATCGAGCTTATCTGATCAGCTCTATGATACCAATAGATTTTAACCTATTTCTAATTGTTGTGTTTGAAAATTTGCCACTGTGGGTAATTCAAATGGCAATATCAAAATTTGTTTTAATACGTCAGTAGAGCTTGCTGTCCTCTATCCTTATGCCAAATTTCCAGTCGATAACAAACCTCCAGATTGGCTGTGCGTCTTCCCTCACCACTTTTTCATATATAGTCAGGTAGGCCTTTATGGCGACTACCTACAATTTTAATGTTAGCATCTAATTCCTATAAATAAAAATTTTTCTATTTTTAACCACCCCGACTTTCCCCACTTGGGAGTTTCAATAAGTCAGTAGAGTTCGCTGTTTTCTATTCAGTTTAGTTATTGTAATTATTCTATTAATCAGTAAAATAATATCTATTTACTTTCTTACTATGCAGAAAAAATATCATGATAAAGACAATAGATCGACACCGAAATACCATAGTTTTAATCGAAGTATTCACTTAATGTTATATCTATTTAACAAAAAACATGCGTCAAAGTTTAAAAAGATTTTTTGAAAACAAATAGGTTAAAAACCATTTTCAGTTTTTATAAAAGCCGAAGGCGTTTTTAATAAAGATACCATATCTAACATAAATTATGTATATTTATTTTGTCTGTGTGCTCATTAAATTTATTTTAAAACCGAAATTTCGCACTAACAAAAAACTGCCAACAATGGAATTGATATACTTCCACATTGGTATTTATTGGTACCAAAAAATCATCCTATTACTTATTTATGGATATTACAAAAATATAAATGAACAGACAAATTGAATTTGCTGACCAGAAAAACTCTGAAAAACAAAAACATAATATTCCATTTTTGTGATGGGGGAGAGTATAATAGTATATAATATTTACGATTTTCACACGCACGCCAATGCCAGAAGTGAAATGAATATAACATAAGCTAAAACCCTTTCTACATGATACTAAAAGACAAGTTCAGCGATATAACTAATCTAACAATAATATTAAATTTTAACCTTGCTTATATTCTTTAATAAATCTATAAAAATTTAAACTACTCTGTACGATCATTACTACTATGTATACACTAAGTTTTCGATATAAATATACTAAACTTGTTTAAACATTACTCACAAAATATTTTAATAAGGTCCTGCTCAGAATAACTAAAAATATTTCGAGTACATCTCTGAGTTCTCCCTCCCAGCTAATGGGCTCGATTAAACACGTTTATGAATGAAAATTCTAGGAGTGCGGTATCTGATTGGTTGTTAATCTGTGGCCATGTGCTTGAACCCCCACCTCTTGTTTCATTGGAAACAATGGTCGATAAAATGTGAACGGAACTTTCCTTATTATGAATCTTTCCTTTTATTAGAAATAGTGAAGTGTCAATTTAGTTCAGTACAACGTCATTTAGTAACACAAATATATTAACTTTCCAAACATTTTTGTGGGCGCTATTTTGTTCCATCATATTAGAATCCTATCATTATTTTACCAGTTTCTACCTATGTTACACTTGATTTTTGGACAATTAAAAAAAAATTCAATAAGTAATTTTTATATTTTATGTCATGTTGTATTCGTACCAGTTTATCCCTATTACCAGGCCGCCATGTTGTTCCGACATATTGAATTTTTACCAAAATATTACCAGGTCATCCCCATATGACCCTCAATTTTTGGCTAAAATTTGAAGTCACCCTGATGAGTAGTTTTTAAGCTATACCGCAAACTGACAGACAACCAACAGATGGACCGACGGAACTGATAAAACATATTTTTGGTATCTAAAGACGCTAAACATGAAATAAAACATGAAAATATGTTAAACCTGAGAGGTTGATTTTTTCATGATTACAAATATATTATTTGGTTGCCATTTTGTTCCCGCCATCTTGGATTCGTACCAACATTTTACCAGTTGATTCCTACATACTATGATAAGTTGGATGATTGTTTCTTAGTAATAATTTTTTTAACATTTCCCTTGGCTCTAATTTCGTTTTGCCAAATTGGTTTTTTGCTAAAATATTTCCAGGTTATCCCCATATGAACCTTCATTTTTGACCAACCAGTTTTTTAGCTATGTTGCGAACAAACAGGCCGACAGACTAGATCTAGGGATTTTTTCACGAATACAATACTTCCCTTTTAAGAGGCAAGTAAAAATATGTATATTTATCTAATTTTATATCCATAAATACATAGCTAATTAGATGGAAATAATTCAACGAGTCCAAACATGAGGGGGCTATCATGTTTAGTTGAGGAGTTTCTATGGCCACCTTCCTGCTCCAGCATCAGATCCAGGACACCACCTGGGCCTATAATATTTGTCAAGGCGAATTCAATGAGCCTCAACATGACAGGTAATGTTGTTGGGTAGTTAAGGAGTTCCCATGGCCACCTTCTGTCTCCACAATCATACCCAAGATTTATGGTACTTCTCAAAACATATACAACGACCCTAAACACGACAGAGTAATGTTCTTAGTACTTGTTAAGACAAATCCAACGAGCCCAAACACGACGCGTTTTGACTACAACATATAACCTAGTCAGAAAATCCACTCGAATTAAAAGCAGAAATTGACCCAATCAAAGGCCTTGGAGAAGTCGGTGTAGACTGAATCCACCTGAGAGCTCTCCAACAGATCTACCTCGTAGCAAATTTAGTTATTGGAAATAAACTTTATGTTCAGTTTGAAGTCATGTGTTGCATGGGACAAAATATAGCGACTACTACGCTTTGTGCTGAGGGACAGTTTCTAAAAAAGCTATTGCTCACCCCTCAATTATTATAGAGGATATAATACTGTTTTTGTTAATTGTTTGTAGGTACGTATAGAGGGTGTGGTTGATATTGTCCCAAAAGAAATTAGCGACAGTTTGTACTATTCACAGCCACTATATGCCAAAATAAGAAGTGTTCTTATTCCTGATCAAAGTGTTCCAGTAGAATGGGATGAGTTAAACAAAAAACATGAAGACCTTTTGGAGAGGGTGAATAATGGGCAGCTTGAATTGAACCCTCCAGATAATTTGTAAGACTAGTTTTTGTTTGTTGAATGAGAACATCTTCAAAATTCGGATTGTGTTCTGGTTCACTTTTAATTATTCATAGTACTTATTTTCATTTAAGAGGTTCAATTTAATCTACATATGTTGGTGAGTGTTAGTATAGTACTGAAATATAGTACCTATACTATATCATTGAAATATGTTGATTATTTTATTCTTACTTAAAAAATAAGTTAAAAAAATAAAAACGTAAAAAGAATAAACATTAAAAAAATTAGCAAAAAAAAATAAAAATAATAAAAACACCATCAACTTCGTTACTTTAAATAGAACACCCTTTATATTTTAAAATGTTTGGATTCTCATTATCTTTTCAACAATATATATGTCTATACTTGGAATGGTAATTTTTGATCTATTCGACTTCAACGTTGCCCATTATGCGAAATTCAAGATACCATATTAAGTCAAGTTAGCCGTGAACGCCATTCGGCCAATCCTAACTGAAAACAAAATAATTATTTGTCAATCATTGTTGCCAATTCAGCATTATTTTGGGAAATTAATTGCAATCTAGCACTTTTTGCAACTAGATTTAGAACTTGTTCTTTGTAACGAGTTGATTGTTTGCCGTAAATCCTCCAAGTTATCGGTTCTATTAAAGTATACTTTGCCTTTTAAAAACACTGCTGTGAGCTATACGCATTGTTGGGTCTCCCCTTACTGGAACAGAGAAGAAAATATTTTGATTTGTGTAATTTATTTAAAATTCTTAACAACCTTATTAAGTCGCCTTCTCTTTTACGTAAAATCAACTTTCATGTTCCTGTCAGATCAACAAAACAGGAGCAACTATTTTGGACCAACATCCACAGAACTAACTATGGCCTAAATCAATATTTGTTGGAAAAAATATTTCAAATTAATATAAGTACTGCCATCTATGTTGAATAACATGATTTAACTATTTGCGCCCTCTGTATGTTTTTTGAATAATGTTTTTTGCAACACTGTATTTTCTGCTCTATGAATAAAGTTAGTCTTTTTGCAAGTTTCCAATGGACGCATGTCGTTTTATTTCATCCCGCATATATCCACGAAATCCCACAGAATATTCAACAGGTTATGGGCCCAGGCCATACAGTTGTGTGCGAGAACTATTGTGTTTGAAATATTGCTAGTTGGTTGTGCGGTTTAAAAGGCTCGTCGGCTCTATTTTTCATGGACAGTACAGTCGTGTGCGTGTGAGTATAAAATGGCCGTTAGTTACCTGTCGAGTGTGCCCAAGTTGCAAGGTCGAGAAAACTACGAAGAGTGGTCGTATGCAATGGAAAATTTTCTCATCTTGGAGGGACTGCAAAAATGTATCGATGATTCCGAAACTGATACAACGTTAGTTTCAAAAGCAAAAGCGAAAATTGTGTTATCCCTCGATCCTTCTTTATACGTGCATGTTAGGGAAGCAGGCACAGCACAAGACGTCTGGAAAAAATTAAAGGAGCTGTATGAAAACAAAGGAGACACCAGAAAAATTGCTCTATTGAGAACGCTCATTAATTTGAGGTTAGAAAACTGTTCGTCAATGGAAAATTATGTGAATCAGGTTATTGAGACTTCACAAAAACTTTCCAGGGCTGGTCTCAAACTTGATACCACGTTTCTCGGAAGTTTGCTTTTAGCGGGATTGCCGGATCGATTTACTCCTATGGTAATGGCAGTTGAACACAGTGGGATCGATATTACCACTGATGCTATTAAGTCGAAACTTCTAGATATGCAAGAAGATGGCAGCACCCATACTTCGTCAGCTGGCGCGTTTGTAGGAAAGTCAACGTCAAATCCAAAACGACAGAATCAGCTGAGTGGACGTCGGAATTTCGACGGCAAATCAAAACACGAAAAAAATAACAAGAGAGAAATTATTTGTTACAAATGTCAGCAGCCGGGGCATTATATGTCAAAATGTCCTAAATGGAATGCTAGTAAAACAGATGAACAAAAAAGTGCCTTTACAGCAGTTTTTCTTAGTAAAAAGTTCAATCATGATGAATGGTACCTTGATTCTGGCGCAAGTGTGCACTTGACTTGCAGGCAGGACTGGATTAACAACAAAAGGGAACCAATCCTTAAACAAATCATGGTGGCTGACAGCACTCAAGTTCCAGTGGAAAGCTGTGGGGATATTGAGATTTTCACAAAAGTGGGCAACAACTTTCATAATGTTGAAATACAAAATGCTTATTTTGTCCCTAGTTTAACAACAAATTTGTTGTCTGTAAGTGAGCTTATGAGGAAAGGGAACCTTGTTAAGTTTGAGATAAACTGTTGTAAGATATACAACAAATACGGAGTTTTGGTAGCTATGGCTTTCCTGAGTGATGGTGTCTACAAAATAGAACCATCTCAGAAGTGCTTGTTTGCTGGGCAAATAGTAGTCAGTGGAGAGATTTGGCACAAGAGATTAGGACACATTAACTCTCGATCTTTAAACAAAATGAGAGATGGTTTGGTAGGAGGTGTTGAATATTCGGGGCAGATACAAATAGAACAAAAAAACTGTGAAGTTTGTTGTGAAGCAAAGCAAACCCGTGAATCTTTTAAACACCAAGGTTGTAGGGCAACAGAATTACTACAGTTGGTACACACAGATGTTGCAGGACTCATGGAAACAACCTCCATAGGTGGATCTAAATATTTTGTTCAGTTCCAAGAGGACTTTAGTCGAATGTGCTTCACATACTTTATGAAAACAAAGGATGAGGTCTTCAAGATGTTCAAAGAGTTTCAAAGTTTGGTTGAGAAGCAAGTGATTAAAAAAATTAAAGTTTTGCGCTCAGACAATGGTGGTGAATATGTAAGTAAGGAATTTGAAAGTTATTTAAAAGGTCAGGGTATAATCCATCAAACTACAAATCCTTATACACCCGAGCAGAATGGGATTTCTGAAAGGATGAATCGTTCTTTAGTTGAGAAAGCTAAGTGTTTACTTTTTGAAGCAGGTTTGGACAAACGTTTTTGGGCCGAAGCCATAAATACAGCATGTTACTTAAGAAATAGGTCAGCTGTATCAAATTAGCTAAAACACCATATGAGATCTTTTTTAATCAAAAACCAGAATTAGGACATGTAAGAATATTTGGCAGTCCGGCCATGACTCATATACCCAAAGAAAAAAGAAGAAAATGGGACAAGAAATCAGAAAAAATGATTTTAGTTGGTTTTTCTGAGACTACGAAAGGGTATAGGCTATACAATCCTATAACAAATAAAGTGTGTATGAGTAGAGATGTAGTTATATTTGAGAAAGGGCGAGATACATTAAAGCTTGACATTGGTTTTAAAGAACAAAATGAGACAGAGATTCAGGATAAAAGTTTAAAGGAGTCTTCAGTTTCAGTGGGGATTCAGTGTGAACTTGAAGAGAGCCAAAATGAATCAGAAATCTTTGAATCTACAGAAAGTGACACAAATTCTAAGGACAGTGATGAAGAATACATTTGTCCAAATATTAACGTGCCTGTGGAACCTGCCAGAAAATCAGAACGTGCAAGAGTACCAAAGAAATTTGATGACTATGTCATATATGTGCCCTAACGTGACTGGGGACTATTATAGTGTAGACGATTTACCCGTCACATTGCCAGAAGCACTATCAAGTTCAGATAGAGAGGAATGGAAGAAAGCGATGCTCGAAGAACTACAATCGTTTCAAGAAAATGACACATGGGAACTTACTGACATTCCAAAGCAAGGTACAGTTGTAGAGAGCAAGTGGGTATATAAAATAAAGTGTGATAGTGAGGACAATAAGACTTATCGTGCAAGATTGGTAGCCAAAGGTTTTACCCAGAAGGAAGGTATAGACTATTTAGAGACATTTGCACCTGTGGTAAGATTTAGTACATTAAGAATGTTAGTAGCATTATCAGTTAATTTAGATTTGTATATTACTCATCTTGATGTTAAGACTGCCTTCTTAAACGGTGTTTTAAATGAAAGGGTATATATGCGTCAACCTGAAGGTTTTGTAGCTGAGGGGTTAGAGAATAAGGTTTGTCTGCTAAAAAAGGCTGTTTATGGTCTAAAACAGTCCTCTCGCGCATGGAATACCAGAATTGATATTTTCTTACAGAAATTGGGGTATGTTAAATCAAAGTATGAACCATGCTTGTATATAAAAAGAGTAAATGTAAATTATGTTACAATAGTGACCTTATATGTTGATGATTTTTTTATATTTAGTAATGACGTTAAAAATGTAGACATTTTAAAGAATAAGTTAAGTTTAGAATTTAATATCAAAGATCTTGGTAGGACTAAAGAAATTTTGGGTGTTAGAATAAAATATGACGAAAATTTTATTAGCCTAGACCAAGAGCATTATATAAATATGATTTTAAAAAGGTTTGGCATGACAGGTTGTAAAAGTGTATGTACGCCTTTAGATACTAATAGTTCAAATTTTGAAGATAAAAAGCAGTATGACAAGGAGTTGCCTTACCAAAGACTCATAGGTAGTTTAATGTACCTGACAGTATTAACTAGACCTGATTTGGCATATTCTGTCAGCTATTTATCACAATTTAACAATTCTTACACTGAATATAACTGGAAATGTGCTAAGCGAGTATTAAGGTATCTGCAAGGTAGTAAAAATTTGTCACTAATTTTTTCAAAGGACAATGGTCCTTTAGTAGGGTTTGCTGATGCAGACTGGGCATCAGATAAAAGTCAGGAAATCCTACACAGGTTTTGTGTTTAAATTGTCAGGGGGGTCTATTTCTTGGAAGAGCAAAAAACAGGCTACGGTGGCACTTTCTAATACAGAAGCATAGTATATGGCACTCAGTGAGGCTGCAAAAGAAGCCATATACCTTCGAAATTTGCTAGGAGAAGTCACTGGAAGGCTGGATTTTGTTAGAATTTTTAATGATAACCAGTCAGCACAAAAGTTAGCAGTAAATCCAGTTCTTCACGAACGAACTAAACATATAGATGTAAGACATCATTTTGTGAGAGAAACTGTTTCCAGTAATTTAATAAAAGTTGATTACTTGTCAACAGCTGATATGATAGCTGACATTCTCACAAAAGGATTGAATAGCAATAAGCACCATAAGTTCGATAATGAATTAGGCTTAAGAGTTGTATAATATATTGTTGGGAGTATACGTATATTAATTTTTCAATAAGTGGGGATGTTGGAAAAAATATTTCAAATTAATATAAGTACTGCCATCTATGTTGAATAACATGATTTAACTATTTGCGCCCTCTGTATCTTTTTTGAATAATGTTTTTTGCAACACTGTATTTTCTGCTAAAGTTAGTCTTTTTGCAAGTTTCCAATGGACGCATGTCGTTTTATTTCATCCCGCATATATCCACGAAATCCCACAGAATATTCAACAATATCTACTAAACAACGAGGCCTACCAGCTGAAATTAAAATAGGCCTGACGTCACCACATCTAGGCCTGCAGTCGCCTCCCGTAAGAAATGCATTAAAGCATAGACCAATACAGTTTTGCTTATGTCGTATCGTGATAACTGGCCCTTAGACGTACTGGCCGACAACCGGCACTTACCGAAAACAAGACAGTGCCATTTTTATGATGTTGTTCGTGAATTAGAGTAGTTTTGTCTCAATTTTTGGTGAAAATTTAATTATATTTATTAGTTTTTGTACGTTTAAATTCACGTAAATATGCCGTTTAAGTGTTGTGCGCCTAACTGCTGGGGTAATTACAAAACCGGACTAAAAGTTCACGTGTCAGTTTCCCGAAAGACAGTGATTTGCAAAAAAAATGGATACGAGCAATTCCGCGGGATGATTTAGTGCGCAATAAAAACACTAAAGTGTGTGAGCTACATTTTTCTAAAGGTAGTATAATTTGGGATATTTCAGACCAGGATCCGAGAACTGGTAAAATTATTTCAGTACATTTTAAAAAACCCTGATTAAAAGAAAATTCTGTACCAACGGTTTTCCCAAATTGCCCCAATTATTTGTCAAAAATTGTTCTTGACCGCAAAAGTAAAGATGAAAAAAATAAGAATCTTTATGAACTACATTTTTTGCTAGCCATAGAGCAAAGTAAAGAAGAGTTTAATTTACATAGAGAGGCTACATGTTTTCAAAGTTTTGAAGAGTTTTTAAAAGTATTTCTAAATTTTAATTTAAGGAAAGGGTGGCTTTCGGTAAAGGATAGAGATAAAATAACTTTATTTAAACTTGAATATACTCCTGGTCCCCTAATAACTTGGGCAATTGTTATAAATATAGATTTCAAATTAGAAACATTTTTATATGGTCAATCTGTTTGTGTTTCAATAACAAATTTAATATCACCATTTTTATCTAGCGGTTTGGATGAAATGACACAATTGACAATATGATGATGTCAATACCCACAAATCTTGATAGCGACATTCCTGATCCTAGTGAAACTCGTGATTTACACCATACCGGGTCAAGTCAACTCCCCAGTACTAGTGAAACTCCCACAGAAACTACCAATTCAGATAAAGTTGAGTCTGACAATGACAATATAACTTTTTTTTTTAAATTTGTGACTGATATTATTTTAAAATTCTAAATCTCTCAGAACAGTTAACTTTGTTAAGTACTTCAGAAGAAAAGTACAGATATTCACCAAGCACCATTGTGTTATGTTCAATTTTGTTTACAATAATATATAAATTTAACGTAAATAAAATATATTATTTTTTTCAAAAAGAATAGGTAATTTTTGGTTTCATTTGACATTTCATGGCTAGAGTGATTCACGAATCATAATGGCCGAATTGCACCCACGGCCACTCACGGCTATCTAGATCCAATAAAGTAAGTTAAGCACCTCATAATGTGTTACTTTGAAGGTGAATAGCTCTAAAACTACTGTTCTAGACATGTTATATATTTTTAAAAAGAGGACAATGTGGCGCATCTAAAAATTTCAAAATATACAGGGGGTTCCATTTAAAATAACAAAGTTCATGGTTATTTCTATATTTTCAGATAGTCATTTGTTTTTGATTTTAGCGCTATGTAAATATTCAGATGAAATCTTAGAACTTTAGTATTAACCACTTTTTTGTATCTTTTGAAATAAAAGATTTAAAGGGGTGGCAAATTATAAGGAAAAACCCTGTGCATGACATTAAGAAACACTCTGTATGCTCATTTAGAAAGTAGGGTGAAGGGTTGTTTTCTTAAATTTGAAAGAAAAAAATATTAAGTTTTTTTTTCAGAGTGTCTTTCAAGATTGTCCCTGAACTGTTTGATTTCTATCATGCCTCTGAAAATGAAATTGCCGACAGGATTCTGTTTAAACATGATTCAGAAGAATGGACTCACTGTCACATAACTGCCTAAACTGTTTTTTTATGTACAAGGTTTTAACATATTCAAATATTTTAGTCTTTATTAATATAAATGCGAATTAAAATACATATATTGGATTGCTCGATTTTTTTTGCTTTTAATTTTACTCCTATTCTGTATTATAGCATAATCAGTGGCGTAATACAGAATCGCGACGGGGGTATCCAGTTGGAGGGACGAAAGTCGAAAGTTTATCACTGGCGTCAGGGGCGTGCAATCCATGGAAGCAAGGAAAGCAGTGCTTCTCCAAAAAAAATTACAAAACATCTTCTAAAATGTAATTTTTGAAATAGGGAACCATTAATTTAGTTTATGTTAAAAATGCTAAAATATTATTTTAATTATCAAGCCCATAATAAATGCGGCCTTGACTCGGACCGAGCCACAATGGAAATCGAATAGAACCTATGCGGGCGGCTGGCTTCTCTGCAGCCAAGTTCTGTATGCTTGATTTCCTGTGAATCGAGCCAGAGGTTATTGAACTTTCCATCGACTGTTTGCAATTTTTGCAATTCAGTCGCGTGCTTTAAGTGGGGGCGGAAGCTATCGTTGGAGTAGTACTTTGTTTGAACGGCTATCCGTGTGTTGTGTGATACGTACGTCGCGTCGTGCATGGTGCGGTATGGAAGACAATAATACGGACGTGGATATGCAAACACCGTCAACTTCGGCTGTCGGTAATAACGTTGAAAATGTTGGAGAATTTAGTAAGTAGAGTGTCTGTGAATGTGTGGTGTTTGTCTTAATAATAAAAGGAAGGGCAAAACCGCCTATGAAAAATTTAACCACAAAAATGAAAAACTGTATGAGACATTTTTATCCGGAAAAACAATACGAACAATTTAAATGGCTAACAGGGTGTGAAAATATAAGTAAATTATTTTGTTGGCCATGTTTACTTTTTGAAAATGAAAAAGGTCTCTGGAATAAAACTGGTTTTTCCGATTTAAACAATTTTCATAAAGCTGTAAAAAGACACATTATGTCCAAAGCGCATTTGCAGGCCGTCATAAAAGAAAAACTCTTCGGCAAAACCAGAATTGAACACACCCTTAATAAACAGTTGGAAATTAGTCACCGCCAACACAATGAACTAGTCGATAAAAATAGGCAAATATTAAGAAGATTTATCGATGTTGTTTGTTTTCTCGGACAGCACGAATTGGGATTTAGAGGTCATGACGAAACAAGGGTTTCTTCAAATAGAGGGAATTTTCAAGATTTCCTTAGTTTTATGGCTAAATATGATGATTGCTTAAAAAATCATTTAGAGCAGTCTAGCATTTTTCGCGGAACGTCGATTGGACTCCAGAATGATTTAATTTCTGCTGTTGCAACCATTATTCTAATAAGAATTAAGCAGGAGATTGGCGAGGCGCGGTTCATTGCTATTGTTCTGGACGAAACAACTGATATCACTAATTTTAGCCAATTATCTATAGTAATACGCTACGTTAAAACAGACGCTCTTCAAGAGCGATTTTTAGGTTTTAAGAATGTGTCCGAAAATTGTACAGCAGATGCATTATATACCGTAGTTACTACGTTATTACGTTACTAAAGAAAAAGCTATGATGGAGCTGCAGTGATGGCAGGACAATTAGGGGGTCTGCAAGCTAAAGTTCGAGAAATTTTTCCAAGTGCTGTGTTTGTCCATTGTTTTGCTCATAAATTGAATTTAGTTTTATCCCAGTCCATCAATCACTTTAAAGAGTGTAAAGTATTTTTCGTTACTTTAAGTTGCATGGCTGCTTTTTTTTCCAAGTCAACAAAACGTACCCAAGCTTTGGACTCCATTGTCCACAAACGATTGCCCAAAGGAGCTCCTAGTAGGTGGAACTATAATGGAAGACTTGTGTTAATAGTATCTGAAAATCGTGAATCACTGATTGAACTATTTTGGAATATAATAGAAAATATTGAAACGTGGGACTCAGAAGCAATAAATAGTTCGAGGGGGTTTTTGGACTGTTTGAAACGAGATTTTAATTTTAATTATTTGTTGAATATATTTTCATACAGACGCCTCTTTTATGAAATAATCGATCAAATTCAGCTACAAATAAACTATAGATTTAACGGTTTAAATGATTTTAAATTCCTCGAGCTCTGCAATTTTGATGCATTTAAAGGAAAAACTTTTCCAGAAGATGCGTTTAAATCTCTTCTTCTTCAAAAATGATCGAAGAATCGAATTACATTACAAATGGGTAAGTTTCTAAAAATTGCTTCCCTTTCTTAAAATTTCACGTTTAATTTGCTATAAATATATAAATTTAACGTAAAACGTAAATAAAATATATTATTTTTATTCAAAAAGAAAAGGTAATTTTGGTTTCATTTGACATTTCATGGCTAGAGTGATTCACGAATCATAATGGCCGAATTGCACCCACGGCCACTCACGGCTACCTAGATCCAATAAAGTAAGTTAAGCACCTCATGTGTTACTTTGAAGGTGGATAGCTCAAAAACTACTGTTTTAAATATAGACGTTATATATTTTTGAAAAAAGGACAATGAGGTGCATCCAAAAATTTAAAAATATACAGGGTGTTCCATTTAAAATAACAAAGTGCATGGTTATTTCTATATTTTCCGATGGTCATTTGTTTTTGATTTTAGCGCTATGTAAATCTTCAGATGAAATCTTAGAACTTTCGTATTAACCACTTTTTTGTATCTTTTGAAATAAAAGATTTAAAGGGGTGGCAAATTATAAGGAAAAACCCTGTACATGACATTAAAAAACACTCTGTATGTTCATTTAGAAAGTAGGGCGAAGGGTTCTTTTCTTAAATTTGAAAGAAAAAATATTAAGTTTTTTTTCAGAGTGTCTTTCAAGATTGTTCCTGAACTATTTGATTTCTATCATGCCTCTGAAAATGAAATTGCCGGCAGGATTCTGTTTAAACATGATTCAGAAGAATGGACTCACTGTCACATAACTACATAAACTGATGTTTTTGTGCAAGGTTTTAGCATATTCAAATATTTTAGCCTTTATTAATAAATAATAATTAAAATACATAAATAGGATTGCTCCATTTTTTTGCTTTTAATTTTACTCCTATTCTATATTATAGCATAATTACTGGCGTAACATACAGAATCCCGACGGGGTATCCAGTTGGAAGGACGAACGCCGAAAGTCTATCACTAGCGTATATGTTTCGGATTTTCGTTTAAAAATTCCAAGATGGGTAATCCGGAAGTGGACTAAATTATCAAACAAAAAAGCATTTGCCCTAATAATATAAAGCAGCTATGTCAAACATGCGGCCCAGTGAGGATTTTGCTGCGGCCCAAATCAGTTTTGAAAACAGCCAGATAATGCGGCCCGTGAACAAGTTGGATACATAGTGCCATCTATGTTTAGGAGGAGGAACTACACATACTCAACCTATCGATATCTGGCTTGTTCAATGAAATTCTATTGCGTAAAAACACAGATGACGCTATCTGAACATTCTGAAAAGAACTCGAGAAATCACAATCCGTGTTCGATTGAATTCAGTCGTTCAGTATTTAGTCAGTTGTGAGTCAGTTGCGATAGAGTTTCGAGTTGAGTTGCGCACTTATTGTTGCAACACTTAACAGTATTTATTATAATTCATTTCGGAGACAGTTGTGTGACAAGTGGAAGTAAGAGGAAACTTGTAGATGAGCATCGTATCTTTGAAGAAAAGTGGGAATTTGAGTTTTTTGCTGTGAAGATAAAGAAAAAATTTTTTGTTTGATTTGTAATAGTACAGGGTGTCCCATTTTCGTAGGTTTTACGGGGTTTCCAGCTTATGAGTAAGTAGTTATAATAGGGGAGCGCCTCCTCCTCCTCCTCTTCCTCTCTCTCATGTCCCTCATTCTTAACTTCCTCCCCTTTTATTCTCATTCGCATCATATTTTTTAATTTTTTCTCTTTGTTCTCCCACATTTGATTTTGCATTCTTAAGTCTTATAAATAGGTGCATCATGATCATTTTAGTATGCCGAGACACATTTACTAAGCTGTGCTCGAGTTGCGTAAAAAGTTATTTTTGAATTTTTCCACCAATTTTGTATAAAACAAAAAGAAAAAATGTGTCAAGTAATAAGTGAATTATGTGTAATCGCGAAAAATTAACTACAACTATCAGACAGTTAAAAGTTAAATATCTCAATTTCTTTGAAGTGATTTCGAAAGATGAATACACCAAGCTGTTTTATCCACTGAAACGAGATTATTTGGAAGCAATTGACTGTTGTGATGATTATTTAGAAGGAATTATAAGCCTTACTACGTTTTTCAATACATTTGGGAACTCATACTTGGTAGGAGAATTAAGCCACCTAATAGAATTTATAGGAGAAGATTGCCAATTTATACCTGCTATTATTGCAACCTAAAAGAGGTTTCAATTATACGAAGATAAAAAACAGGTATTATCAAAGAAAGTTAATCCTATTCGCAAGAGACGTCCCCCTACATATTTAAATTATTATGTTAAATAAATGAAATGGCTGAGTTGCTGATTGCAGTTAAATTATTAGAGGAGAAATTTAGTAATCTTTCAAAAACCTATTTCTCATATTGTATGGCAAGTGGTCCGGAGTGGATAGACTTTTATTGTAATCAATCTGAGGAATTCGTAAAGGCTGCCCTCTGTTGCAACAAATACATTGAAACATTAAATTTTTTTCAACTTATTCAAGATCTAAAAGATATTGGCTTTGGTTACTATTTAAAAGACTTGAAGCAATTTATTGACGAGGATACTATTCTTCAAGAAATTGAAAAGGAAGAATAAATTTAATAATATTTACAATGGAGCAAATGGTTACTGAAATGTATGAAGAGTTTATTATATCTGCTGCATACTTCCAATATTTATCAATTGTAGGCGAAGAAGACGCAGAAGCACAAGATTTGTCAGCATATGTTAATAATATAGATCGAATGAAACAATGTAAATTAGCCGCTAAATTTTGTAATGATTATTTAAAATATAAAAATGAGTATGAACTTTTAAATGAATTTAGAAAATTAGATTTAAGGTATCATATTAATTGTATTCAATCATGGTTGGTTAATGCAAAATAAAAAGGTAATTAAGTTTTTTTTTTATATTTTTATTCATTCATAAAACAATTGTCATATAAAAATAACACATTTGTCAAAGCACACATACAAGGTGATTTTGAATGATAGAAGCATTTTGGTTCCATTCGCTTTAGCGCTGGTTGTTCATCTATTTCAATCACATGCTTTTTAGAATATTTCTGTATAAAATCCTTTTTTTCGCTTCCTTTTACAAAAACAAAATCTGCTTTCTTCGTAAGTGTTTCAATTATTTTTGGGAAATGATGTAATGGAGTAAATCCATTATTCCAATGTATACAATGATAATTTTTCGTTAACCATACCGCCTGCTTGTGACAATCAGGTGAAAGAAACTCCATTGGAAAAGGCTTTTTAAAAATGTAATGAGTCATTTCATAACCATCAAAAGCTGCAAGCTCTTTCGGTATAAATTTATTTTTTTCATCTTTGAATCCTTGAATATCTATAACCAATCTCATATTTTCAAAGCAGCAAATTTTTTAATGAGACTTTTTTTACTTGAATAATTTGCAATTTCTTCTTTCAGTTGATTAATTTTAAAAATAAATTTTTCAATTTGTAGTTGTAGTTTTGATGTCATGATTAAAACTAAAAGCTTTTGAAAATTTCTTTAAATTAAATCGAAATATGAAAATAGTGGGGATAAAGTTTATAATTGTTTCACAATTTTAGTAAGAGGGTTGTAGCTAAATAATTTGTCATGTAAAATAAGACAATAAGCAGAAGTATCTTTTTTAATTGCATTGTGTGTCTCAAATTCAATTCTCATTACTACGGATCCCGTTTGAATTGTTTCTTTTTGATGGGAGCAATCAATATGTGTAATAGGACTAATGTTTTTGAATTGTTCAGGATTAAAAATGGGTTCATTTGGAACACCATAATAAGACTGTCTAAAGTTGGCAAACATTTCGTATAAAGCAGAAAATTTGTTTTCTTCGAAATTTAAGTACAAATCGTGATAAGGATATCTTTCAGAATTTAAATATACTCTAATATTTGACAAGGTAATATTGTCAAATTTACTCATATCTTTAACAATTTTCCCTTTTCTGTTTTCTTGAAAGCCAATCACAACATGACGAGGAGCTTCTAGTTTACTAGTTGTTTTTACCGGCCATGTGTGACGGGTTGTTTCGGTTAGAGAAGAATATTCAACAAGTTCCCAACTCCTGAATCCTATCAATATATCTTTATTTGATTCTAATATTTCTGATAGAGCAAGTTGTTGTGGCATATCAACTAGAATGTGAGGAACTTTCCAATAAATTTTATCGAAAGTAACCAATGGAGTGTCAGGAGCAGTAACAAGGTGTGCCGGATCTTCTTTGAAAATAACACCATCTAAATCATCAGTTGATCTAATAAGAACCAATTCCTGTTTCATATTCATAATAATTTTTCTGTAATCTTCAAAAAATCCTAAAAGCATTTTTAGTGGTATGGATACGGAGAATTTTCCATCATTATCAACTAAAATTGTATCACCTTCTTTCCGATGTGGAAACCAACCTGCATTTTCCAGTTTTAAACTTTCGTTGGTATTGTGAGAAAGGTAGCTTTTTAAGGTTGATGCTAATCCAACATTTCTTATTGAATCTATAGTAATTCCGTTTAGTTCATAGCGGATTTCTCTGAACAAAAAGGCTATACCATTGTTAATAAATAGCAATTCTTTCTTATATTTACCTTCTGTATTAGTTAATTTTCCTTCGATATAAAGTAAACTATCTGATGGTAGAGTGTAAGCATCGAGTTCTTGAATTGGGATCCTTATTTCATCATTGTAATCGAATTTTGAAGAAATATATGGTTGATATGTGTGAAGCTCAGAACTGACGATGGAATTGTCTACATAAAGCTTTTCGTTTACGTTTAATATGTTCATTATTTTAAAACAGTGAAACCCAAGGATGTGAGAAATTTACGATTATCTCGTCTTAACTTGTTGGTGTTGGATTTGATACTGAACTGTTGTTTAGGCTTTTTCTTTTTATAAGTTTTTACTTTGTTGATAGTAGTAGGGGCAAGTCTCATCCCAAGGGCTCTATTATATCTAACTACCATTTTATATTTCACTTGTTTGTAAATGTAACCTTACTGTTATAGTTTCTCCTCTAAAACTGATAAGTTCTCCGTCTTGATCAACTATTTTAACTGTTATATTGTTAATTGCTTTGACGCTAACTGGAAAATACAAAATGGGCAAAGGAGATTCAACTATTTTATACCCTGGAGCTACAGTTGGATAAAACTGGTGAATAATATGAACAGGTTTACCATTATTGTAAGAACCGACACAAATATTACAGTCAATACAAATAGCATTCACCTTAGTTATTTTTGCAACATTATCTGATTCTTCCTCTTTCATAGCTTCTAGTATCCTGCTATTAAAACCCAACATTTTTCCTATCGAATCTTCCTTGGTAAAATCAATTATTCTACTACACATTAAAAAAGTTTTTAGAGTATTAACATTTGCTTTTAAAAGAAAAAAAATTTTTTCATTCGGAAATAAATCTTCTATACTTTCTCTTATGTATGTTTCTATATCTGTAATGTCATAAGTTCCGTCGGGAATAACAATTACTTTTTTATCTATATAAAATTTATTATATCCTTCTTTTATATTGGGGATAGTCATAAACGTTTCAAAATCAGCTAAACCCAGGTAATATTGTTTTTCATCCTCTAAATATATGGGCGGATTAAAATCAGCAGACAAAACAGAACTGTTTCCTGATATGGCAATTGTGGTAGACATTGCAGTTTATTTATGAATGAGATATTACAATAAATAATGAGTTTATATATTTTTTTGCAAAAATTTTAGGGATAGTTGACCACAGTTATATGAATTAAATTTTTGTTTATTTTCATAAGTATAAAATACATCCACTTTGCCATTCGAATTAAAATATTTGAGAAGTTCAAAAGGTGGTTTTAAATTTCCATAACTATCAAAATATATTACATTTTTGTTATTTTTAATATAAGCAGTCCAATGAGATCCTTTATTTTGTTTTTTATCCAAATTTACAATACCACATTCTTTCAGATTAATTTTTTTTGGAAGTTCATCGAGCATAAAAACACCTCTAAAGCCAGTTATTTTTAACAGCTTTACATATTTAATAATATCATTGTTCGTAAGTGCTCTTTTTGGAAAACTTATTTTGAGTTTTTTTTTGTCTGATTGCTTTCATTTTGACGGATCCTCCTTTATAAGGTCTAATAAATAGTCCCTTTCCTTTATATGGTCTAATATATAATCCTTTCCCTTCTTTAGAAGCATTTTCCATTGCAATATTATGTCTATGTATTTCTTCTAGTTGCTGTTTAGCTGCTTTAGCATCATTTACTGCCTTAGCAATTCCTGCCGCGCCTCCACCTAGTGCACCCAGGGCGCCAAGAATGGGAAACAAAAGAGGTAGAAATCCTCCAATTTTTTTGGGCGTTCGAATGATACGTTTTTTTCTCAATTTAAGTTTACCCCCTTTTGTATTTTTTAATCCCAAACCGAACTTTCTTTTACCCTTCATTATTCCTGCAACACTTAAAGCTGCAATTTTTTCACCAATAGAAGAATCTTTAGCTTTTACCCTATCCCAGGCTTTTTTTTCTAATATTTGGTCAGATATGTGTCTTTTTGATAAATCTTCAGTCTGAGAGTAAGATATATCATGTTCTTTGCAAGCGGAATCCAATGGATTTATACCAACGTCACCTCTAGTTAATCTTTTTTCCAAGTTGGTGCCGGGACCACAATAATTATATCCTGGTATATGAACTTCGAAAGGTAGTTTGCTAATTAATTTATTTACTAAACCAGAGCCTTTTCTATTACGTGTTTTAATAGTTTTTTTCAACTTATGGCGACCCACAGTCATTGAAGTTCTTTTTATACTAAAAGCACATTGACATTTTTCTGGTATAAATACTTTTACAGCTAAAAATATTTACTAGTGTGATTAAGAATGAGGATTGAAAAACAAAAATTCTCATTACCAGTAAATAATCATGATGAAAAAATTTTAAGTAAACAGTTGAGAAAGCATGGTGACTTATTTTGCGGTGGTTCAAAAAGAGGGCTTATAGTTGGTTGCAGTGGTAGCGGTAAAACCAACGTTATGCTTACACTGCTCGAGCATCCAAATGGAATTAGGTTTGAAAATGTCTATGTTTATTCAAAGTCATTAGATCAACCAAAATATGAATATTTAAGAAAGTTGTTAAAACCTATGAAAGAAATTGGATACTTTGAATATGATAGCGATGAGAACATTATTTCACCTCATGAGATAAAGCCAAATTCCGTTATCATTTTTGATGATATTCCTTGTCATAATCAATCTATTATTAGGGACTATTTCACGCATGGAAGGCATAGAAACACCGATTGTTTTTTTATTTTTCAAGGATATTCCTCAATCCTTAAACGTCTAATTCGAGAAAATGCAAACTTATTAATTTTATTTAAACAGGACTGTTTGAGTTTAAAACATATATATAATGACCACTGTATATTAGATATGACATTTGATCAGTTTAAAAATATTTGTGCTAACTGTTGGATGGATCCATATGGCTTTCTTGTAATTGACAAAGATTGTGAAGTAAATCACGGCAGATATAGGAGTAAATTCGATTCCTTTATATATTTATAAAAGTAAAAAATTTGCAGTTTTATTTCATTTAAAACTTGTACAGCATGGATAAACGTTTAGCTCGAGAATTAATAAGATCCAGACAAGCCGTGAAGCAGAAATATCAAAGCTTGAAATTAGCTACTTCTTCTGCTCAGTCCGAATTAGAACAAACTTATAGACCAATAACACAACCACTTAAACAGCTAATTTCAAGTATTGGTAAATCCGAACCATTCGATTTAAAAGAAGAAAGAGTTTCAAAGTATGAAGATTTCAAAACACCTACAAAGCTTTATAAAACATCAACTCCGACGAAAAATATTCAGAAAACAGGAAAAACTCCGTCACTCCCTACAGAACTACCAACATTTTTAAATGACAGTAGTATCACTTCTTCCTCTCCTGTAGTACAACCATTGTCATCAACTGTTATAGCAGAAACTTCAGATCCTTCTAGTGACACAACAACAAATTTAAACTTGTCAGACATATTGGAACAAACTAGAAAAACAATTCAAACCTATGTTGGTACACCATCATATAAAGATTACTTAGCAGATTTTCATGAATTACCCAGATCATATATTGATGAGGGTGTGAAAGATACACAACATAAATTTGACCATTATTATGGAATAGTTCATGACCTCGAAACGGATAAGTTTTCTTTTGGTTTAACACAGATACCGGTAGAAATTATTGGAAAAGACATTAAAGTGGGAGGAATAACGTACACAGGCACGCCAGGTTTATACGAATTGCTTTTCAAAAAAGAACCGAAAGGTTATAAGAAGGAAGATTTAGATAATTACATGAACATTCTAGCTAAAACAAATGTATATCGTAGGAATTTTGATTCAAATGAACAAGTTCAAGGAAATACATCACACAAATATGTTACAATAATAGGACCATATTTACAAAGAAAGGGGATTACAAAGACAAAAACCTTGCCAAGATTAGTTACAGCATTTAACAAACCAAAACCTCCGTTTAGAACAACTAGAGCCAAATCTACAGGAAAGGGATTAATTTTGAAAACAAACAGATCAAATACAGACTATGTATACTGGAATAATGTTAACGAAATTGTTGATAGGCTACGTTTATTAATTTCATCAAGTGATGCGGGAAATAATGCTCATAGTAACGAGATTATCTCTATTATTGAAGAATTAAGAGAAGATAAAGTAATACTATAAATAACAGCTATCAAATATAATCATATTTATTGTTTAATGAAAGCTCAACATGACAGTTGATAAATTTGGACGCCATATTTCAAAACAAAATCAAGAGAGAATAAGTGACATTAATAATTTAAAAAGGAGATTAGGTGAAAATGAAACAAATAATGAAATCTTTGCTAAAAAGCTTAAGGTTTTTGATGAAAATTTTTTAAAGTATGAGAACCAGATTAAAGGATGCTATACCTCAATTGAAAACGTTAATAAACAGTTGCTAACGCTAAATCAAATAAGTAAAGATTTGCAATTTTTAAATGAACATGTTAAAAAGGAAGACAAAAAATTAAGTGATGATATCAACAAAATTAATAAAATAATGGAAACAAGTATAAGAGAAGTACTAATTGAAAAACACAAGGAAAAAATTAAACAATTAAGAACTTTTATAAAAAGGTTAGATGATGAAAAAAAAGAAATCAAAATAGCATTCTTAACAGTAGAACAATTGACCAACTCACTTTGGAAGAAAATCAACAATATATTTCCTTGGAAAATATAATGTCCAGTGTAATTAAGAAATTAGAACAAGAATTAAATAAAACAGAGGAGGAATTAAAAAATAGTGATAGTAGATCAACTACTTTCTTAACTGGAGAGATAAAAAAATCCTTTAATGCGTTAGAAAAGGAGATTACTAAAATTAGTAAAATTTTAAATGAAAAAAGTTATACAATACAAATTGATAAATTGAATGAATGGGAAAAAACATATAAAAGTTATATTTCGAATTATTACAAAACATAGAAAGTGAACTTCCTTAAAATTGAATAAACAAGTTTGTTGTCATGACAACCGTTAAACAGCAAGTCGTTAATGAATTACATAAACCTGCTAGAAAAAACTACAAACGCAGAAGGGTGGTAGTGAAAGGGTTAAATGATCTTTTTCAAGCTGATTTGGTTGAAATGTTACCCTATGCCAAATTTAATAAGGGATTTAAATATATCTTGATTACCATAAATGTATTTTCTAAGTATGTTTGGGCCGAACCGTTAAAATCTAAATCTGGAAAAGACGTAACAGCGGCAATGAAAAAAATATTAATCAGTGCAAAAACTCCACCAAAAAACTTGCAAACGGATAGAGGAAGAGAGTTTTTCAATGTAAATTTTCAAAATTTGATGCAACAATTTCGAATTAACCATTATAGCACGTTTTCCAATTTGAAAGCGAGTATAGTAGAAAGAGTGAACAGGACTTTAAAGAATAATATGTGGAAAATATTTAGCATTCAAGGAAATTACAAATGGTTTAATATATTAGCGGATATTGTAAAAGATTATAACAATACAAAACATTCTTCAATAGGAATGAAGCCAAAACAAGTAAATAAAACAAATGAAAATAGAATCTTGAAATCTGCATTTACTCATGCTAAAACGTTAGATATAAAATCTCCAAAGTTTAAAGTGGGTGATCACGTACGAATAAGCAAGCATCGAGAGGCATTTTCAAAAGGTTACACACCAAATTGGTCAAATGAGATATTCCACATTAAAGAAGTTAAGATGACAAACCCTTGGACATATTTAATTCAAGACGAAGATAATCAGGACATTCTGGGTGGTTTTTATGAGCAAGAATTACTAAAAGTAAAGCATACCGATGTGTATCTTATTGAGAAGATTTTGAGAAGGAAAGGAAACAAAGTTTATGTGAAATGGTTAGGACTTGATAAAAAATATAATACATGGATTGATAAAAAAAATATTGTTTAATTAAATTGAAATTAAATTTTAGTTAAATTTGTTTTATTTCTGTTCCTCACTTTATGCTTTAGCTGATACAAATTACAAAGTCTTAATGTGCTAATTAATTTCAAATAAAATTCACATTTACTAAACTAAAATTTTATTAAGTAAAACATCAAATACAATTTTTATTAAAACGTGTCAAATATATTTTATTTCTATGTTCCTCAGATAATATCGAATCTAGAATAAGTTTACAATCATTTATTCTTTTTTCAAAACGGAGTCTATCTAAGTACCACATCTGAAAGTTACTCCTACGGGCTTGTCTGTAAGCAAAGCTCCACTTCACTAACACATGCACCTTATTGTTCTCTTCCAGAAAAGATATTGTTTTCTTCGTAATATTTTCTTTTTGATCCATTTTCATTGTTTTCTTCGTAATATTTTCGTTTTGTTCCATTTTGCTTCAATTTGTTTTCCATTTGTTCAGGATATAAAGCAAGTAATTCCATCATAGTTGAAACATTTTCACTGTTAGGATTTTCTGTTGGACTTATTATATTATAAACATGCGTACACAAGTCGCCACAATCAGATGAAATATTATTTTGAAATATTTTGAAATATGTATTGAATTCTTGCCTTTTAAGTATAGATAATCTATAATCAATAATTTCCTTTAATCGCCACAAATTGTCCAAAGACTCTTGTCCTAAGTATATGAAGTGTGGGCCTTTTGTAATTTGTAGAACAGGGGTATCATTTATTTTCTGAACCTGCAGATGAATGTTGTTTATATTCACACTGGTTTGATCAACTTGAGGAAAGTAGAAATTGTTTACAATAATTCCTTGATGAACACAAATGTCTTTCCAATTTTCTTCGGTTAGTGCGATTGAAAATCCAGTTTTTCCACCAATTACAATTTTTGGAGAAAAATCATTTAAACTAATGCCAACAAGAACAAATTTTGACAAAGAATTATTTAAAAAATAAATTTTTGAATTAAGAAGCGTTTCCAAAGGTTTATGAACCACGGCGTTGTTCATAATGACTAAACGAGACTGAAACATATTGTGTTATTCTTGTACTTAAATATTCTCATCCCCACTTTCTTTAAAGTTTTGATTAAAATGGATTAATGAAAAAATAGATTTCCAGTTTGAAATTTGTAATAAAGATAAATAATTAAAATGGTAATGTATAAAAATAATGCAAAGTTTAATGTAACACTAATGATGGAAAAGTAATAATTTTTGAATCCGTCATAATAATTGGTACAGTTGGGGGTTAAAATTTGTAACTGATTATTTTTAAACTCTAACCTTTCTATCCAATTTGTATCAAAAATAGATCGATTTGGATAATGATACAAAATTTTAAAAAATTTACTTGCATTTTCATTTCCATTTATTCGTTCCATCCAACTAATTGTACTATTGTTAATTAATCCAATTTTCATAAATTTACAATATTTACTTAGAGTGACGTCTGTTTTATTAGAAAAACATATTTCACACTGTGTTACGCCAGGGGGATGATGAACATAAAAAACATTTTGGAAAATAAAATAAAGAAGAATAAATTGAGATCTACTGATAGTCATTAAAACAAATTAATAATTATATTCCAAATTTATTAACATTAAGCAGATACTTTCACCACGAAAGCAAAAGCAGTTGTAAAAAAATAACAATAAAATACTTAATTTAAATATATGTAAAAGTTCATAAATAAGGATATTAATAATACTATATAAAATGTGTAGCTTGAAGACTTATTTTGAATGGTTACAATTATTCGATTCCTATTTTTCCATAAACAGTTATTTAAATCACAATTCCTAGCAAATTTCTTATGCTCCACAATAGGATCATCATAACTTAACCAATCAAAAATTTCAATACCACAATAAAAACATTTACAAATATCATTGATTGAAGTATAGTAAAAGCCAGCTCCAGCTAACACTTCTGGTCTCAATTTTCCTTTCCATTTTTTAAAAGTGGAAAGTCGTTTTTCATATGTTTTAAAATAACTGTTATCAATTTCTTTGTCAAAAGTTTCTATGCACATTTTGTGAAAGACTTATGAAGACTAACTTTGGTTTCAAAAACAACAAATTTAAATACCTTATAATATCTACATAAATATATCTAAATCTTCATGTTCTGCATTCCATTGATACAAAGCAATATCTTGGTGTCCCCAAGCTAATGTATTAAAACTATAGGGAATTTTATACCGCTTATCATCTTCGGAACTCAAAGCCAATTTATTAATTAACTCTGTAAAAATTGTATGTTGTCTAGATCGAAAAACATACATTGAACAAAAGGTTTTAGAATGATTTTCAACAACATCTTTATAATGAATAAAATCCAACTGCTTTTTAATTGCACTTTTTTTAACACCTTTTGCTTTTTTTGTTAAACTGTTTTCCGTTTTAATACAATATGCTTTTGCTCCAGTACCAAAGAAAGCAGTAATGGGTTCACCAGCATATTCATCTTTGAATTTTCCTATAACTGACTTTGTAATAGGCATTTCATGAATATTATTAAATTCATAATTAGATGTGTCAAATTTGTGAATATTTTTTATCATGTCAGAATAAATATTTGGAGTTGTGACTTCTAAAATGAACGAATCGGTATCGGTGTATAAAAGTGAAATATTTTCCTGATAAAGAGGTTTTAAAAAATTATAAAAGAAATCATACATGACAGTTTTAGATATATCTAATATTGAGAAGCCTACATATATTGGTTTATTGTAAGTAACTTGAATCTTTTGCATTTGAATAGCTACCAAGTTTTCAGAAAATATTGTTAAGTCCTTGAAATATGGTTTTGCAATTAAATTCTCAGCACCATCTTTTCTTCTATTTTTTTCCCACTCTGTAACAAGTCTTACGTCAATTCTCCTATCAACATTTTCCATAGTCTTGCCATAAATACTATTATTTGCCAACTTGTAAGTATTACGATCAAATTCATTCTTTGAATCATTTCTTAATCTTGAATTCAAGTCTATATATTTTTTCAACCAATCAGATTGAGAAAACTGTAAAACTCTATGAACTTTAGTTAACTTGAGTCCATGTTCCAAACATTGTTTTAATAATTGATAGTGAATAACATATTTTGATTTATCATTTAAATTGGGTATTAATTTTATGCATTTAGAATTTGGCGGTTTAAAGTTTTCTGGACAAAACGGAAAATCGTTATGATAGGAATGTAGACTTGTAGGATATTCTAAATCAACTTCTAAAACATATCCCTTATTAGATTTTTTAGAAATATTCATAATATTTAAATCATTGATTTCTTTATCTGTTAACCAAACAAAATCTCCCGTTGGAATGTGCTGTGACATTGCATAACCATACAAATTTGTTGCATCATAATAAATTATGTATTTAGTTGGCTTTAAAGGATCAAAATTTAAAAGAAATGGGTTATTAGCTTCAGATTTTCTACAAATGCAAGAGCTCACACCACCGCGAACGCTTTTTTTGAAAAAGTGTATCATATCTGGATCAGTTAACAATTCTAACTCTATTCCAGTATAACGCAAACACGCCTCCCAGGATAAACCTGGAAAAGTGTAAAAATGAGCTGGATCGAGCTTATATGTGGATAAACAAGTGCTTCTAAAATTTTCAAAAATATCTGCCAAAAGTAAAGTATCAGAGAGTAAGTAAACGTCGGAGTATTGACCAAGAGATTCACATTTAAACAATTGCCAAACCTTTACAGCTCTTTGGTATTCTGCATCACTGATGTGCTCATCCGTTAAAGTATTATAAAATTGGTCTTTCTGAGGTAAAGTTGTTTCTTCTAATTTTAAATAATCATCAATATAACTGTAAGGAAATACACCTTTTTGCCGAATAAGTTTAAATCTTTCTTCATCATTGAAAATTTTT
Organism: Kuschelorhynchus macadamiae; assembly: GCA_030620095.1. Taxonomy (NCBI): domain Eukaryota; kingdom Metazoa; phylum Arthropoda; class Insecta; order Coleoptera; family Curculionidae; genus Kuschelorhynchus; species Kuschelorhynchus macadamiae. The sequence goes on from JAUTXW010001636.1 coordinate 342,828, forward strand.
TTTATTTCCTTACATTGTTCATCTTTTAAGCTTTCAGAGAGTTTTGATAAAGAATGGGATAGAAATTGAAATGAATCAATAAACCTTAATGATATATTTTTTTCTTAGCCTTTTGTGTCTTTTTATCAAAATAGTTATCCACATGAATAAGCTTTTCAAATGAAATATATTTTTCCTTGTTTTGTGCGATAACTGTTAGTTGTTCTTTGTTTAAGCATAATTTTTTAAGAAATAGATGAGAATCATAATTACGCAAATTATGCAATATAACTGGAATAAAGTTAGGTATTCTGTAATTTATGTTGCAGAGTGAATGAGCTGGACCTCTATAAAGACCGGTTATATGACAATGATCTGCAACCCTGTCATTTAAAAGAGGTTTATTACAAATATGACAAACTTTTTCATAGTTATGATAAATTTTGTCCAGTTCGTTCAAAGGGATCATTTTTTTAGGAGCCTTTAAATATTTATTGTATATGTTATACACATCTCTTTCTAAAGAATTTATAAATAATGTATCACAATTTTGACCTCTATATTTTTCAAATTTAGAATAATTATCGTCGAAGGAACATCTAATGTAATAGGCAAATGAATGTGGAATATGTTCATATTGTTTTAAGGTGTATGAAGTATTAGGATTTTTATCAACATTGTCATTATTTAAAGGCTTTAAAATGCATTCAAAATCTGCATACACCACGAAAGGAACTTTCATTTGTTTATGATAATTTACAAATTTCAAAATATTATCATATGAATAGTTTCCAAACTTATCTTTTATTAATTCTTTAGAAGGTAGGTTAATTCGTAAATGATCACAATCATAGCTATTGTGTTGTAATAAATTTTCTTCTGTAGGGAAATATTGTAAACAACCATCGCAAATATATTTTTTTCCGTGATGTTTAGAAATTTGTGCAGAAACTAGTTTTGATAAATCTTTAATATAGCAATAATGAAAAGTTTTTTCATCATCATCACTTATTAACAATAAATTGACATGTTGATTTTTTTTATTCGATGAATAATAAAGTGGACCAATTACTTCATACCCCTTTTTAGGATTTATAATTTCTAATCCATATACATTAATAGAAATGTTATTTTTTTCTTCAAAAATCTTAATGTTCTTTAGCAACATTGGAAATTCTATACCTGACATATCCAAAACAGAAGAGTAGTGTGGGTAGGATGAAGTTTCAAAATCTAATCCGCGTGGTTGGTGAAGAGCAGACACAACTGCCCAGGCGAAGCAAAAGTTGTCATCATTCCTAATGTTGATCACAGCTTGACGTCTCTTGATCTCTTGAGGAAGTTCGATAAAAGATGAGGCTCTCAGCGGATTGTGCTTGTTAACATTAATTTCCAAATGAAGTAAATTCATCAAAGCCCATCCTGCAACGTAAAAATTAAAAAATTACTTTTTTGTTGCTGTTGTAAAATCGAAAATAAATTCTTTACCTGAATCTCTTTCTGCAAATTCGTCAGCTTTCTGGTCAATAATGGTGCAGATTTGCTCTAACAGTTCTTTTTTCTGATATCCCTGGCAAATGACTTGGAACGGCGCATTAAAAGATTTGACATCATAGCTGTCGCTGCTGGGGTTAAAATAGAAACCGAACAGTTCCATATTTAGCTTGATACATTTATGTTTCTGCAGTTCTTGATCTATTAGATGTGCAATTTTGTATTCCAAATGTTGAAAATATTCTTTCACATTTATGAAGTTTTGATGTGAGGAAATCCTATAAGATATTATTCGTTCCCTGAATGCTGACTTGATAATTTCAACACCTTCCTCCAAGCCTATTTTGGAATTGTTCTTGTGCACACTAGATCGAAGATGTCCACCCCATAGACTTTGGTTTATATTTTTCTTGCATTCTTTACAATATTTTACAATATTTGTAGAATCTATATAAATTAAGAAAAAAATATTTTACAAAATATGACATGAAAAATAAAATGTTCTTACCTTTAACAAGCTTTGGTTTTTTCAACCAACTGTTGAGTTTTGTGGAATTTCCGTTAACATGTTTTTTAATATGTCGCAGTAAATTATCCTTTCTAGTAAAGACTTTATTACATGTTACACACTTATGCATTTCTGAAGTTTTCTGCATAATAATAATAATAAAATTAATATTGTGCAATTCTATTTAGTTATAGTCAAATTTTGAAAAAAGCAATTGCATTTTTGAAGTTCTTTGTATAATAATAAAATTAATATTGTGCATTTTTATTTAGTTATAGTCAAATTTTGAAAAAAGCAATAGAAATTAATTGACTTTATGAATCCATTTCTTCAAATGAGTCAACTAATTTGTCAAAGGCCTGTTTAACATAATTCACCGTACTTTCGTCTCCTTTTTAATTGTGATCAAATTAGTTAAATTTTGAATAGCGAAACCCAGACACTTAAGGTTTGCTATTTGTTTTTTATTTTTTTTATTAATTTTAAATTTTTTTTTAATGATAAATGATGGTTTCGAAATTGAATTTTGTTCAACTGGTGAATTATTAGGAGAAATATCCGAAGTCAAATTTGCATCAATTTGTTTTTCTTGCGGATCAGAATTTACAATAGCAAATGGTGAATTAATAGAAGATATAGCCGAACTTAAATTTTGATCAATTTGTTTTTCTTGCGAATCAGAATTTACAATATCATATGGTGAATTAGTAGGACAAATAGCCAAACTTAAATTTTGATCAATTTGTTCTTCTTCCGAATCAGAATTTTCACTAAACAAAAAGGGAGAGCAAATTGGTCTCGGAGAATTAATTGGCGATTTTAATGTTAAATAATTTGGATTAGATTTTTGAAAACAAACAATATCCTCATCGCTAGAATTTTGAGTTTCGTCAATGTCATTCAGTTCTTCAAGAGTTTGTTTAGTTTTTGTTGTAATTAAGTGCGTTTTGTTGTCAATAATGTCATTAAGATCGTCAAGAGTTTGTTGTTGAGTAGCTGTAAATAAATATTTTTCGTTGTTGTGTTTGTTGGCATTATTCTGAACTTGGCTATTATAAATAATTTCATTCAAGTCCTGAATAGTTTGTTGTTGACTAGTTGTAAATACGTCTGTTTCATTGTTTTGTTGGTTTGCAAAATTCTGCATTTGAGTACATGTGTATAAGTCAAAGTCATTGTCAATTATTTTGCTAGTCGATGTCAAAAAATTGTCCATTATGAAAAAAAAATCGTAATAATAAATAAAAATGCCACAAATGTACATAAAAATGTCACCAATATATATAAGAATTAAATCTTGCCAAATAAAAATGTTAGAAATAAAAATAAAAATTTACCAAATAGACACAATGTAAACACCAGAAAACTCGCGAGCTCTGCACAGTGTGAATGCAGAAATCAATTGCATTCGTCTCTTCGCTGAGGCGATTTTATATGCAAAAGTTAATCACATGTGTCCTACTTCCTTACTCCCCCTCCCCCCCCCCCCTCCCCCCCCCGGACCCCTGAATTTCCGAGACTAAAATCCCGGTTGCCCAATTTCGGGCTACCCTCTTCAGGTTAAGTTAAGTTAGGTTAGGTTATGTTAGGTTAGGTTAGGTTAGGTTAGGTTAGGTTAGGTTAGGTTAGGTTAGGTTAGGTTAGGTTAGATTAAAAAAGAAGAAAAAAAAAAAGGAAAAGGAAAGAAAAAGAAGAAGGAAGGAAAAAGGAGAAGGAAGGAAAAAGGAGAAGGAAGGACAAAGGAGAAGGAAGGAAGAAGGAGAAACATATAAAAAGAGAAAGAAGGAAGGGAGAGACAGAAGATAAGGTGAGGGTGAGGGGGGGATCCACTCGACGATCATACAGTATCATTCGCTGTAATATCAGTTGTCGATATTATTTTATAAGCTATAACCAAAATTGTTTTTTATCAAGTATATCTATCTAAATCTAAAGCTCCTAACGATGGCAGAAAATATGATTGGAAACGCCGACCAAATTGAAGAAAATAATGTGGAGAACGCCGCTCAAATTGAGGAAAAGAAAAAGAAATTTTTATTAGCAGGAAGCGATTCCATCACTTATAAACATTCATTTGGACAAATCATCTAAACGTTGAAGATCATTCTTACACCTTATCGTATTAATTATAATGAGAAGAAGAAGAATAAGGAGATAATCAGAAATTGGCAAAATACACCTGTAACATGGTATTATTGTCCCAAGGAATGAAGCCTTATTGTCTACAAA
>JAUTXW010001637.1:0-197500 GCA_030620095.1 Kuschelorhynchus macadamiae
CAAATGAATGTTTAAATAAATAACATCCGATGTGACTATTAAGATATTTTACATTTTTTCAGAAAATCGATTTAAAACCAAATTTTTTTGTTAAAAGCGCATAGGTTAGCCTCGTAAAAAATGATAAACCTATAAATATATTATTTGTAAAAGACATCAAAGAAGAAAGTAAATTCGAAAAGTAGTTACCAAGCTCCTCCGTGGCTAAATATTTGAGATGTTGGGGCCTTAGTGAGTCAAGACCACCCGATCAACCAGGTTTAAATGAAAGAATAGTTTTCTTAACTTAGATTTTAAAAAGAAACATCAAAAATACAAAACTTCTGGTACGTCTGAAAAACTTCTATTTTCTTCTTGTCTGGGGTATTTTATCATCAATTTTTTGTAAATAGAATCATTTTTCTCTGCCAAGGTGTCTTTAGAACACAACATTTGTATTGCCCTCTTTCTCCTTTCTCCTTCAGAAAGTTTGTTTTCAATCTGCTCAGCAAAGTAAGGCGTACTTGTACTTTTTCTTTTCGATGTTTGGTTTTCTTACCAGGTGTGTTTTTATATAATTTTATTTAATTACTTGTTTATATTTAAAACTTTGTAAAAGAAAATAATAGTAATGTTTCTGACCAATAAAATCCAATAAAAATTGAGAGTTTTCCGCAAGATATTTTTTAATTAAAAAAAAATATTATCGAATATATCACATTTCAGCTAAAAAAAGGTGAAAGTAAATAAAAATTCTATTTTATTCCACGTTACATATTGTACATTGCAGTTTATTAACCGACTTCAAAAAAGGAGGTTCTGTATTCGACCTGTATGTTTGTTTATGTAGGTATATGTATATATGTCCGCGATTTTCTCTGTAAATGCTGAATGAATGTAAATGGGTTTTCCACCATGTAGTAAAGCAACATTCCAAGGTGGTATTTTAAAATCCAAAATAAAATGCTAAACGATTTTTTACATATTTATAACTGTAAGAATTTCATGATGTTCAGTGTTTATGAAACAAACAAGATATTTTTTTCTGTTTTTTTCAATGTTACATATTGTTTATTGTGGTTTACTAACCGACTTCAAAAAAGGACGTTCTGGTTTTGACATGTATGTATGCAAATGTATATGTGTGTATAATCGCGATTTTCTCTGTAACTACTGACCGGATTTAAATAGGGTATTCACCGCGTTGTAAAGCAACAGTGGTTTGGCGAATGCCTGACAAACTCATTTAATTAGTAGTATGGAAAGTGATCTTAATGGTAATAAATAATAAGTTGGGTTGGGGAGCACAACATAATGTAATCAATACAATTTGAAATTGAAATTAAGTAATGCATTACCAAAGTCATTAAATTTAAACATTTTAAGGGTCGTTGATATAATTAGGAAAGAGTGCAGAATGAATGAAAATTAAAAATAAAGATAGAAAACTAACAAAAATAATGTAAAAATTAAAAAAAAACAATAAATAATAAAACATTTTTGAAAAAATAATACCGACCTCAAAAAAGCACTGAAAAGTAGAAAATAACATATTACATTACCTTGAAATTTTGACTTATGAAGTCGGCGTTAAATTAATAAACAAAAATAAATAGATATTTTTTGAAGTATTATGCACTATTACGTCTTCTAAGAAGCATGATTTTTAAAGGAAAGTATTCAAATAGTAGTTTTATACTAACTTCATAATTCAAATTTTTTTAGGTCATTTTATGAGTTCTTTTTGTTTCTTTTAAGTTTTATTTTAATTTCTGTTTTAAAGTTATTTTTCTTTTATTTTTTTATTGAAATTATCAAGCACTATCGTCACTTATATGTGACGTTTTGCTAAAACATTTTTATGTTTTAGCAAAACGAAGGTTAGAAGATTAAAAAGGTTATTTATATTTTGGATTCATACGGTCCTGAACGTGCTAATATTCTAATTTATCCTTTGACTTTTTAAGCGAATTCAAATCAGGAGGTTTTGTTTTCGACCTATATGTCCGCGATTTTTTCTGCTACCACTGAACGGCTTTGAATAGGGTTTTCACCATACTATAAAGCTTTACTCCAAGACGGTTTTTGTACCCAAATCAGGTCGTTAAGTTATAAATTGCATGCGCACAAATTGTGTGTAAAATCTGAACATGTTTAGGCACCGCTGATATTATAAAAAAAGAAAATAAAAGTTAGCTAAAAAATAAAATAAAAAATAACTTACTTTGATTAATTTAGTTAATCAAAAGTAAAAAAAAAAACAAAAAAAAAGAATTTAAAAAATAAAACGACTTCAAAAACTCAATGAAAAATAAAAAAATACTATTTTACACGACTTGTCAATGTAATAAAATAAACAGGTATTTTTTTTACATTTTTTGTTTTTATTACTTTCATTCCTTCTACTATGGAGGAGTTTACTGGGTAGTCGGTGCGTCTGGGCGTGCGATCCTACAGTCCTACGGGATGTAGTTGCTGATGATTGGTTCTTAATAGTTTCTTGTTCTAGGCGTCCTTGTCCACTCTACATGAGACTATTTATCAGGACGAGTCATTGCTACACCTGTCCGGATAACTGATATTGTTTGGAGGCGCTGGCGCGAATGTGTTCGGTGCTATTGCGTAGAGTAATAAGTTATTGAATTTTGTACTTGCAAATTCTGAATGTGTTATTACGCTTTTATTATTAGTATTAGAACACTCTTTCGAATATAAGCGATTTGAAGGCATTTACAACGAAAACATCTACACAAGTGTTCTTTTACAAGGACAAAGCTAAGGAAAGTCGAAACTCTAGTGGAGCATACTATGTTATCACTAGAGGGTCTACTGGTGGGGCTTATCATTCTAGTAGTGTCCATCATGTTTATAAAGTGGTTCTAAATCCAAAGCGATCAAAATATCAAAGGCCAAATCCAGATTTCGGCTTTGATGTTCGGGCAGTAACGGTCATATTTCCCTCGACTCAGGATTCCATACAAAATGATTATACTGATTCGAAATACAATTTTTAGAATAAGTCATAAATTTCCTTTACCCGGAACTTCCCTCGTTATGAATAGTTACTTTCCGGTTTAGGAATAGTGAAGGTTGACCGTATTTAGTTCTGCATATAGTCATTTAGTAATACATATATAATTGTGTTTCCTTTCACTTTTATAGATAATTATCCTGAAGGTCACTTATAAGGAATCATTTCTTTTGTATAAAAAAGACATCGTTGTTTAATTTAAGGGTAGGTGTCTTCTTCGCAATTAATTGTGAGATTTAAACCAATGGTTTGGCACACTCATGCAGAGCAACTACAATAAAATTAACGCACTATGTAGATTATATATGAGCCAAATAGTTGATGCATATGAGTTGTCGAATTGGTCTAACGAATCGCATCACTCATGGTAACAGGTTTAAGATCATATCTCCCAGGCAGAAGGTATGTCCATCCTCGAAGTTGTGCCAATTGACTACTTTTCTTTGAAGTTCTCTCTTGATAATTAAGGAACATAATGCGTGTTAGATATGCTGATGACAAATGCCTTCGAGAAATGAAAATAAACGGTCCTTGATATGTAGCGTGCATTTCGTTTAAGTTGACATGTGGTTGTGGTTAAAACAGTATTGATATACTGCCCGTTCTTTTGTTCTGACCCACTGGTTGATACTTGTTGAATTTTTCGCTTGTGTATTCTATAGTAAAAGAGATTCACATCAGCTTTTCTCCATTGGGCGGGAAAATACTGACGATTTAGACGGAAAAAAATAATATGGATTTTAGCTTAAGCATGTACCATCGTCACTCAATGTAACTGGGACAGCATCATATTAGCTCTTGAACTGTTATATGATTTTTCCTTTCAAATATTTATCAAATTACGAATTTTAGGTTAAAGACAACGAGTTCATGCAGTATTAAATTGAATAGCCGGCAAAAAGTATGTTTGGCAACAGCTGTTGTTCTTATTTCTTATTTAATTTTTATTTTCTGTAAAAAACAACCTCCGAATCCTCAATTTAATTTAATTTTTATTTTATTTTACCTGCTATATAAACCCACTTTTAGTATTACTCATGAAAAGTAATCAAATTACAAATTTTTATGCTTTTCGACCAACAAAATGGTTGAAATTAAAATTGAAATAAAACTCATGATTACCAATATTCTTGCCGTAAAATTAAGAAATATATTTCACAGACATAACCTAACCATAAACTTTCATAAAACATTAGACCTAGTTCTTTTTAATTTTTAACTAATAACCATAAACTAAAACTTAAATAAATAACTTAATATTTTGTCATGGAACTATTATGTTCGATAACGCTGTGCAATCTTTGAGGCATGCTTAAGACTAGGTCTCTTGTATTTTCAGGGGCTATTTCGTTCCAAGCTCGAACGATTGATTGTCGAAGATCATCTTGATTACGAGGCCGAAATCCTTCCTTATAAATTTGGTTGGTCATTTGCCCCCAGACGTTTTCAATTGGATTCAAATCAAGGCTTCTTGAAATCCAGGGCAAAGTTTCGACATTATGATTTCGCAATATATTTTGCACTACTCTAGCTCTATATATAGGGCAATTATCATGTTGAAATACAAAATTGTCCGCAAAAACTGAGTTCACAGAAAGTAGCATAATGTTTTCTAGTATATTGCGGTAAACATCTAAATTAAGTTTTTCTTCAATCACTGCACACACTCCTGGACCCCTGATACTTATCCAACCCTAAACGTTTACAGACCACTCATTATGGCATGATTGAAAAGTTTTCTCGTCAGAAAATACCACATTCTTCCAGAAATTATCTTGATTTTTATATTCCTTTGTAAATTCCAACCTCCTTTGCTTATTAAATTCTGTAAGGAATATTTTATTAAAAGCAGCACGATTCCCTAAGTTTGATAACCGTATCCTTGTTCTTACAGTATTTGCAGAACCTGGGAAATTGATTTCTGCTTTAGGCTTTACTGCTGTTTAAAAAGGATTGTTTCTAAGGAACTGCAACAATTCATGTTCTTGATTCGGTGTTGAAACTTTTGGACGTCCCGCCTTTGGTCTCTCAATGATACCACCATATTCTGCAATTTTTTACTTGATTAACAAAACACTGTTTTTGGTTACATGCACTTTGCAATTTCTCTAATTTTTTTTCCATCCCGAAGTCGAGTAAAAATTATTAACTTTTGTTCCTCCGTTAGCTTCGGCATGATGTATAAAATGTAGAGAAATTAGGTATCTGCTTTCAAACAAAGATAAATATTGCTTTCAAATCAAAAGCAAAAGACAGTGTCAAAATAAAAAAAAATTACTTTGACATTTTAATCCTAGTTTAACATTGGCGTTTCCATTCTAGGTTAAATTGCCAGTCTAGGTTAACTTGGAATAGTAGTTCAGGAGAGTGAAATGGGTAATATTTGTTCCAGTTTCTTTTGGTGATGATGGTACAACGCGGTAAAAAGTAAAACTCGTGGCATCTAAACAACAATTAAAATGTGAAAAACCTATGCCACAGCTATTTCATTAAGTAGAGTTAGGTATTTTATTCTATTTTGCGGTGTTAGACCACGTTGTAGTATCAACCCGATCCTAATTGCAATACTAAAATTAATACGTTTTGCTTTCTAATCAGCATCCATTCAAGTACTATTTATTCTGGAGATAGCTTGATTTAACTTTGACAAATCTCCATGGTTGCTCGTGCATCTTCTTAGCATTTTACACTAGCAAGATACGTACACTTGGAAGTGGAAATAATGCTTATAAGGTATTTACTAGACTGTTTATTAAAATATTAATATATAAGTTCAAAGCACTTATAAATGTTTCCCATTTTTAATATATCTACTTGATTAAATTTGTTTTGTTTTAGTAGGAAATCAATATATTACTATAATATTGAGTAATATAACCTTACTCTTGTGCCGGTTAATTATCATTTAAAGATGATGAAAATGAGGTCATACCCATTTTGCCGGTCGCATATAGTTTACCATTAAAGGCCGATTATAAACAGCGTCATTAAAGTCTAAATTTAAAAATCAAAACAAAATTTTTGTATCAAAATAATGTCAAATCGAATTTTAAAACCCGCGATAATAAAACTTTACACTACTTTGTAACTTATTTGTTATTAAAAAATGGAGCGTCCCATATTATTTATAAAATTTTAGTCTCTAAATAAGCTACCTCTGATATGATAATGAGACTTCATTAAATACATTAAATAAAAAAAGACTTAAAACAATTACAATTTACAATACCATCATTATTTAAAAATAATAATATCGTTTTAATTGACTGTAATTGGTCACCTTTGAAACATTGACGACGAATTTACGTCTTTCCAATATTGTTGCACATAGTAACAAGATTTTTGCTATTTAATATCTATAAACAAAATTAAAATAATACATAAACAACTCTGATATCTGATATACAAGTATGTGGTCATTTTCATCGTCTTTACAATCTAGTGGGAAGGTCGTACAATGAGGTAGGTAGGATTTGGAAGGAAGCGATTTTATAGAAAAGCATCAGAAATGTGAAATGACACCTACAGGAATATACAGGGTTATTCATGCTCAATAGCCTATTAGAAGCATCTGGAGAACTAATGAATAGATTACTTTGAAAATTTGGTTCTGGACAACTCTCTTTTTTTGAAATATCTTAAATTTTGCGGTGTTGCCGCTTCTACTTTAAACTGATGGCAACATCCGTTTTCTGAATGGAATGATCTGTATATCATCACATACAAAAATGCGTATTGTCCTGAATATTCTAAACACTTTTTGTGTTATGTTTCCTATACATAAATTCAATTGTTTTCAAGAAAATGGCGCTTCAAAATTGTAATTTTGACCCTCTAAAACTCTGTAACCCCCAAACGGCCTAACTTGCAACGAATTGTATTTCACTTTCCTATCTTAGGTTTTAATTATCTATTTCCCCACACCAATTTATGGTTTGACAGGAGGTGTCAAAATTGACGTTTCCCGACAAAGTAGATATTGGTATTAAAAGATAACTAAACAAAGATAGGAAAGAGCAATCCTATTCGTTGCAAGTTAAGTCGTTTGGGTGTTACGGAGCTTCAAAGGGTCAAAAATGTCAATTTTCAGGTCCCATTTTCTTAAAAACAGTTGATTTTAAGTATAGAAAACATAACACAAAAAGTATTTAGAATTTTCAGGACAATACAAAAATGCAATAATATACACATCATTTCGTTAAGAAAACGGAGGTTGCCAACGGTTTAAGGCAGAAGCGGCAACACCGCACAGTTTAAGATATTTTAAAAAGAGAGCTCATGTCCAGAACCAAATTTTCAAAGTAATCTATTCAATGATTCTCTTACTTCTAATATGCCACTGTCTGTGAATAACCCTGTATTTCTAAGTAAATTACAACCATAAACACAAGGACTTAGCCTAAAACCTAAAACTGTTTGCTATCTAACAAGACAAAATGCCACTTATTAAATAACATTTTAAAAGAGAAGAACTGGCAACTATATGAAATATCGGCGAAAATTATAATTATAAACACAAAGACTTAGGCTAAAACCTAAAACTGTTTGCTAACTAACAAGACAAAAAACGTCACTTATTAAATAATATTTTAAAAAGAGAAGAACTAGCAACTATATAAAATACCAGCGAAGAAAGGTGAACATTAGGCATGCGTGCATCATGAAAATAAGAAAACCAATATAATTAAATTGAATCACATAAAAATGCAGTTAAACTTACATCGTTTTTTTATGTCGACAATATTATAAGAAACGGCAAACGCTGATATGTCACTTTTATAAAAGTTAACAGCAATTTCTTAATAAGAACTTGAAAATATTCTTAACCTTCATTTTTGGAAACCAACAAAATACTTACTTTATCAATTAAAGAGGTTTTTGGTAGTTTTTTTTAGAAACTGTCTACAAAAAGTGAAGAGAATGGCAAAACTAAACATACATAAAGGAATCAAATATAAAATGTCCTGCAAAAATGACTATTGTTTCAAAACTGGAGAGAAAACATTTAAATTAAGTCCAGCGAACTAAGGATGTTGTAGATGATCTGTAGATAATAATAAAATAATTTTACACTTAGGCATGCAAATATATGAGAAGTTTTGTAGACAACATAATATGCATGTATAAGGAACAGTGGCTTCTCTGGAAAAAAAGTTTTGGAGGTATAGACATTACTATTAAACATTAATGGAGAGCGCGGCAATGGTAGTACTTAGGTTCGCTGGATTATTTCCGACCGAACAGAGTTTGTAAGTTTGAACTCCACATTGGTGTCCTCCGAGCAAAGCACTCTGATGTTGATTAAAGCGTTATTTCAGCAGACCAAATTATCGGTAGTTTTATCTATCTCGGTACAATACCTGCAGAATCAGAATCATTGCCGAGTGCAATCCCACGTAGATTATATTTCACCAGCCAGCGTCCAGTTAGGATCTCGTAATGGTTCTAAGTTGGTCTCTGTTTAATTTAAGATGCCTGTCTCAAAAGGACTAGGAGGGTCTGACATGAAGCCCCGAGACTATCTGAGTGCTGCTGGTTCATACCATTCCACACAGAGTTGTTCAACAGTGCAAATATTAAGCCTGGATTTGCCAGTTCAATCACCAATTCTGGCAGCAAATTCCGGTTCAGTAAAAGCAGCGTCCATACCATCCCGAGTCAGCTGATCCGCTCTTTCATTTGTGTCAAGCCCTGTTAGCACCCCGCTGAGCTCTTCTGCATTCTAATGTAAAAAACGAATTGATCCTGCTGGAAGATAGAACCTTAATCGCCACTTGAGCGTAGAAGCATATATAGATATGCTAATCTTGATACACTCTGGAAAGGTTCTCATACAGGCAAGGACTTTTGTGTCCAAAAGCAAGACTGATGCAGCCTCCTGGGGGCCCCACTGATGAGAAAACAATGTATCTTTTTACGAGAGAAGAGATTTTTTCCTCTAAAAATTAAAATTTTTATTGCAAACACGTCATTAAAACTTAAAATAATTACGAGTATGCTCATCCATTCCCAGAACCAGTTGAATAACCGTTATTGTATTTTTCTGTATTATTGGAAACCAGGAATATACAGGAGTAAGGTATCTTATTATATAGGGACATCTTATTATACAGGATGTAAAATTAGAAAATAATACAAATAAATAAATTTAAATTATTAAATAAACTATTCAAAAACTACACTTGATTCACCTCTTCGATGTTTGGGCCTTTTTGTATAATAGACGACATTGGCGAAATATAACTCATTAAAATGTTTGAGAGATAAAAGATTTTCTTGCTTTTCTGACTAACCGTGTATAAAAATGTTATTTTGAAAACAGCTGAAATGAGGTAACACAACATCAAATATTCTTAGAATTTTGCCCCTCTGGAAAGCGCAAAGATATGTTTTATTAAAATAGAGGTACTAAAGAAAGTTTTATTCGTTTTGCACCCTTCCTCCCTGAACAAAAATCTTTCAATCAACATCAATCTAACAACTTTTGTAAATACCTTTATTATCTCTATTAAACAGTTTAAAAGACAAATGGTATTCGCTTCCTTGTCTAGTTCTATATTAATATGTAGGTAAATTGATTAAGCTTTTCTTCGTAATATATAAGACTTTTTTTATTGATTTGCATCTCTTACATTAGTAAAAAAACTTTATTTGCATAAAAATACAAATATCGTAAATACTATTTTAAAATATTCAGTGGACTGCATAACAATTTACTATTTAGCACTTCCCGAATAAAAGGTTAGCAATGTGCATAAAAAAGAAAAAATAGTAACTTCTCCATGACATTTCGATGCTTTTATATAATTAATTCTCCTATGTCGATCACACCCTTACGGTGCTTTCTAAAAAATTAACTCTAGAATAACTGCATTAATCGCGTCCTTGTCATTAGAATATATCGTCCTGATACGTATTAGTAAATAAAGGTCGACGCGAAAATAAATGTTTAAATTACATAGAACTAAAAATTAAAAACAAATAAACTTTAAAAATATTTTTCGTCGACCGGCGGCAATAATTATTTACGCCACAAAAGTGATATTTTCCTGGATGACTGGATATTATATGAATAGAATAGAAACTTTTTGAATCTTATTTTAAATTGGAAAATCTGCGATTTTTTACCCTGAATGACAAAATAAGTCCGGAAAAATGACCGGTCTTTACCGTTTCTCTTTTTTGATCTCGACGTAGGCAAATGCCTGAGAAACCAACTGCCCGTAATTAATCAAGTAGACATGCTCTGCCAATCCCATGGAAATGACATACATTGTTGGTTATAAATATACCAGGTTTGATATATTTATCTGTAATCACAACCATGAAATTTGACCTTTCAAGAATGAATTAACTCTATCATTACGAATTATCACATCATTGCATATATATATATATATATATATATATATATATATATATATATATATATATATATTGTTTCTGTTTATATTTTGAAATTGGCCTACAAGCTTTATTTTAAAAGATAGAAAAAAATATTAAATACAATAGTTTTAAGGTCTCTAAACCAGAATTGTGTAAAAAAATGGTTGATATGATTTTATTAAATCAATCTTTTCTTGGTGATTATGAATATACCAGGTTTGATACCTTTATCTTTAAACACCACCAAGAAAGTTATCAAAAAGCCTGCGATAAGTAGCAGTATATTGCCATTTACTCCACATTTATGTGTTAGAATATTTTGTCGCATCTTTCTAACACATTGCTTCTTTCTTATAGCAAGGTTTTCGTAAATTTTCTCGGCTGCCCTTAAACAAAAATATATCAAACCTGGTATTTGTAATCAACAAAAAGGGACATATTTAGTTATACTTGATAGATACATTTTTTTTACTTTCCAATTATCTTTTTTGTGCAGTTCTGGTAGAATCTTAACTCTTTAGTAATTTTCCGTTTCCAAAAGTAAACATTCTAGACCTCATTCAAAATATAAACCGAAACCCTGTACAAGATTAAACAACGAAAAATACATAAAAAATATATATAATAATTTCAACACCCCCTCCAACCCCAAAGTCTAGCTACAGCCCTGTATAGATCGTAGTTGTTTAGTTTTAATTTGCCCCTCTTTGTGAATTTTGACAGTATCTTGTTATTGTCAAGGAACTTGTAATAGTATTCTCATCGCCTCGATTGTTACAGACCTCCAAAATTTTACCATCCTAATGCCATCATTTCCTGTTGTTCTAATATCCGATATCTCTTCTAAGCTGACATTTATCCTCTCCCTAAACCAATTCGATATGATTTTCATGTTTTATTTCCCGTGTGTTGTTTTTTAATTTTTTCTTTTGCTCTCTTATTTTTGCTGTTTTCTGTAACCACCACTATTTTTTACGAGTTGTGGTTTCTTACTTCTTTTATTAATAATTCTATTTCGTTCTAAAAATTCTAGTGGCTATTTGTTTTTGCTTAGCTTCTCAATTAACTTTTATTTTCCCAAGTGTTATTTTTGATTTTTTTTTTCTATTCATAAAAGCATATCTTATTATTACCTGGTCTTATGTAGTTACTTCTCTTCGCTTTCAGGCATAATGTAAAACGCCTGACAAACTGACATAAAACTAAAAAGACCTTTTGGAGAACTATTCATCCATCAATCTCCGTTTGAAATATTATCGATACTTAAAAGAATGTCCGATATACTATATATTTCACTGTATTCATTCATAACGTAAAGAGTCTGACAGAGTAACATAAAACTCATTTTTTAAAGGTCCGCAACATTAAAAGCTGAATTTTTTGACAGCAAATATCTCCCCCAACTCGTATAAAAAAAAATTAAAAATTGAGCAAAAAATCACGTTTTATGCTAAAACAAAAAGAATAAACAATTTTTTAAAATCACGTCCCCCTTTTGAAAAAATTGAAAAAGATTTATTAGAAAGAAGCCTAAGTAAAAAAATATGACCCTTAATTTCTGACAAACATTTTAAGTCACTGGATTACACTGGAAATACGTTATTTAAATTGGTATCTCATGTTTTATTAACTATGTTTCAAGAAACCTGACTTTTCAGATTTTTATTTCAAGAACGGTGCTATATTTCAATTGGTCAGTTCATCTTTAATTGGCGATAACTGATATAAAAAAAAGTTTAAATATTAAGTATTACACCTAACATATTTATTTATGTTCCGCTCTAGCAGCCTTCATTATATATCATCGCTACACGTATGTGATGAACATGCAAATAACCAACGAAAAAAATTGTCAATAATTCCGCATTTTGCAGCAATTACTGCTCACGGTAATTACCATCCAATAATTCAATTTTCAAATGGGTTTTATTGACATTTTGCCTTTCTGTTTAATTATATCGTACACCCAAGGTGGCGCGACAGTATATCGTACACCCAAGGTGGCACGGCAAAAACGTGAAGACATTACATAGTTTTAATTCATTGACAGTGGCGTTTTAATTTTCTGACAATGGCATTTTAATTCAAAGGACCAAGTTACAAACTGAAAATATTGGTAGTTTTTGGAGGCAATATCCCTAGTGTATCTAATTTTTTCAGAAAAATTCGGAAAACGAGTTAGGTAATTTGTCTAACAAATAGCAAAAGAGTTAGTGGTTTTAAGAATCCGAGTCGCAGACGAGGATTTTTCCACTTTTTATATTTTTTTTTAAACAACAGTAAAAACAAAAATTATTAAACTAAAAACTTAATATAATTACATCATACTCATTTTACCTTGTCACACTTGAATGATATTTTTCGGACTTTTTTTCCAGAAAAACTGCTGACAGTTATGATATGAAAGGCAGTTTTTCCACTTGAAAATTAAATATGATGTACGAATTCTTGTCAGTAATTGGGCAAAATTAATAAGAAGGAAATAATCTTATATAGGGTTTCCCATAATATACTACCTATTTTGATATTGAAATAAATTCTATATGAGATAAGTCAGTACGTTTTTCTTTATATCATTATATGCTACGACCCTTGGGATTTTTGCAACTCATCCAGAAAACATCCAAGAACTCAAAGTTCGAATTGCTGAAGAAGTCCGGCGAATAGATTAGAGTTTGTTTCATTGTGTCATGAATCATTCCCTGTCCAATCTTAAAAAGTACATTGAAGTTGATGGCGGTCACTTAAAAGACGTAATTTTTAAAAGTTAGGATAACTCGTATGTTACAGTAAATCCCAAAGAGTAGATTGTAACTAAATGTAATACAATTGTTTCATTAAGTTTTTAGAATTTTATTGAGCTATTAAAATGGGTAGTCTATTATGGGGAACCCTGTATAATAATAAAACGTCTTATTTATCTGCTTTTTATTTAGTCTTAAATCTAATATGTGGAGAATCGCATTTCCAAAGTATTTCTTGAGTCGTTTGACGAAACTTGATAATACGATTGTTGTAGTAACTTAAGAGAAGCTGGAGATAAACTACCTTTATAGGGTTTTTACCTTAATTTGCCATGTTTAATCAAGTTATGCTGTCTTCTTATCCGGCCAAACTGCCAAAAATAGTTAATAGTAATAATTATTTATATTTAAGCAGAACCAAACTTCATATGTCAAACAGCTTTAAAATTTGCGTAATGCAATTTTTTATTCGACCGCATTACCCATTAACAAAAAATGAATATATTGGAAATCCTAACGAACGCATATATAAAATTTACATATTAAATTTATTGGTCAAGAAAAATCTAATCTCAAGTAAAAAAAGGCAATAATCAAACATATTTCAATACGACTAATAATATAATTTTACTGTCATATCGAAGTTACTTTAAACCTGGCTGAAAAAGAAATCAAACTTTTAAAAGGAAACAATAAAAACCGGTAATAATCCAAATTAAATATTTATTAATTTTATTGTAAAAATCTTTTTTTACAAACTACCCCGGGGATAACTGTTTAATACTCCTAAAAAAACTACTTGAAATTTAATTAACGTGCCCTGTTGAAATACATTTTTTTCTGCAATGTTTAACTTTTGTAAACATCGCAAACGCTGCCGTCTTAATTGCCCGTTGATATCTCCTAAACTCAGAGGGACTACTTTAGAGTCCACGTTTAATATTTTAATTGAAAGATTTTTCACTATAATTGTATACAGAATTGAGGGGTACGATGGTAGGTACTAGAGATGAGCTATATTAGATTTTACCTATCGATAGACGATAGTAAATCACCTGTCGATACAATTTATTTATCGTTATGCCGATATAGTTATCAATATATTCATAACTATATAGTATATTCGAGCCTACTAGTCGGTAGTTTCGTGGCCTTGAAAACCATTGTCTTAGTAAGCAATTAGTAATAGTGAATAATCTAAAAATGATACCAAACTGTAGAGAAGAAAGGTCTGATTGGATTAAGATAAAAATCGCAGGTATTTTACTCTAATTTTCCTTAAAAATGATATGGAATTTCCAATTGCACTGAATGTAAACCAATTATAACTAACAAAACTGGCGTAATTCAGTTAGATTCATGCCATTCTTATTTCCTGCGTCTGTGCGGGACTACTATGCGCGCTGTTGGACGAGAGAAGCAAGATGTTGGTGCAAGGAATCATTTGGAAATGCGAAAGGTGCCGGATCCATAAAGGTTCTGAACTGATTTCGAATATCGGGAGCGAGGGCGATTTTCAAAATGTATTAATCTTTTTAAAAAACGAAATAAAAAGGTTTCGTTCCACACAAAACTCGATGTTTGAATCAGTACAATTTTGTAGTTATAAGGTAACAGATATTGCATTAAAATTAAATGTTTGGATGCATATGTAAAGAAAACTGATCAATCGGAAATTAAAAATAGGGAACAGCACAAGGGTTTGATGAACTTCAAATCTACCTACCAGAAATAAGGATAATACGAAAAATAAACCAATTGTCGTGAGAAAAATCAGGGATAACCATTGATGGTATATCCAACACTCTTTAAATAAACGAACACCTACCTCACACTAATAAGTTAAATAAGAAACAAGGGAGGAAGCCAGACAAAAGGGATATAAGTTTGTTTGGGTGAAGAATGGCAGCATATTTATCAGAAAACAGAAACAACAACGATTATTCACATTAAAGATCCTGAATTATTAAAGAAATTGTAAAATTTTATCCTGTTGGGTTAGGTCAAAACTTTTTCTTTTCTGTTTTCTTTTAATTTAACAATATAATAATGCAATGTAAAATTAACGATAGAAGATGTATTTTTTACCAAAACCTCAGAGGTCTAAGTTCTACAAAAAAGGATGGTGGCAGATCCTGGATTGCTGTAAAAAATACTTTTCTGTTAAATCCCATCCGGAGCTCTCTTTTGATCCTGTAGATAATTGGATCTCAGTAGAGGATAATAACTCTAGGCAAGGGTTTGTTTATTGTGTATATTTACCTAGTCAGGATGAATATGCACGAAGTTGTTTTTCGACATCGTTAAATGCTAAGTCGACTAAATTACAAAACATCAAAGTGGTTATCACGGAAGACTTTAATAAACCTGTAATAAAATGGGTGGATATACCTTATGAACCTTTCTTGCAACCAACAAATGTTGAGAAGCTCTCGTTAGATATCATAGATCTACTAAATTTTTATAAGCTTATGCAGTTTAATAATATAGAAAATAATCTAAGTAGAAATTTGGACCTTATTCTGTGCATTAGAAAATGTATAGCTAGCCTAAGTAAAAGTAATAACCTACTAATTGCCGCAGAAGATCCTACTCAATGCAATGGATTTTTTTATTTCGATTGATTATCCAAGGCCTTTAAATAATTGTTTGGTGCAAACGTATATCAGAGTTTTATAAATTATACCGAACATAATTTATCTCAAAACAATAAACTGGAAATTTGGTTCAGAGAAAATAGCGAAGATCATCTTTTCTATTGAAGGTAAGCAAAACAGTAAGTTCATCTCTAAAAGATTTAAATCACAATAATTGTATTCTGTATTCAATATACTTGGATAGAAAAAAATCTCAGAGTTTTTACGTTCTTCAGATGTAAATAAGGAACCAAGTCCAGGTATGCTTACACCCCTGCGCTAGTTCTCTCTGTGGACTCTTGCATATTTTATATAACAAATCGCTACATTCTAATTATTTATATTTAAGCAGAAATAATTATACATCATTCCAATCTTTAAATGAGGTAAGCACTCGAATACAAAAACTATAGGTCTATTAACAAATTAAATATTCTTTCAAACTTTTTTAAGTTAAAGGAAAAATTATTGAGGAACAACACGTTTTTTTTTTCTCAAAAGGGTAAGTAGGACAAACCTATTATGCTGTTCGGAATATGTAACAGATTCCCTGACCTCGCAGCGACAGGTCGATGTGATTTATACAGATCTTAGCAAAGCATTTGACAGCCAAAATATGTTAATCAATATTTTATGAAATAATTTCATCTAAGTTTGTCTGTCGCTGGGTGTCATATTACTGAAAGATACATAAGAATATTGGTCTTGGGTCAAAAATCTGACTCATTTTTGTTGTCCTTAGGAGTTCCACAAGAGAACCATCTGGGTCCTTTACTTTTCAACATCTTTGTTAGCCGTATTAGGTCTTGCTTTTTATCAAATCTGTTGAGGACTGTTTCAGGAAGACCTATTAAGGTTTTTGTATATTCTGTTATAACAATAGTTCAACGTTAAATGTAGAGAAATGCTAAAAAATCTCATTTTGAATAAATAATCGATTTTAATTATACTTTAAACAATAAAAATAAGAGGGTTGTTAATGAAGTCAGGGGCCTGGGGGTTATAATGGACGATAACTGGTCTTTTAATCCACATGTTAATCAAATGATTAACTCTGCACTTAAGATGGATCTATTAAACGCAGTTGTAAAGATTTTAGAGGCTCTAGTGTACTTTTATCACTATATTATGCATTTATTTATAGTAAATTACAATTTGGTGCGCCCGTGTGGTCACCCGGGTATAATGTCCATACTGAACGAATTGAGAGGGTACAAAAAAGTTCTTAAAATTTGTATCTTTTAAATTTTACATCCCCATAGTTAATCATAATTACTTAGAAATTTAATTGCACTTTAGGATACTGCCTCGGCATCAACATAGAATAATGTCAGACTTTGTAATTTTATTTAAACTAATAAACAACCTTTTCGATGTTCCACAGTTGCTCTCAAAATATATGTTAATGTACTGATTAGATAGTGTCGATCAGAATCTCTTTGTAATCCCATATAAAAGTACAAACCTGAGTTATAACTCTCCTATGTGTCGAATTGTGCGAAACATCAATTACTATAATGTAGACTCTTTAGACTTAATTTTTAATAGTGGCGGCTCTTCCATAGGGTCATTTGGTCAACGACCACCCAAAAATATTTCAGAAAATAAATTATTCGTTTGACTGTCCCTCCTAATAGTTGTAATAAAACGCGAACCTTGGGAAAAGTTAAATACGCTACACTATTAGCCGCGCGCGCGGTTCGAATGGTCTCGTTGCGTTCCTTAGGCATAATAAAATACGCTATACTAAGCTAGGCTGGGCAGTCCGAATTGCCCTGATTACCTTAAAGCTTCACGAAAGTACCCAAAGATTTCACAGCTACCGAGCGGCAGCCGAACGTGATAGCAAATGGAATATGAAATCGCGATTTGGGTCATCAGCTGGTCTCTTCTCATAATTCGATCGATAGGTCGCGTCATCACATCGGCATGCGGAAGTTCAATTGTTCAGAGGTCGCGCGGTCGATATTCTAACTCGATATTGTTTCGGACGTTTTAATCGATGAAAATTAATTTATATACTGTTTTTTGTAATATATTTTTTTTATTTTTATGATCCATGTGTGAGTTGGAAATATACCGGAAATAAAATGTTGGTAATGACTAGTGCAAAAAAATAAACAACTAAAAAGAGCTTACGAACTTAATTTTGCTAAAATAACCAATTTCAATGTGGTCTATGTTTGAGTTGTGAATGTAGATGAAATAAAATGTCGGCAATGCAAAAAATTAAACAACTAAGGAGTGCTAACGAACTTAATTTTGTGAAAATAACCGAATTCAAGGTAAGTGGTCACAATTTGCCAGAACTTAGTATACGACAAACTAGTAAAGACAAGAATAAAGAGGTTCATCGAAACTTTCGCAAAGGTATGTACGATTTAGCTAACTGGATATGTGGTTGTGAAGTCTCTAACTTATTTTATTGTTATGTTTGTTTGTTATTTCTAAGGACTCGTCGGACTCATTATGGTGCAAAACCGGTGTTAAAGACACTTAAAAGGCAAAAACACTTAAATGAAAAAATAAAAAAACATGCGTTTTCTGCAGATCACATGAAATGTTCGGTGAACTATGCTACGGTCGAAAGTGTTGATATTTGCACTCAGCTAGACACAGCTTATAGAAAATACCTTAGAAATTTTAACGAAAATGTATCCAAAAATCGTTATATTTTAAACAAAATTAAAATCTATTTTTATATTTTATAACCCGAGCCGCCAGTGATTTATACAATATACGTTTATCATTATTTTTTTAAAATTTAGCTATTGTCTAGTAGTTTCTAGTCAAAACTTTAAATGAGCAGAACAGTATGGAGTCCAATTAGACCTCGTATCGACAGATACAGCTAAACAGGGAATGCACATCCTTAGTCACAATTTATCGGAAGTCTGTCTGACGTGCGAAACCTCCATTTAATTCATAAATAACTCTATAAACTGCTAAAGGATTTCAGCGAGGTCAATGAAACGCCATCGCTCGTTCTTCTAGTGATATGTTTAGTAATTAACTAATGACTTAGCTCAATAAGAAGTTTAATTTTATATCTCCGTGGTTTCGTTCAATGACATAGCTATATAAAATATCTGTAAGGTGGTCTCCTTGCAGAACGTCAACATATATGAATTATAATGGCGTAAAAAATTAACGGAAACAAATGACATTGGCACGTGCAATTGGAGTGACAGGTGTGATGATTTACTATTATTACTATAGTAGACAATGACTAATGATTAAATATCTTGCTACTATAGGTAAGATATTTTACTAAGCAATATACAGTGTCGCCATAAAGTCTTGCACAATTTAGATTAAACCTCAGTAAATTATTTTTAACAAAAATATTAAAACAGCTTGTCATCCTCGAGTTTAGGGTTGCCAACTTTTCAGTACACTGAAAAACGACATTCTGGATTGGGACCCAGGATTCGAGTCTCTGCGGGGTTACCATGATGATTCAAGTTTTATTTTGAACCGTGAGACTCTTTAAAAAAGGTAAACCAATGACAATTGGAAGGTAAGAATATTAACATCGATTTTGTTTTTTTTTAACTGAATACTCTGTATAATATTATTTTATTAAATAGGTCTCTTTTTGCTTCTCTTTATCTTTAAAGTTAAAATTGATAAAATTCCTGCCATAAGAAGCAGTGTATTGAGTTCATACACTTAACAATATTTTTGTGTCAAAAGTAAAAATGTTTTATCTTTTATCAAACATGTTGCCTGTTATGTTATGGTTTTCGCTAATTTTCTCAGCTATCTTTAAAGATAAAGGTATCAAACCTGGTATAAAATAAAAAAAAATTAAAGTGATGCGGTAATTAATACTTAAGTACTTATAGTTTTGTTTCTACTTGCATTTAATATTACACTACTTACGACATAATTATGTTTTTATATTTTGCATTGGCAGAATACTTGTAATTGTAGATTATAGAATAAACACCAATCTGTTATCTAAATAAAATAAATTAATAATGTATATTAAAAAGATGCATATTAAAAAATATATACCTAACATATCTAAAATCCTATGATGAATTTCATAACATATTTCTCAATATTATAATTTATTGAATTAATATTTTATTTTTGCTGTCTGAAGATGCTTAAAAATATATTTATTTCAGTGTATTTTTATTGAGATTTTTACCATGCCTTTGATGTAATATATACTTACACTATAACCAATAAGCTTGGTAATGAGTACACTAAAATATTTAAATCTTAATAAGCAGGGAGCCTAAACAATAAACGTTTTGTAACTATAAATTTAGAACTTGTTTTAAAACGTTAGTTTATACTGTTTCCACTTGAATATAACATAAATACTTGCATAAATTAATTGTTTATATGCATCTACATTCTTATATATGGCTGTTTTTTATCTCAATATCTCTCTACACCTTTATTGGTGTATTGAAAATTGAATTAACTCTTAATTACTGTTTTGTTTCCATTAATTAATTCTAAAGTAAAGATCTTGCTTAAAAACAGTAATAGTGTATGCCGCTTTTGCGCATACCTTGACCTACGACCGATGACGTCAGGTCCAAGTACTTTGTCTTTGTGTTCTAGGAGTTGTTGGTATTGGGTAGTCGGGCAATGCATCTTCTGTGTGACCACTCTGTGGTTAAGAAGGATAGAAAGACGGACTTTTCTTACAGACGAAGGACATCATCTTGAAATGAGGGACTGTCCTTCTGACAGAACGTTTAGCAACCATGATCGAGAAATGCGCGGCGACGGAAGCGAAAAGGCGTTCGGAATACACGATACGAAATAGAGTCTAGTTATGTTAGTTCATGCTACTGCTAGTAAAAATATGAAAAATTGAATTTTGATGTTCTGAGCCGAAGAACATCAAAATTATTACTGTAAGTAATATTGTCGTTTCCAAGACATGCAATAAAATGTTCTTGAAAATGCTTCAAACAAGAAGCGAAACGTCGAGCTAGTTGCAGGGAAAAAAAGTTTCATTAATTAAACCTATACCCAAGAAAAATAAAAACTTTTAGTATAAAGTATGGTTTAAGAACAATGTAAATATATATATATATATATATATATATATATATATATATATATATATATATATATGTATATTTATTTATTTGTTGCGGCAGGTTATGGAGTATCGAAACGGCTCGGCTTAGCGCTTGCCGCGAAAATTATTAATAATAGAGATTGAATTCCAGGAATCCGGGTTTTTTGTTGGGATTTTTTTGCTCTTCTGTTTAATTTCTTAAATATTAATAGTTTTCAAGTTATTTACAAAAAACTAAACTCCATTTTACTTCTGTCATAAAAGGGAAATATCGTAATCGTGAAAAAATCACCCTCCGAGATTGTTTCAGATCTTTAAGTTTCAGGGTCCCTAGATGACGAAAAACATGTTTTCTCGATTCGGTCGGTCTGTCTTTCTATCTGTCTGTCTGTCTGTCTGTTCGCGGCATAGCTAAAAAACTACTTATCCGATTGACTTCAAATTTTGGTGAAAAATTAAAGGTCATATGGGGATGACCTGGTAACATTTTCGTAAAAATCCAATATGGCAAAACAAAATGTCGGCCTAGTTAAATCTTAAAACAATTGTTACTAAGAAATGCTTATTTAATTTATCTCAAGTTTTGCACAACGATCAAGTATTATGTAGGAATCAACTGGTAAAATTTTAGTACGAATCCAAGATGGCAGAACAAAAATTCAGCCTGAAAAACTACTTAATGAACTGATTTCAAATTATGGGCCATAACTAATTGTAGTATAGAGATAACTAGTAGAAGTGTGGTACTAATTCAAGATGGCAGAACAAAATGGCAGCCAAATCAATTTTTTGTAATCTGAAAAAATCACCCTCTCAGATTTTACATATTTTCGCGTTTTGGCGTCCCTAGATGCCCAAAAATATGTTTTATCAAGTCCGTCGCACACTGGAGTATTAACGTGATAAAACCGATCGAAAATCAAAAAATCAAAATACCCAAAAATGACAAGTCATTTTTTCATATTATTTTCATTACACTCAACTTACACTAAACGTTTTCATGGATTTGTTTAACTGCATTACTTGGTTGTTATATTAACTCAAAGATGCGACTTAAACAAATTGTGTAAACACATTGTGTCTTTCGATAAGGTGGGGTTGTCTCTTTTAAATGCAGATTGGTTTCTGATTTAATACGGATGAACAACGTGCAGGTATGTACTTTTATATAGCATATTATTTTTTAAGAAGCGATAAGTAATTGTTTCTTAAACTTAATGTATAAGGATTCAAAAATCACGTGAAAAATATAAAGTTTGACTTTTATAGAAAACTTTAGTTAACTATATCCCGGAATTGTATACATTTATTACTGCGTAACCATCAAGCTATAAAATGGTGAAAAAACTGGCTGCTATTCTTGAAGAAATAACTGCTCCGGTGTTTTTAAAAAATTTACAAATTGTTCAAAATTTTTCTGTTGGGTGATTCATTAATATTGCATGAAAACTTAAGGACGTATTTTTGAGCCAATTCCAAGAAAAAAAAGTTCATATAAATATGTGTCTGCAAATGTTTCATTTCGGAGATACAGGTTGTTAAACGTTTACAAAAAAATCGTTTTTTCAACACACTGCATATCGAAAACGAAGCATTTTTCAGTAAACCTTTATAAGAAAAAAGTGGTTTACTTTGTTGAAATCTATCAGATACTCCGTTTTTGCAAAGTTGTCAGCAACTTTATCTCGTGCCCAAGGGATTCTGTACACGTATCTCCGAAACGAAACATTTGCAGACACATGTTTATATGAACTTTTTCTTAAAATTGACTCAAGAATATGCCCTTAAATTTTCGTGCAATATTAACGAATCTCCCTGCATAAAGGCTGTTTTTTTTTAGCCGTGATCAGGAATTTCAAGACCTCCAGACATACATTCAAAAGGAAACCATCCACCTAAGAGGGGCATTACCATTCTTTACTTTAATATTGAATGTTTTTTAATTTAAACTGCGGAAGAAATGGGAAAATCTTGCAGGATAAAATTAAGATTTTTGAGAAGGAATAGAGAGTGGCTTCAAAGTTTTATGGAATATAAAATATATCCTGGGGAAATTAATAAAAATATTGCGTGGCGTGCTACTGTAAATTTTGAAGAAAGTTCAGATTGCATCAAAAGTAGAAAAACTATCTCATTGAGGGAACACTCTGTTGATCTGTTGTCCTACTCGACTCAAATGAAGCTGCGATTAACAGGTAATAATAAAGAAACTAACATCCTTAAAAGAGGTCTCCCGTGACCTTAACAAAGCAAAAATATATAGTGAGACAGTTAAAAAAATGACTAATGAGGAAGCTCTCTCTTTAATGACCGAAGCAAACCTAACCAGGCAATAGTCTAGCTTAGTAAAACAAAATGCGAAAAGTAGGTTTCTATGCTATTCACATGTCCAGAAGGCTAAAAGAGACTGCTACCCAGAAAAAAAACGTATTTCAGTCACTGACATGTGTGCCAAAATTACAGTACAGGGACACACCACGGCAAGATTATTGGAATCAATTAGAGATGCTAATAGCAGTAATGGAAGCCTATTTGTCACATCTCTTGTACCTATACAATTGTATTCTGGCAAAAACAAAGATTGCAGTCTGTGGCAGAATCCTAGGCCAAGCACTACCAGGTATTGTCGACCTATTCGCTTTTGTTTTGAACGCAAAACGGTCGATAGTACTAAAGCTGAAAAAGAAAGAGTTGGCAGGGAAATTCAATCCCTGGTCCCTTCCAGATTTTCTTTCAATGGCCAAAATTATACCATCCATCATACCAAAATTTGTAATGTCATTACAGACAACAAATCAACACAGGTATGTGACTTAACATGTAAGGATTTCAATAATATCGAAAAGTGCTTACAAGTTAACTTTTGAGTTCGGTTTGAGTCTTTTGCACGCCTGGATCAGGTTCATGGAAGGCTTACTACATCTATCATATAAAATTGGTATAACAAAAAATATCAAACTCGTCTGGTTTTGACATTAATGCAGAAAAAATTCACGTATTCTGTCTAGATACTGCAAAATTATATGTTAAAACATATTCTGGTTGGTATATGATGCCGCCAGGAGTGCTTAAAATTCTTATACATGGCTCGCAAATTGTTGCAAATACCTTACGGCCATTTGGCCAACTGAGCGAAGGAGCTCAAGAAGCTCACAACAATAATATTAAGCTTTACAGAAAGGACCATTCTAGAAAGTGTTCTCGAGTAGAAACAAACACTGGCATTTTGACTAATTTAATAATCTTCAGACACCCCTTTTATTACGAGTCATAGAAAGTTGCGACCAAAAAAATTCAAAAAAATTCCTAGAGAAGTTCAAAATGTATTAAAATCTCCAAAGAAACCAGCAAAGTCATATCATTTAGATAGTCTTATTAGTTCAGAATCAGACGCAACTATCTCAGACTCTTACTAAATAGTAATTTACAAAAATAATTTGTTTAACATTCAAATAAAACTGTAAATTGTGTGCGTTATTGATGATGATATTTAGTTTTATGAATAATTCTCTTTTATTGTTCATTGTAGCATTACAGTATCGTTTTTATTATTTATGTTACAATATCATTTATAAATGTTTATTTTTGTTAAGACACAAAATTAATTAAGTTAAGTTAATTCTTTAAAATATCAAATTGTTATATATTGTTATTGATTGTGTTTTCCGGTTTTAATTTAAAACATTTTAAAGATATTTATTTAAAAATCAATTTTGATCAACAATTTATTTCAAATAACCCACTGTGCGTCGTTTCGAATGTCAGTTTGTCTGTCAGTTCACAGCATAGCTTAAAAACTACCATTTTGGTTAAAATGCAATATGCCGGAACAAGATGGCGGCCTAGTGAAACGATAAAAAAATTATTACTAAAGAAACTAATTATTCAATTAATCTCAAATTTTGTACAAAAATTAAGTTTTATGTAGGAATCAACTGGTAAAATTTTTGTACGAATCCAAGCTGGCGGAACAAAACGGCGGTTTAATACAATATGTAAACATTCAGCCTGAAAAAAACTACCTAATGAACTTATTTCAAATTATGTGCAATAACTAATTGTAGTATAGAGATGAACTAAGTAAAACTAAAACAAAATGGCGGCCAAATAAAATTTTTGTAATCTGAAAAAATCAGGTTTTACATATCGTCGCGTTTTAGCGTCTCTAGATGCCAAAAAATGTTTTATAAATTCCATAGGTTCGTCCGTCGGTTTGTCTGTCAGTTCACGGCATAGCTTCTTAAAAACTACTTATCAGATTGACTTCAAATTTTAGTCAAAAATTAAGGCTCAAATGGCAATAACCCGGTAATATTTTGGTAAAAATCCAATATGCTGAAAAAGATGACGGCCTAACGGCCTAATGAAGTATTAAAAAAATTATTACTTAAAAAACTAATTTTTCAATTCCCACAAAAATCGAGTATTATGTAGGAATCAACTGGTAAAATTTTGGTATGAATACAAGATGGCGGTACAAAATGGTGCCTAAATAAAATTTTTGAAATCTGAAAAATGATCCTAGTAGTTTTTACATATCTTCGCGTTTTAGCGTCTCTAGATGCAAAATAATATGTTTTATCAATTCCGTCGCTCCACCTTCGCTTTGTCTGTCTGTCTATCAGTTCGCAGCTAAAAACTACTCATCAGATTGACTATTAGTCAAAGAAGCAAAACAAAATGGCGGCCTAATAAAATATTTAAAAAATTGGTCCGAAAAAAACTATTTATTGCTGATAAAGCTTATAAAGTTACGAATTCAAGATAACGCAACAAAATGGCGGCAAAATAACATGTTAAAAAAATTAACGTAAACATTTTTCTTCATCGATTGACTGAAATTTTGCAAATAAATTGAATATGGTTAAACTGGTGCGAAACCACTTATTGAATTCATTTTAAATTATGCTTAAAATAAAGTGTAGCTTAGGTAGAAACTGGTACAATATTGGTAGGGGATCCAATATATTGTAACAAAATGGCGTCCAATAAAAATGTTTGAAAAGACAGTATATACTGATCTAAATTGGTTCACACTAAACTTCACTATTTCTAATTAAAGGAAATATTCATAATGAGGGAAGTTCGGGGTAAAAGAAATTTACCGATTTTTTATCTTAGTTTATTGATAACTTTTAAAATGATTTATGTGCGATTTTGAAACTTTTGCAAATTTTTCTACACGTCATACATTGCCATGGCGGGAATTATTGTTTTTTACAGTACATAAATTATAAAACATGATTACAACAACTACTTATTATTTTAGAACTCGGGTAAAAGTACCTAACAGGTAACAAATAATCCTTTGTTAGATATGCAAAGTATTATAATTATTTATATCAAATTATCAATAAAATTGACGGGAAATTCAATAAATTTTTGGCAGTTGTTCGGTATTAGACCCTGTTCACAAAGACAAGTTATAGATAGATGGAATAAATATGTTCTAATAAAAAATAATATTTCATACTAAGTAGAATAAACTTTTCTAAGTTGGTCCAAGGAGTTCAATAACTTGGTCTTGTTACTTGTACTGCCGAGTTTACGGACTAATAATCATATCTAGTCAAAAAGTATGTCTGAAAATCTTGTGTTATAATCGCAAATTGAATTTAAAATTTTCATCGTTTTCCTTCAAATTCAGTGCGTGTAACGTCATTCATGTTTTAATTAATTCGATGTTACGTGGTTTCAAACAATGCAACAAATGACAATTCACGTCAAAAATGAAAAAAACATCAAAATTTCGAATTTTTGTGCGAATTTTTGGACCTGCAGTATAGAGTCTTTTGAGTTAAATGGCTTCATCTAGTCAAACCAGTAATGGTTTTGTAAAAGCAAATTCTAATAATTTACCCAAAGAGGGCCTGTTTATGGTGCTTTAATATTGTAGAAGTCCGAGTAGTGAAAGCATCACAGTAAGTATATATCGCGCAATAAAAATTACATAAAATGCTTGCCACACCCAAAATAATAAGGTAATTTAAATAAGTAATATTAAGAAATAGTTTTCTCATAATTTTACAAATAAGAAAATGTTTCCTGTTTAGCAGTCCTTTATACACATATTTTTTTAGTTCTGGAAGGAAAAGTGTTACGGAGATAATACCCATACATAATAAGCTCGTACCAATAGTTTTGTTAAATTGTGGTTGTGATTTGTTGTGTGTTTATTCTTGATGTAATGCTAATTTTACAAGTTGTTATAAATTGAGATATAAGAAATTCATTCCTTTTTTTTTTTGCTGATGTGTTGTTCCTTTGTTGCAAAATTATTATAACTTTAAAATAATTATTTTCTATACACTTTTAATCTTCTAATCAACATCTTAGGCCTGAAGAGCCTCCCTGAATGCACTTTTTAGCCTCAAAAACTTCTAAATCTAGTTTTTGTCAGTCATTTATTAATATTTTTGTCTTAAAGAAAACCAAAAAAATGTCAGACTTTGAAATATTACGACATTTAAATACATGCGTCGGCGTCGTAACTGACATGCGTTCGAGAGATTTTTCCTAACATACCTCGCCTAATAAGGTGAAATATTGTTTATATAACAATTTTGTGAAACTTTACTTAAGTTATTTAATATCACATTGAGGAAGTCCTACCTTAAAGTATAAATTTTCAAAACTGCAAACGCTATAAACAAAGCCATACAACAATTTTCAGTTTTGAAAAATTAAAAAAAAAATAATTTCACGTTTGTGAGCCTTCATACGTCATCTACTTTCATTTTTCAAAATAAAAAAATGATTGATAACCGGATTATTATAAGACTGTCCACGATTACATTCAGAACTCTTTCTTTGTCCATAAAATATTTTTTAATATACTCATGGAAAGCTTGAAAAAATTCATCACAATAACTGATGTAACAATTTTTAAAATTAAAATCGGGTTTTCTATCTTCAACGTACAGTTTTAGCAAATGTCAAACGAGTTGAATATAATTTAGACCTGGGTGATATTTCCTAGAATTCAATCAATTTTATATGGTCTAAATCTAACTTTATTTATTTTAATTCAACTGTACGAAAAGTACCAGTGAAAGGGATATTTCACCATTAAAGCCAATCCTTTCATTACATTATTTCTGGCATCTGGTGTAGTGGGTTATCAATAACAAGGTTACTTGAGGGCAACTTTGAAATTAGTTTTTCCGAAAGGCACTTTGTTATTAGGATACCTCATTTCAATGCGGCTATCACTGGATTTTGTTTGGAATCTGAAAACCAAGTATGCCCTGGGGACGAAGTCAGTTTTACTTCCTACTTGATCTATAACTAATATCTGTCTGTCTGACATATGGGATAAACCAACAGTTTTCCTCAAGCAATGTTCGCACGTAATCAATGATGTATCCCTAAAGCACAACTTCGTCACAATTATCAATGTAGGTTTTAAGACAGGATATTCTCTTTTTTTTGGGTTTAATATGACACAGACTTGCCATTTTCTACATTCTCTATCTCGTTGAATATTTTTTGAATCGTACTACGACTTTCACCTGCATGAAACGTTCTGTTGATCTTCTAGCTGGTTAATTTCTTAGGTCCCACGACGAATAAAGTGGTTAAAGTTTGCCAACATGTCACGTTTAACCAGCAACTTTCAGCCTTTACCTTTCAAAATGGCTCTATATTGGTACGCACTGCACACAACTGTCGAAACTTAGATGGTGCATATACTGAAACACTTCTGCTTTGACTGTACTTATATCTAGATGTCTACCTGTCTACCGCGCATTGCTTCCCCATTAAGCGCCATGCTACATTTGACAAACGCTTTTTTGACACTTGTCACACTAGTATTGAATATACAAGATTAGACGCTGAAATCGGGATGTTTTTTTAATGGAATATCCAATTTTTTATTACATATTTAAAATATGCGCAAATTTCTGAACATTTTTCGTATATCTAATTTCAATGGTTTTTAAGATATTAGATATTGAAAACTATCCAAAAATTCAGCTTAGGGCAAAACGAAGAGCACATTTTCATCTTAGTTTTTTAATATTCTTCTTATAGCATCACTACATTAAGTTATTGTAGATAGAAAAGTTTTTCGGCTCAGAAAAAAAAAACTTTATTTACTTCCCTGGTAAAAGGGAAGTATTATAATCGCAAAAAATCACCCTCCGAGATTTTCTTCGATCTTTACTTTTCAGGGTTCCTAGATGCCGAAAAACATGTTTTCTCAATTCCGTCGGTCTGTCTGTCTGTCGGTTTGTCGGCTGCTTGTTTGCGGTATAGCTAAAAAACTACTTATCCAATTGACTTCATATTTTCGTCAAAAATTAAGGGTCATGTGGGGATAACCTGGTAATACTTTGGTAAATATCCAATATGGCAATAAAATGGTGGCCTAATGAAATGTTAAAAAAATTATTACTAAAAAATACTACCAATTTATCTCAAATTTTGCATAAAAATCAGTTATTTTGTAAGAATCAGTTAAGTAAAATTTTGGTACGAATCTAAGGCGGAGGAACAAAATGGTGACTTAATAAAATATTTGAAAATTCAGCTTAAAAAACTACTAGATTTCAAAAAATATGTTTTATCAATTCCGTCGGTTCGTCTGTGGGTTTGTCTGTCTATCTGTCAGTTCGCTGTATAGCTTAAAAATTACTTATAAGATTGACTTCAAATTTAGTCAAAAATTAAAAGTCATATGGGGTAGTTTTGGTAATATTTTGGAAAAATTTAATATACCAGAACAAGATGGCGGCCTAGTGAAACGTTCGTAAGTATTTTAATCGTGAAAAATGCTCTCCCCAGGTTTTTTCAGATCTTCACGTTAGGAGCCCTAGATAAAGTTAAAAAGTACTTACCCAAATTACCTTAATTTTAAAATATTGGTACGAATCCAAGATGGCGAAACAAACTGGCGCTGAACAAAATATTTAAGAAATCAGCCTGCAAGAAATATTTATTAGATTGATCCCAAGTTTTGTGCAATAAATAAGTGTGATATAGAGACAGGTAAAAAACGAATTCAAGATGGCGGAACAAGATGGAGGTCAAATAAAATGTTTGTAATAGTGAAAAATATCACTCTTTCAGTTTTTACATATATTTACGTTTTAGGAATACTAGATGCAAAATAAACATATTTTCTCAAATCCGTCGGTCTGTCTAGCAATTCACTCTACAGCTAAAAATCTACTACCCGATTTAGGACTTCAAATATTGGTCAAAAATTAAAGGTCATAGGAAGATGACTTGGCAATATTTTGGTAAAAATCCAATATGGCGGAAAAAATGTCGGTTTAGTGAATTGCTAAAACAATGAATTACTAAAAAACGAATTAACCAATTTACCTCAAAAATCAAGCCTTAACTTTTACATAGGAATAAACTGGTAAGATTTTGGTACGAATTTCAGATGGCAAAACAAAATGGCAGCCTAATAAAATATTTAAAAAGTTAGCCTGAAAAAACTATTTCTTAGGTTGATTTCAAATTTTCTGCAAGAACTAAGCAATATATAGATATAATACGGAAAAATTGTGGTGCGAATTGAAGAAGACGGAACAAAATGGCGGACCAATACCCAAACCAATTATTCAATGTAGTGGTTCAAATCCAGTATGATGGAACAAAATGGCGTCGAATAATAATGTTTCAAAAGACATACGTATATATGTTACTAAACGACTAAATACACTTTTCAGTGCTAATAAATGGAAATTCAGTATTCATAACGAGGGAAGTACCAGATAAAGGAAGTTTACCGATTTTTGAATCATGGGTTTATGATACTTGGTTGTCATCATAGAAGGACAAAAATTAGCTTCTTAGTTTCTTCTGACGGTGGCCTCGCTATATTGTTTTGCTCACGGCCCCGAAAAAACCCGGAGCGTCTCTGCATAGAAAACTAATGTAAGAATATGCAATTCGGTTTGCCCTAACTCCAACCTTATATATTTTACAACGTGTCAAAATTTTAAATTATCAATTTTCAATTGTCTTGTATAGAGTATCCTGGAATGATAGTCAATATAGGAGATTTATAATGGCGTAAAAAATTACAAAAACAGAGAGCACTGGCACGTGCATTCGGACTGAGGTATAATGATGTACCATTATTAGCTTCGAATATTGAACCAGATGTTCGAAGATTTTTAACGTAGTCAACAATGTTTCGTTGATTCAATATTTTGGTACATCATAAAAAAGACCATAAAAAACTAAGATAAAAACATGTAATTCGTTTTGCTCTAAGTCGAACCATTTACGTGTTTCAGAGTGTCAAAGGGTCAATTTTCAATTGTCAATATTCTCAAAAATATTTGTATTTAGGTATAGAGTATGCTGCGTTTAAAATAATTATCAGCTAATAATCAGTTTAGTTCAGACTAAATTTCCAAAAGCATTTACATTCGAAAGAGGATGTAACTCGTTTCCGTTTAGATCCTTACTATCAATCAAGAATATGGTATTTGACTAAAAAATGTTAGCGATGCCACAGCGTTTAAACAGATCAACATGCAGATCCAAAACTAGTGCCAAAAACTTCACTGTATTATACAGAGTATCGTTTTAAAACATCTTTTATTTTTTAAGAGATTTTAAACAAGTACCCTTTAAAATAATTTAAACAACTCTTCTCAGAACTCTATTTATTTTACCTCCCAATAATCAGTTTAAATGAGACTAAATTTTCAAAAACATTTACGTTCTAAAGAGGATGTAACTCGTTTCCATTTAGATCCTCAATATCAATCAAGCCGTGCCCATATTAAATTTAAAGCGACTTGAATCATATTTCGATGTTGAAATTCTCCTCTGGGTAAAAATAATGACATTGTAAAACACTTTTTCTTTACAAACAATTAAAATGGTTTGTTTATTTTATCAAACTAAATATGCAAGGTTAACTTGAGATCTAAACTTGTTTGTTGTGGCCCAAGTTTTAGTTAATTCGATGAAACAATGAGAAAATACCTAATAATTGTTTTAAAGGAAACTGGCAAACAATTTTAAACCCCGGCTCAATATTATTAGTAATAATTATCTGGTAACTCTTAAATAAAAAATCGGTACATTTCCTTTACCTGGAACTTTCCTGGTTATGATCTTTTTCTATTTGTTAGGTATAGTGAAGTGTGACCCAATTTAGTTTAGCACATAGCCACACTATATATGTGTTACATATACTGTATTTTCAGTCATTTTTCTTGGGCGGCATTTTGTTTCATCATATTGGATTCCTACCAAAATTTCACTAGTTTCTTGCTATCTATGCCACACTTGACTTTTGGGCATATTAAATAAATTCTACAAGTAGTTTTTACATTGACACATACCGCCATTTTCATACGTCATGTTGAATTCGTACCAGTTTATCCCATTCTCATATTTAATTTTTCTGCAAAACTTAAAGTCAATTGAACAAGATTTTTTACGTTAATTTCTTAAAAATTTTATTTGGCCGCCATTTTATTTTAAATTCGTACCACAATTTTACCTGATTATCTTTATATCACACTTTAATACTTGCAGAAAAATTGAAATTTATTTAATAAGTAGTAATATCAGGCTGACTTTTTTAAATATTTTCTTAGGCCGTTATTTTTTTTTGCTATTTTGGGTTCGTATCAAAATATTACCAGTTATCTAACACTTAATTTTTGTGCAAAATTTGAGGTAAATTGAATAATAAGTTTTTTTAGTAATAATGTTTTAAAATTGTTCTGCCATATTGACTTTTTAACAAAATACCATTTCATCCCCATAATTTTGACTAAAATTTGATGTTAATCTGGTAAGCAGTTTTAAGCTATGCCGCGAACTAAAAGGCAGACCGACAGACGGACCGACGGAATTGATAAAACATATTTTTTGGCATCTAGGGACACTAAAAATTGAAGATATGTAGAAAGTGATTTTTTCACGATTACGAACATTTTATTTGGCCGCCATTTTGTTCCGTCATTTTGAATTTGTAACACAGTGTTATTAGTTGATCTCTATACCACAATCAGTTATGGCACACAATTGAAATCAATCCTTTAAGTAGTTCTTTTAGGCTGAATTTTTAAATATTTAATTATGGCTTCATTCTGTTCCGCCATCTTGGATTCGTACCAAAAATTTTACCAGTTGATTCCAACATAATACCTGATGTTTGTGCAAAACTTGAAATAAATTGGATAAGTAGTTTTTTTGATATCAAATTTTTTAACATTTCACTAGGCCGCCATTTTGTTTCGCCATATTGGATTTTTACCAAAATATTACCAGATCATCCCCGTATGACTCTTAATTTTTGATCAAAATTTGAAGTCAATCAAGTAAGTAGTTTTTAAGGCTGTGCCGCGAACTGACAGATAGACAGACAAACCGACAGACGGACCAACGGAATTGATAAAACACATTTTTGAATAAAACGTGAAGATATGTAAACGATTACAAAAATTTCATTTGGCCACCATTTTGTTCGGCCATCTTGAATTTGTACCATAATTTTACTAGTTGATCCCTATACCACAATTAATTATGGCACGCAATTTGAAATCAATCTATTAAGCAGTTTTTTAAGGCGAAATTTTTAAATATTTTATTAAACCGCCATTTTGTTCCGCCATCGTGGATTCATTCCAAAAGGTTACCAGGTGATTAAAACATAATACTTGATGTTCGTGCAAAATGTGAGATAAATTTGAAAAGTATTTTTTTAAAAAGTATTTTTTAACATTTCACTAGGCCGCAATTTTGTTTTGCCCTATTGGATTTTTACCAAAATGTTACCAGATTATCCCCATATAATCCTTAATTTTTGATCAAAATTTGAAGTTAATTGGGTAAGTAGTTTTTTAGCTATGCCGCGAACAGACAGACAGACCGATGGAGAAAACATGTTTTTCGGCATCTAGGGACCCCGAAACGTGACGATGTGAAAAAGCCTCGCAGGGTGATTTTTTCAAAATTACAATACTTTCCTTTTACGAGGAAAGTAAAAATGATACGAATATGCTAATATGAAAAGAGTTCGGAATAAAATTAAAGGTTCAAAATTTTTTCGATATTTCATTAATGTTCTATTACTCAGTAGAAAGGTGGCTTAATAGAGCCACAGCTCTTAGGCCCCAAGGGGTCCCTTCTACATCCTACGTAGAAACATGTCTCATCATAGCTCATCAACGCACCTATTTTTATAAAATATGTGATGATGTCGTCTAGGGGGACTTCCTTTAAGCTAATGATGACAGGCCAACACTATCCTGGAATAGATTATCTGATTTGCGAGGCGGTAGGGCATTAACAGGATAAATCTGATACTGCATTATCTTCTTCATCACAACTTCTAAAAAAACAAGTGTCACTTAGCTTCCTATTGTAAAGGCGTTGCCTTAATAAAAACGCTATGCCAGGCACTTAAAACAAACAAACTATTCCCTATATTCATCGTTTACCATATATAATTTCCTTAAATTAAAAAAAAACAAACTAAATAATAATTCTCTCCATACATGTATTCAATGCTAGATCCTAAACACTAATTAAAAATCATTCATTCGCTATTCCCATCACGGATAATTGAACTAAATAGTCGCACTTACTATTATACAATAAATTCCCATAATCAAAACAAACAAACGGACACCCCGCCTGAAACATTCTTTCCTATGGGACTTCTCATGGAATAAACCTTTGTATATCCGCCTTATTAACATCTCTAATTGCCCCGACGATATACCGAGTGTTCCATTTTGGCTTTTCGACTGCATTGTTTTAATTCGCCTTAAATTAATATAGTTACAGTAATCTTCTTGTCGCACATAGACATAAGGTATAATATCGATATTGTTAGTTCGAGAGGAATAATCCCCCATTCACCAACATACACTTAATTTATTAACACAAAAACATGTAACTTATGCTATTATTGTAGGGAAAATGAATTTTACTCAAATATCTGTTGTGCGAATGGCAGCTCTTCGTCAGGTGGCAACAGTGGGAAGCTTACACTTTATTTTGGATGCTATTCAGTTTAATTAGTACATACACCATTTTTGGATTCCTACTATCTATGCCAAACTTGATTTTGGATATAATTTAAAATAAAATGAATAAATAGTTTTTACATTGAATTCATACCAGCTTATCCATATCGCCTTTAATTTTTCTGCAAAAAATAAAGTCAATTGAATAAAAGGATTTTTCATGTTGATTTTTTAAACATTTTAATTCACCTCCATTTTGTTTCGCCATCTTGAATTCGCACCACAACTTTATCAGTTCATATCTATATCACACTTAATTTGAAATTATTCTAATAAGTAGTTTTTTCAAGTTGATTTTTTAAAGATTTTATTAGACCGTCATTTTGATTTGCTACCTTGGATTTATACCAAACCATTCCTATGTAGCCCTTTATTTTAGTACAAAATTTGAGACAGATTGGATCATTAGTTTTTAAGTAATATTTTTTTAACGTTCATTTTTCCGACATATTGGATTTTCATCAAAATATTAACAGTTCATTCCCTTACCACCCTTAACTTTTGACCAAAATTTGAAGTCAATCGGGTGAGTAGTGTTTAGGTTAAGCCAAGAACAGACAGACAGACCGACGGAATTGATAAAACATATTTTTTGGAATCTAGGGACGCTAAAACATGAAGGTACGTCAAACTTCGAAAGGCGATTGTTTCACGATTACAAACGTTTATTTGTCACCATTTTGTACCACAGTTTTACCAGTTCATCTCTATACTTACCACAGTTATTGCACAGAACTTCCATCAATCAGTCCATTCAGTAGTTTTTTAGGCTGAATTTTTAAATATTTCATTACGCCGTCATTTTTTTTTTCGCTTTCACGGATTTGTACCAATATTTTACCAGTTGATGCCTACATAATACTTGATTTTTGTGTTTTAGTAATACATCTTTTAACATCACAGGTCGACAGACAGTCCGACGGAATTAAGAACAGATGTTTCTCGGCATCTAGGAAGCTTGAAACGTAAAGATCTAAAAAAAACTGGGTGTTTTTTTACGATTCCATTTTACGAGGGAAGTAAAAAAATATGTCATTTGTCAGTCATATAAATATAACTTACCTTTTTTTTAACAAGTTCTTTTCCTGGAACGATACGCTGCGCGCCTAACATAAAGACGTTTTGCTATGACGTTACGACTATTTTCCGTAGAGGCAAGTGCAAAAACTATTTTCGTAACAAAAACAATGGTGCATTGAAAATTTTGTGACATTATCTCGGAGGGTGATATATTTACGATTACAATACTTTCGTCTTACGAGGGAAGTAAAAATTGCTTATCCAATTTACCTCAAATTTTACTCAAAATCAAGTATGGCA
Organism: Kuschelorhynchus macadamiae; assembly: GCA_030620095.1. Lineage (NCBI taxonomy): Eukaryota > Metazoa > Arthropoda > Insecta > Coleoptera > Curculionidae > Kuschelorhynchus > Kuschelorhynchus macadamiae. Next base: position 36,168 of record JAUTXW010001637.1, read on the forward strand.
GGCATTAACTGGTACAATTTTGGTACGAATCCAAGATGGCAAAACAAAATGGCGCCCTAATCAAATTTTTAAAAAATTCAGTCTGAAACACTACTTATTTCATTGATTTCAAATCATGTACAAAAATTTGATGTGGTATAGGGATACACTAGAGTTTTTTAGCTGAACCCTCTAGCCACTTAGCTCAACAACCAACTACGATAATGTATCTTTTTGTTTTTTCAATTTTAATGAATTTGTCTGAAATGCCGATTAAATAATTTTGGGAGAATTTGTTATAATAAAATGCAGGCAATCAAATAGCAAAACACTGAGAATGCATGCCTTATGCATAAGTGACTTGACCTCATATATTTGTTATCGAATATATGTTTATTATTTTGGTTAAAAAATACGCTTGTTGGGTTTTATTATATAAAAACTAAACTAGATTAAGACCTCTTTTCCAGCAGAGACTTCTGTTGTACTAAGGATCCAGAAAATGTTTTAGCGGCGTATTTTTTTAACTATTTGGTGAGAAGCATCACCTAATCCTATTTTAAAGGTTTTATTAGCAAGCTGGCCTTATAGGCCAGTCGAAACGCCATAGACGCTTCGGTTCCAGATGTGTATAAAATATTTTAGCTTTCACTTTGTAGACTTTAAGATCAGTTTGATATTGTTGTTTTATCTCAAGGTCCACTTAAGATTGAATTTTAGCTTACAGTTCACTGCAGATAACGCAAACATCAGATCGAGGGCCGCCAAATTTATAGTTCTATAACTATTTTCAAAATATTTTCGGTATTAACAATAACTGATATCGCATATTACTGTTAGAAATTGGGTTAAAATTACATAATTTTAACGGCAAAAATAATAAATGGGTTCTGTTATTTTACCTTAGTTAAAACGTTATTTAATTGTTATAAATGTTTTACTATTAAAATGTGTTTTTACACTATTACATGTAAAAAAAATTTATAATAACGTAATCAAGTACTTCGCGAATTTACCAAACATCCGTGAAAATTCATTATGCATCCAAATTTTACTAAAAAGTTGGTGTACGTTTCATCAGTTGTAGTAATTTTACCCGACGTGGCACGTAACGCTGGTCAAAAGGAAGAGAAAAATAAAAGTAGAAGAAATTTTTACATCGAACCTCACATTTACACTATTATTATCCTTATTCATTAAACCTTTGGCAGTGCATGGGTAGTTTTAGATTTAAAGTGTTTCAGTGCGCGTTTTAGTGTAAAAAACATTTCCTGTAAAACTAGATGTCTTAAAAAATAATCGACGATGATAGTAATTTCAGAGTTCAAGTGCAGTATTTGTATAAAAATTAGGTAAGAATTTAGAACATTGTTACGTGTTAGACGTATTATTCACTATACTACGAGATTTCCATAAAAAGACTTGATTTCAATAATTTTAGTTGTAGTTTTATCATAAAATAAACTTTTTAAAGCTAATTGTGTTTTTTTTTTCGAATAAACCATACCTACGTACTTTTGTTGTTAAAAGCATGGTTTTCAATGTTTGGTTAAAAGCCATACTTATTTTCAAGCTGAATATTTAGCAAATTTGTTATTTAGATTTGTTATAAATGGAAAATACGAACTGAAACCAAACATAAATTAGGATTTTTTAGCAACAAGTTTAGCCATACGACTGAAACGCTTACGTTATAACGCCGTTACCGATCTCTATTAGTGTCATTAAAAAAATGAACGGAGACGCAGTGTTTATGAGATTTTTAATAACATTTTAAGTTAGTGTAACTTTAATGTAAAGTTTATTATTTTTATTTTTGCAAATCTCATAACCTATATAAAGTAATGATCTTTGCCATCATTTTACCTGAGAAAGCAGGTATTTTTACATAAATTCCATAGGAGTAATATATTTAGTGTTTTTAATTACTTCTATAGTAAATTTTAGTGAGAATTAAACGTTTTCATTAAGAACTAACTTAATTTTATACAAATTAACAGAATTTTTAAGGGGCACTTTTCCCTGTAATAAGGTTTAATAAGGCAAAATTTAAAAATACCAAAGAATATACTAAAATAGCACTCTAAAAATACGGTTTCAATATTTGAATTTTTACTGTAAATATGACGGAAATTTCGACTCTAATTTTACCTCTATAAATGTAGTTTTACAATTACTTGCTTATTTTTACAGTTTTAAAAGTAAAAATAATTGAATTTTTACTGTAAATATGACCGAATTTTCAACTGCAACTTTATCTCGAGAAGTGTATTTTTACAAGTACCTGCTTAATTTTACAGTTTTACAAGTAAAAATACATAAAATTACGTTTGTAACATGATTACAACGTTTTTTATGTAACAGCACTATTTCTTTCTAACAGTGCAGCCAATGTTTTACCCTAGTTACCCCCAAACTACCTACAAGTAACCCGATCTAAACCTAAAATTATAATATATGGTTCTTTAATTTGGCTATCTCAAAACTTGGAATTTATTTTTTTTTGTTTTGCAGTTTGTATTTTTGTATTTATTTCGTACCCTGTATGACATTCATTTTTTAGTCTTATTTTTCAGATAAACAAAACTCTCTGTGAGGAATAACTTTTTCGTCTAAGATGCAAATTATTAACATTTACAGGTGTAATTAAGTCCATCCGGGGACACACTGTATATCTGTTAACCTCATAATAAAAAGTCTGTTGTCCCCAAACTACCTATAACTAACCCGCTCTTAAACCAAAATTGTAATATATATATATATATATATATATATATATATATCTACTATCCTCATAATAAAAGGTATGTATACCTTTTTGTGGACAACAGGAACACACTTGATTAAATGTAGTAAATAACACCCGTTTTCACTAAAGAGGTTTAAATTTAGACTAGGTCTAACTTGACAGTTATATGTTTAAGATGACATTTTGAACGACACGATTACAAAATGACAGTGACATAAGCGAAACATAACTGGAGAACTAACAGCCGGTTGGACAAAACTTAATTGCTGTTTAGAATAACACCGAGCTTTCAAATTTGACAAGCAGCTTATAGAAATCTGTCAAATTTGACACTCCGTTAAATATTCTAAACTTTAATTGAGCTTTCTGCAACTGACCGTAAAAGTTTTAAGTACCATGGCAACTAGAGCTAGTCTATCTCTTAAACCTTTTTAGTGAACATGGGGTAAATGTCTTGCTTTTCCTGATTACCCAATTCGTTAAAATTTTTCAATTAACTGTTTTTCTGATCATCTGATGAAAGCAATAATTCACTAACATCACAAATATCTATATTTGCTTTTTCCTGCACTTGTTTCCAGACTCCCTCGCGGCTTTTAATGCAGCTATTTTTGTTGCAAACTCCTTTCCTTGGGCACGACAGCGTTCTCTTTCATTCTCTATCCACCTCCATTCCTTCTTTTCTTTTTTAATTCAATTACAGTTGAATCAAGATCTTTTTGTGAATTAGCCATGAGTTTAACGCACAAAAGGTGAAGAAAGTGAGGTTACGAAAAAGTAGGGAGAAATTAGTATTATAGGTTCACCCAAAGCAGGTGTGAATATATAAACATGGTCTAAGGCTAAGATGGCCGTTCTTATTTTCAACCACATTAGTAATGTCAAACACCGATCGAAAATAGGGCCCATCTTTTAGGAACCGAAATGTTAAAATGAACTTTTACTTTTGTACTAACATTGCCGTTAGTACAAAAGTACTAAATACAAAGAGTACAAATTTGCAAAAAAACGCATTTCTGAAAAGCGCCCATTTTGGCCCTTTTAAAAATAACCGTCTCAATTAAAACTGAAGATTTAGGTATCTCTATAGTAAAAATTATTTAATGATTCTTACGCCCATTCTATTTTAGAGACAAGCAAAAACTTTTATAAGGAATAAGTTTTTGTTCTAGAATTATTAATAAAAACAATTCTTATATAGATGTATAATAATATGATTTTACTATGACACTTTTCAGGCCTAGAAACTAACGATAATCATGGAGTATAGTTTAGATTTAGCGTCAAAAGTTACAGTGTTGCAGAATGTGTTTCATACCTATAATACTTTGTAATTGTTGTAAATATTATTGCTTAAAATATAGCTTATACTATATTTTATTTTCTTTACAAATAAATTTCCTTTTTAATAAAATGTACATATTTTTAAAATTAATTATTATTAATATAACTTGCAATCAAAAATTATATGTTTTGATAATTGCTTTATAATACACAATTCCTTTCTTTTAAGTACTTTCAATTTCGTACTATTTTATCTACCCTCGTACACCAACCTATCCAGTATTGATGGTTATCGCTACATTGCCAAAAACACGGCGTTTGAATAAATAATGTGATTTCCAAATATTATACTTATTTTATTGGTGTGATCCTATTATACCATCAGGTAAATCGCGAATATTATTTAATATTATTTTGTTTAACGATTTGACGGTAACACACACAAGGTACTGATATTGTACCCATCGTTACCTAAAAGTACAGTCCACTAATCGTCCATCCATAGATAATTACAATGCAAAAACGATCGAATATTTAATAGTCTTTTAACGACTAGCAAATATCGCTTTAATATATATATACACACACATAAATTTCTTCGTTCAACAGAGATGTTGTTACGTGGTGGTTGTTAAAATTATTTAATTAGCAGATATTGTATTTCAGCACTTATTTGTTAATTAAGTCAGTCAATTTTATTTCTAGTAAGGAAAGATATTTGAAATTTGTAACTTACTATACTAGTCAGACATCTTTTTCTTTGTCGTTTTTAAAGATTGCTTATTTAGTTGCTTTGTATTTCAGCACTTATTTGTTAAGAATTAAAGGTAAATCTAGAGATGCCAGTCGATTTTATTACTGGTCAGTAAAGCAAGATATTTTAAAGTCTGTAGTACTATACTACTTTTTTGTATTGTTGTAATTGACTCATACCTTAAAAGCTCTGAATATCTTCACCACATTCATTATACTTAAAATTATAGCTTATATGACAGCCTAGATGTTAAATCGTTGTATCGAAAAAGCAACGGGTAAAGTAAAACCAAACTTCTGACTTCGTTATGTAGATGACATCTGTATTATATGGTCATATAACTCATATAGTTCAACAGAACTCGAAAATTTTCATCCCAAAAAATAATTCACGCTAGAATTGGAAGAAAACATCAAACTACCATTTTTGAATAATCCAGTTGCAAGACGGTATAACGGCAGGCCGGGCGCGAGGCATGGGCAAGACGGGCATAATACACGGCTCCTGGTTTAGACCGGCCTCGCGTTTCAACCCGTTATACCGAATGAAGATGATGAAAATATTACTTATTGTAATAATGCAAAATCTCGCGCCGACTCTGCTTAATGGACACGTTATTATACACACTGATAGATATTTGAATGCAAAGTCACACCATCATAAGACAATAAAATTATTTAACTTAATAAATGACTTAAATATTTAAACAGAAGAAACGACGCATTAAAACAACCAACAGTATATTTTAATAAACCAAAGACCGTAAAAAACAGCACCCTGAAAATATAACGAACGACCGCGGCCGAACCGATCTAACTCACGGCAATAAGTGGGGCTAAAATGGAAGCTTTGATATGGAATCCAGTCGCGTTCTGATGACATTCTCACCAGGTTTTTAAACTCACTCTTTCGATGTTGTCATTATTGTTCTAACGTTCCTTTAATTGATTTTTTAAAGTCAGTTCGATGGCGCGGAGATCCAAGTGGCAGGCGGATACATAACCGTAGGAAACAGAAAAAAATGGTATCTGTAGAAGGATGAAAGGAGCAATCATCTAGGCTAAAAATAAAACCATGTAGGGGAATTGGAGGGCTCGACGGATGCTCCTGCATTCCTATGTTTTTAATCTAATTTAAAAACGCACTAAAAAATGCAAGCGGAATTGAGAAGAAAGAATACCGAAAGACAGCAAGGGTACGTACAGGCACCTATGGCTCCTCCTTGCAGAATGCAGTGCTAACTGCGTCTTTAGGGGTCGAGATGGAGTCCGTGGACCCTACAAGCTAATTCCGACAGATTTCTCACAATTATGAAGGGGTGATCTTTCCAGGATCAGGGGTGCTTCCATCCTTTCTATTCTACCCCTTCGTTACCTCCAAAAGGAGTTGGGATACAAGTGGAACAAGGATTTCTACCACCCCCCCCCCCCCGGTGCAAAAAAACAAGTAATAGGTCGTCTGAAAAAAAGTTTCAACGATCAAACAGTCTTAAGTTTTAGTTTTCATTCTGAGGCGAAATTGAAAGCTCCGAAAATACCAGATGCAATTTTGGTGAAACGTCAGTGAAATCGTTAGTTTCAGGACGAAAGCAGTGAACAGATATACATGCGGATTTAAAACATTTGTTTACATTTAAATATAAACTGAAACTTCAGCAAATTAACCGTTCTAATTCAGTATCACGATATAGGCGCGAATAAGTGAAACTTTGAATACAGGAAAAATATTGGCAAAAATAATAAAAGTAATCTTTACGTAGTTCAAATCATCTCAAAAACGAGGTAGAAATAGGTTTTTATTGTTTAATTTTATCGACCGCTGTAGGTGTAAATTTTATTGCCAATATTGTATTATTGCTTTGGATATTAAATACATAATTACTATATTGCTGCATTGTACCATGTCGTATTTTATGGGTTTTCGTATTGCGTCACTGTTAAACTAAAATAACGTTTTTATTCAATTTAGTAGCAAATAATTTTAAAATGCCAACTTTTTGCTAAACCAGAAAGGTACTTTTTTCAAACTTTACGTAAGAAAAACATACATTTGTATAAGTCAACCAGTAGCAATGTAAGTTGTTACATGGTGGTTATTTAGCAAAAAAAGCACAAGGCAAAACATTACTAGCTTTTACTTTGAAATTGATATTTTTTCAATAGAAGAAGTACCTTTATCGTCTGGGGAATGAATAAATTTTGGTTTCTTGGTTATAAGCATTTGGTGGCTTCCCCAGTGGGGGTTGCTCTTTAATTCTTTGAAACCAGTGTTGTATAATGCAGGACAAATATGAACGAAAAAAAAAACATAAAATAAACTCACATATAAGCATGTTGTTTTATATTAATATTAATTAATGATTACTTAATTTTTATTAGTTTATAAATAAAATATAAAGTAACATTAACCAAACTCATTGAAAAACCAATAAACAAATAACCGTTGCTAAACATTTTCTGTTAAAAACTCTTTTGTCCGGATTTATATGTTTATGCACTGATTGAGGATAAAAATAAGGAAATACTAGCTAGCACATGATATTATCCGAACACATCAGTGCCACTAACGGAATGTCTAGAAGATCTGCAACGAGCAATCGACCGGGTAGGGGAGGTTAGCGAAGAGAATGGCTTGTCATTAAATATTAGGAAGACTATATTCATGATTATATCCAAAACTCTACTAGGCCGACATAAGTCCTAAGGAAATAGTGAAAAGGGTTCAAAAATGCAAATATTTCGGCACGGGGAGAAGCAGAATGAGAAATGTGTTTTGCAGCCGTGGTACTAACTTGACAACTAAGACTCGCATTTTGAGATACCACGTATTTTCCGTTTTGATGTACGGAATGAAGGCGTCGATCCTTAAGAAAAACAATATCGACCAAATTGGAGTCATTTGAGTTATGGATGTACGGGAGAATACTGAAGCTGAATTGGGTTGATCGAGTCACAAATTTTGACCGGCTGGCCAGTATCGATAACCAGAAGGAAGTGGTTAACACTGTGAAGGTGAGGAAACTACAATATCTGGGTCATATAATGAGACAGATATGAATTGCTGCGATTTATAATACAAGAAATAATCATAGGAAAAAGGAATCAAGGAAGAAGATGCATATCATGGTTAAACAATATCAGAACATGGTTTAACTCCGGCTCCACTGACCTCTTTAGAGCAGCAGCATCCAAAATTCGAGTAGCTGTGATGGAAGCCAAACTTCTTAGAGGAGCCAGCACATGAGGAAGAAATAAAAATTTTTAATCAAAGCTTGAGGTGTGGGAGGGATCCTTTGTTGTTGTCATGCGAAAGAGCCCAGTATGCCAAGTTTCTAGCCCCATTCTTACGGACCTTGTTGAACTCCACAACATGTTTGCAGCTATATGATACCATGTCGCACCTTTGGTAGGAGGTACAGTAGCAAGATAAAAGTGCATTATATCATGGATTTCGCAAAGTGTTTATAGTGTATTGTATTTAAATTTTATTACCACTCATACAAGGCGATAAGGACACGTTCTCCAACATCGGCGTCTGGTTTTTAAAAATGCTGACAAGTTTATTAAAAAATGAATATAAACTGCAAAATCAGACTTTACCTTGTCTGAAAAGGCCAAAACATATATAATATATACGTTGTTTCGTGGTAATGGAGTTTTAATTCCGGCGAAGATTTCGGATGTTCTCTTGGTAACCACAAATGTCGATTCTGCTCCTGTTGGTGACTCTGGTATGGTTCTGTTGTATTAAGTTTTGGCGCTAATTGTACCTCGTCTCTCAACTATTTAGTTGACTGTATTGATGAAGACCTTAAGTCAAAAACACGTGTCTATAGTAAATCAAATTTCAATGTGCTTTAGCAGTCCTCCCTAAAAAAAATTGTATATATATATATATATATTTATATTTCTCTTCTTGAACCTTACAATTTATAAATATCAAGTACTTTCTTGGGATTAGGTTCGTGGATTGAACAAAGAAACTTTAATTGACGTTTCGCCTGTCCATTTCAGGCTTTTTCAAAATATTTAATTCTGCACACCTAAAAATTAAATACAAAAAGTGTATATATGTAAGTTAATAAATAAAAACAATTAGGTATAACTGCACGCACTAAAATTATTAAAACATTTATTTAAAATAGTACAGTACATACCTTGAGAAAGATGTTCTTTTACCTTGCTTGGCGGTGTGGAGGTAAGTGATACACTGGTTAAAGAATTCTATTGTTTTTTTTTTATTTTTTTTTATATATATCCTTTAGTTTTTTTGATTATATTTACAATGTAGAACTATTTGTGGATACGGGTTGTTTTAAAAGTATTTGTGTGAGTCTGACAGTATACAGTATGTATTTATGATTGAGGGAAAATAGTTTATAACAATTGAATTAAATTAGATTGTGATATATTTGGCTGAGATTGTCAATGTCTTTCCGATCGTTTACTGTATTTTTTTCTTTTTTTATCTCGACCATTTCTTTGAATGTCAGTTTATGGTAATGTTGTTCTTTTGATAAGACCGTTGTACCCGAAAAATCAAATTCATGTTTCATGTCTCTTTCATGTTTATGTAGTTCTGTGGAAGCATTTTTTGTATATTTATGCCCATTTAGTCTATTTGATAGGTATTGTGTGGTCATGCCGATATATTTTTTGGGGCAGTTTAGGCAGGGAATGCTGTAAACTACGTTTGATTGTTTTTTAATTGGTGTCTGACTTTTTAGGGGTGTATATAAAGATTTAAGGGTATTGTTAGATTTGTGGCATACGGTTATGTCGTGTTTACCGAGAATGTGTTTAATCTTTTCAGAAAGACCTTCAGTGTATGGCAAAGATATGTATGTAGTTGTTTTATTGTTGTCATGATTATTTACAATATGTTTTGTGGCATTGTATAATTTTTGGGTTCTTCGCTTTATAATTCGTTCGATGGCTTTTAATGGGAAATGATTTTTTAAGAGAGTATTTTTAACTTTATTTAGAATGTCAACTCGGTATATGTTTGTTATGACATGTTAATGTCATTACCAACCATAAAATTAAAATAAGACACAAAAAAATACAGCAAAACAAAACTCAAAAAAAACTATCAAAGCAAGCAAAAAAATGTAAATATTTTTGAAAAACAAATCCACAGATAACAGTCTTAAAGCCAGACAAAAGTAACAAGACTGTAATAATGAATACCATTGATTACAACAACAAAATTAATGCACTTCTTGATGACAAAAACACATATAAAAAAATGAGATTTGATTCGACGAAATCTCTTCAATCCAAAAATAACTCGTTCATAGAAAAACTGTTAAAACGTAATCACATATCCGAAAAAGAAGCCAAATCATTAAAAATACATAATTCTGTTCCACCAAAATTTTATGGAATGCCTAAACTTCACAAACCCGACATTCCTATGAGACCCATTGTTTCCTAAATTCAGTCACCATTCTACAAACTTTCAAGTTTTTTATCAAATTGCTTATCAAAAATTACAGGCAGAAATGATTATTACATTAAAGATTCGTTTGAATTTAAAAAGTTTATAGACACCCTTAAAATACCAAATAATTTCCAACTCATCTCTCTAGACGTAATATCCTTATATACAAACATTCCGACTAAACTTTTAAAACAAATCATTAAAGAAAAATGGAATCAGATAAAGAATCACACAGCACTCACTTGCACAGAATTCATAGAAGGGATAGATCTCATTCTTTCGAACAACTATTTCCAATACAAAGATGATTACTACCAACAACTTGACGGATGTGCAATGGGTTCACCCATCTCTTCCACCGCAGCCCAAATAGTAATGGAATATCTAGAAGAAACAGGTTTACAAAAAGCCAATGTACCTATATTATTTTTTAAAAGGTACGTGGATGATTGTTTATTAGCCATACCAAAAAATAAAACAACGGAAATTATCTCCCTCTTTAACAATTTTCATCCAAAATTGCAGTTTACTTCCGAAATAGAAAATGATGGTGCTATAAACTTTTTGGATTTAACATTAATAAGAGACCACAAAACAAATGGCATTAAAACTAAGTGGTACACCAAAAAAACCTGGTCCTCCCGCTACCTTAATTATAATTCCAGTCACCCAAAATGTCAAAAAAACTCCGTGATGATAGGATTAGTTGACCGTGCACTAACACTAACATCACCTATATACCGAGTTGACATTCTAAATAAAGTTAAAAATACTCTCTTAAAAAATCATTTCCCATTAAAAGCCATCGAACGAATTATAAAGCGAAGAACCCAAAAATTATACAATGCCACAAAACATATTGTAAATAATCATGACAACAATAAAGCAACTACATACATATCTTTGCCATACACTGAAGGTCTTTCTGAAAAGATTAAACACATTCTCGGTAAACACGACATAACCGTATGCCACAAATCTAACAATACCCTTAAATCTTTATATACACCCCTAAAAAGTCAGACACCAATTAAAAAACAATCAAACGTAGTTTACAGCATTCCCTGCCTAAACTGCCCCAAAAAATATATAGGCATGACCACACAATACCTATCAAATAGACTAAATGGGCATAAATATACAAAAAATGCTTCCACAGCACTACATAAACATGAAAGAGATATGAAACATGAATTTGATTTTTCGGGTACAACGGTCTTATCAAAAGAACAACATTACCATAAACTGACATTCAAAGAAATGGTCGAGATAAAAAAAGAAAAAAATACAGTAAACGATCGGAAAGACATTGACAATCTCAGCCAAATATATCACAATCTAATTTAATTCAATTGTTATAAACTATTTTCCATCAATCATAAATACATACTGTATACTGTCAGACTCACACAAATACTTTTAAAACAACCCGTATCCACAAATAGTTCTACATTGTAAATATAACCAAAAAAACTAAAGAATATATATAAAAAAAATTAAAAAAAAACAATAGAATTCTTTAACCAGTGTATCACTTACCTCCACACCGCCAAGCAAGGTAAAAGAACATCTTTCTCAAGGTATGTACTGTACTAGTTTAAATAAATGTTTTAATAATTTTAGTGCGTGCCGTTATACCTAATTGTTTTTATTTATTAACTTACATATATACACTTTTTGTATTTAATTTTTAGATGTGCAGAATTAAATATTTTGAAAAAGCCTGAAATGGACAGGCGAAACGTCAATTAAAGTTTCTTTGTTCAATCCACGAACCTAATCCCAAGAAAGTACTTGATATTATATATATATATATATATATATATATATATATATATATATATATATATATATATGTATATGAGTCTCTGCCGTAACGTCACATCGACAAGCAGTTTTTTAAAATAGAAAATGACATACCAGTTATTTTTTGTTTTTATTCAGATGAACCAAAACCCCAAGAAAAAACTACGTCAATATAAAAAAATAACCTCAAGAAAAAAATATATATATTTATACATATATATATATATATATATATATATATATATATATATATATATATATATATATATATATATATATATATATATATATATATATATATATATATATATATATATATATATATATATATATATATATATATATATATATATATATATATATATATATATATATATATATATATATATATATATATATATATATATATATATATATATATATATATATATATATATATATATATATATATACAGTAAGGCCCATTTAAACGCGGAACACTCTAATATCTCAGGAAAGAACTACCAGATTAGATTCAAATTTTGGTAATGTGTATGGATTTAAAATATGACTATTTTGACATATTAAACTTTGACATCCTCATTGGCGTGCGAGCCTAAAGGGGGGAAATGATACCATTTTTAAGAAAAAGATATTAGTAACTTTTTTAACTAAATTTTGATTCTTGATTCTTACTCAGCATCATCAAGAACCCCCTTAAACCCAATTTCAACAAAATAAGTCATTACTAAAACGAGCTTTCAAAAGGGAAGTTTTTTTTATTTCAGGCATTCAGGATTTTAAGGCAGAAATCTCTTAAACCAGTGCCTTTATCGAAAACACTATTTTACATTTTCTTATTATTTTGACTATCTTTATCGAATTTAGAACACAAAATAGTTCTAAGACGTACTCAAAATAGATTCGAGGTCTTCAGCTCTGCATTGTGTTCCTTAATTATTTTCAATAAAATTATATAAATAAAAAAAATGGCTTGTAGCCATTTTTTTACAAAAATTCAATATAGTTGAAATAATAAAAAAATGTAAAATAATGTTTCGTGACCAAGACAATCGTTTAAGAGTCTTCTGGCTTTGAAATGAAAAAAATGCTTTTTTGAAAGCTCGTATTTCCCAAGGCTTATGACTTCTTTTGTTGAAATTTGCTATAATGGGGTTTTTGATGACGCTTAGTAAGAATCGAGAATCAAAATTTAGTTAAAAAAATCCCTAATATCTTTTTCTTAAAAATCGTACCATTCCCCCTTTCTAAGCTCGCACGCCAACGAGCGATGTCAAAGTTCAATGTGTTAAAAAAATCATATTTTAAATCCATACACATAACCAATCTTTGAAACGAACCTGCTAGTTAATTCCTGAGGTTGTCTGGTTTACAGATGGCTCTCTAATGAAGGAGGGATCTGGGGCGGGAATTTATGGGGAGAGTCCCAGGGCAAGAATTAGTCTTGCTCTTGGACGGTATGCGACTGTATATTAGGCTGAGATTACAGCAATCTTGGACTGCGTACAGGAAAACCTTTCCAGAGGATACCACGACAAGCATATCTATATATGCTGTGATAGTCAAGCCGCGATTAAAGCTCTGTCCTCGAACAGGGTCAATTCGCTGCTAACACTTGAATGCAGGAGAGCCCTAGAAAGGCTGTGTGAGTCCAATAGGGTTAGCCTCATTTGGGTGCCTGGCCATCAGGGCATTGGGAGTAATGAAGGGGCGGATCAGCTGGCTCGGAAAGGTAGCAACACTGCTTTCACTGGGCCGGAACCTGCTCTTGGAATTGCTCCTTCAGCTGTCAAGGCTAGGATTAAGAATCGCACTGTCGAGGAATTCCGTGCTGAATGGCACGAGCTGGCAGGACTCAGACAGTCTAAGGTCTTCATATCAGGCCCTTATAGCCGTTCTGAGTCTAATAGACTTCTAAATCTAAACAGAAGTCAACTTAGAACTATTACCAGGGTCCTAACTGGACACTGGCTAGTGAAATATTACCTGCATAAGATTGGACTCGACAACGATCCATACTGCAGGTTTTGTGCTGAGGTAGATGAAACTACTGAGCATCTAGTCTGTCGATGTGACGCTTTAGTCAACGCCAGACTGCTTTGGAACCCGAGCTTGTGGGACGTGCGCGACCAGAAAGGGTCCTTTCCTTTCTAAAAAGGAGTGGGCTCTTGGCCTGACACGCCTACTAGTGGGGATAGTACAATGGGCCCCAGTGAGCCTAAGTGCTGCCCTTGTCGGGCTCCCCATCTATGTCTATGTCTATGTCTAATTCCTGAGATATATGGGTGTTCCGCTTTTAAATGGGTATATATAAATATCCTTGGGTAAAGGTTATTTATACAAACACAAATTTTTTACATCAACTCAACGTTTCACTCATTGTGTTGAGCTTTTTCAAGATTTATTGTTGTTGTTGCGTTTCCTTTTTATCTTAAAATGTTTGTTTTTTTTTTAATATTATAGCACATTACATACATATAAACGTAAACATTAAGCATCAAATACATAAAAGGTCCTAGTTCTATTTTGTTTTCGTTTAAAATATCTTATATACTATTGGTGACAAATAGCGAAAAATAGTACTCGTGATTTGGTAAAATAAAATATCTGGATTTGACTAGAAAACATATTTGGGTACAAAGATTTAAATAAAATTGTATCTATAATACACCTAGGTTTTAAATTTATTTACGGGTACGTACCTTATAGAAACGATCTTCATTGTGGATAGTTTAAGAAATATAAACAATAAATCTCGAAAAAGCTCAACACAATGAGTGAAACGTTGAACTGATATAAAAAATTTGTGTTTGTATAAATAACCTTTACCCAAGAATATAAAGTATATAATATAATATATATCAGCATCTTCTATTGTCTTTAGTGACTATATAATGTTCGTGCAACTCTTCTAATAACAGCATTCTTTCGCGATGAATGACATATTTATAATGTACCATACAAATCTGTGCGCATGGCGGCATGACCAATGGGTCAGTCAGTGTTCAGATAGCAATACATAGCTTAAATACATTAAATGTTTTTAAAAGATCGAAAATGTGTCGCTAAAACAGAGAAAGAAACTCCACCAAGCCCCCGAGGGTATATGGATTCCTGAAGAAACTCATCTATTAAAGAATAAACTAAGGTAGGTACCATTACCATACTTATCATATCTCTTTGTATGATACCGCAATTAATTCGTTTCCTATATTAATTTAAATACATTATACGTCAATATAAGAATCTGTTGTTTAACATTGATATTAAATGGGCTTTATACTTTAATTCTGACAATTTTATGGTAATTCGAAGAGCTATAACTGATCTCGAAAACTCAAAAAATTATACTTTTTTTAGGCCCCTACATATCTTAAAATGCCATTTTGCAGGCTTCCTATGTTTACCGGACTACTGAACTAGCCCGCGATCAGTCGAAAATGCATCGGCTTACTCAAAGAAATAATATCGAGAAACGAACCAATCCTATTTTGAAATGTAAGTGTAGGTGGTTTTGAAGAGTTAAATTTTTCTATTATGTGACCTATCAGACCATGAAAGAATAAATGAATACCTTGACTCTTGCGGTTCACACACTTATTCTCCGAATATACCACTTAAGGAATGTGAGAATATCATTATTTTATGTACTAATGTGTCGATCCATGGCATGTAAGATTCTGTTTTTTAACGAAAGGGAAATATACGGTTTACTTTAAAAATTGATTGTTGTCATGTTAGAATCAGTAAGATTTTTAATATAAAATACAAATAGAAATGTTAAAGGGCTTAAGTTATTTTAATAATGAAATAGTAAGTTATGTAAGTAATTCAGAAATAAAAAAGCCTGTTATGATCTTTCTAACATATTTCATCAAACTTTATCGTTTTCTTATACTCTCAAATGGTTTCCTTTAGAATTTCTTGCAGCATTAGTTTTTTAGCGCTTTAATTCTTATTCTTATAATCAATTTTGTTATGTGTAGTTTTAAAGAAATACATTTGGTAAGGTACAAAACACAGATACAAACTTTCAAATATACTAGTTTCATATACAAACTAAAATTGCATTTACAAATGAAGCACATAGACAAACCAAATTGGTGTAAAAGTGTGAAAACAATATGACAATGTTCATTTCAATAACAATTACAAAAATACGTTTTTCTTTTTCAATTTTCTATAGTTTTTCTACAGTTGTTCTTTTACCAATAATGTTATATAATACACAGTACATTCAACATGAATCCACATTAGCAGAGCTATATTATAATCTGGCAAAAGGATCCTGAATAGGCTTGGGTCTATTATCTCAGATTTTATAATTTCTGTTAATAACTTTGCGAAGCCGAGGTGCGCAAAATGACCACTGCTTGATCCAGCAATACGACGTGATTTTCTACAAATTATAAGGCTAGAGAAAAAAACTGTGGACTTAAAAAACAGGTCAATGTATAGATGTTTAAATTTACTAAGCCTGCGTAATTTCAATAAATATGAATTAACATTTTCTATGCAAAATCCCAGTTTATAGAAAGAAAATAGCAATGACGCTTAAAATGAACGTTGTAAGACTTTTGTTTTCAACTAAATTGTGACTATAGAGCGATGATTTCTGACTTATTTAATTACTTTACAATTTTGAAGTATTACATTTTCTTTTTTTTTTCAGAGAGTGTAAAAGAATCAAAAGCCTACCTAGAGGTCAGTCATCTTCTAACCATTTAGAATTTTTTTTATTTATGCCAAAATAAATTATTTCCTAAGGGCAATCAACATACTCACCAGGAAGCAGAATATTTGCAGGAAAAATCTAGATAATGTAAACATTTTTAGGTAATTAAAAATGTTATACACAAAGGCAATCGACACCGTACTACACTCTTGGCTCAACAATGTTATCAACCTTCTTGTACATACCGTGCAGAACTGTGACACCTCCAGCATAAAATTTTGTAAAGTTTGTAGAACAGGTATTAGGTATGTCAAATATTTTAAGGCGGTAACTTGAGCTTCTTATTGTTCTGTTTGTCTTTAAGCCAATGGGGCAAATATACTAAATCAAAAAATTGGTTTCTAGATTAATTTTTTTAGAGAAACCGTTTGTCACATTTTAAGGTTCTGCCCAGCCTGAAAAAATATCATAAGTATATTATGATCTGTAGTCATAGGTCCAGAGGATTGGCTGGTCCTTGCCATGTTATTTTATAAACCTATAACTTTCTCTCGTAGTTCTGTAATTCTATAATAAGGGGGTCGGAGATTGGCTGATACTCATTAGAGCTAAAGTACCTAGGACCAGTCGAACCTATTGGAAAATAACTGGTAATATAGCCTAAACGACTGATTATTGTTGAGTGTTTTCTGAGAACGGATTCCCAAGACCACTGTAATATTTTGTGGAAATAAATTTAAGATTATTAGACTAAAATTGATCCTTACATGTTCCACCGAATTTGTTATATACATCTGTCACTCTCTCTTAGAGAACTTTAATAACAAGCTTTTCCAATTTCTATTTGTTAAGATTGATTTACTAGTAATATATATAATGCGATTTTATCGTTTGCAGAAAATTTGTGTTTTCATTTAACCGGACATCAATCCATCACATTTTAACATATCAAATAATAACTATTATGCTACTATCATCCAAATTATTTCAAGACACTAAATAAATGATGTAATTTTCTTGCATATGTTTACCATCGTGGTTCCTACAGTACTTACGCTTTCAACCTTCTTGGTCTGTTCTTTAGTAAAAAAGAACATGAGCAACAGAGCTTAAATTTTTTATAAACTATAACATTGAGCTACTACATAGGACCAGTTGAACCTATTCTTGGAAAATAAGTGGTAATATCGCCTAAAAGACTGATTATTGTTGAGTGTTTTTTAAGAACGGATTCTCAATAAGAGAATTCTGATATTGTCGTACCTTACATCACTAAGCTTCATACTCTGAAGGGACTTTCTTAGCTGACAGAGTCCAAGTATAATTTCTAATAGAAATCATGGAATACTAGTTTCGTCTCTTTTTTGTAACTTTTTAAAATAATGTAAAAAGAATAAATGCTTTCATTCATTTAACTTCCCTCGTAAAAGGAAAATATTGTAATCGTGAAATCCGAGATTTTTTCCGATTTTACGTTTCAGTTTCCCTATATGACGAAAAACATGTTTTCTTGGTTCTGTCTGTCTGTATCGCTAAAAAACAAGGCATAGCTAAAAAACTACTTACCCGATTGACTTCAAATTTTGGTTATAAATTAGGGGTCATATGGGAATGACCTCGTAACATTTTAGTAAAAATCCAATGTGGCAAAACAAAATGTTGAAGCCTAGTGAAATGTTAAGAAAATTATTACTAACAAAGTGCTTACCCAATTTATCTCAAATTTTGCACAAAAATCAAGTATTATGTAGGAATTAACTGGTAACATTTTGGTACAAATCCAAGATGGTTGAACAAAATGCCGGCTTAATAAAATATTTTAAAATTCAGCTTGAAAAAACTTCTTATTGAACTGATTTCAAATTGTGTGCGATAACTAATTCTAGTATAGAGATGAACTAGTAAAACTGTGGTGATAATTCAAGATGGCAGAACAAAATATCGGCCAAATAAAATTTTGTAATCTGAAAAAATCACTCTCTCAGGTTTTACATATCTTTGCGTTTTAGTGTCGCTAGATGCCAAAAAATATGTTTTATTCTGCCTGTCTGTCAGTTCATGGTGTAGCTTAGGAACTACACATCGTATTGACTTCAAATTTTAGTCAGAGACAGACTAAAGCTTATATGGGGATGACCTGGTAATATTTTTGTAAAAATCCAATATACCGGAACAAGATGGCGGCTTAGTGACACATTAAATAAATTATTACTAAATAAACTAATTATCCAATTTACCTTAAATTTTGCACAAAAATCAAGTATTATGTAGGAATCAACTGGTAAAATTTCGGCACGAATCCAAGACGGCGGAACAAAATAGCGGCTTAATATAATATTTAGAAATTCAGCCTGAAAAAACAAATTAGTAAATTGATTTCAAATTGTCGGCTATAACTAATTGTGGTATAGAGATAAACTAGTAACACTGTGATGCTAGCTCAAAATGGCGGAACGAATTGGCGGTCCAAAAAAAAAATTGTAATCTAAAAAAGCTCATCCTTTTTCATATCTTCATGCTGTAGCGTCCCTAGATGCCAAAATTGTAATTTTTCAGCTACGCCGCGAACACACAGACAGACAGACCGACCGACGGAATTGAGAAAACATGTGTTTCGTCATCTAGGAACCCTGAAACGTGAGGATCTGAAAAAATATCATAAAGCTACAGTACAGATTTATTTTCTAATACTCTATTCCTCTGAAAATGTTATCCAATGCGCTTTTCGCAAAAAAAAATTGTTTTAATTTAACCAGCCATCAATCCTTCACATTTTAACATATAATAACTATGTATTAATATTATGCTACTATCATCCAAATTATTTCAAAGCACTAAACACATGATTTAATTTTCTTGTGCATGTTTACCATTAAGGCATCAAGATATCTACAGCACTTATGCTTTCAACCTTCTTGGTCTGTTCTTCAGTGAAAAAACACGAGCAACGGGGCTTAACTTTTTAATAAACATTAAGCTACTACATGTTTTGTTATTGATTCGTGCAAGCGTACCCTACTCGCAAGCAGAGAGAAAAAGTAATTTGTAAGCAAGGTGATTTGTATAGCACTATAAAAATAATCAAATAATGCGATGATTTAAATATCGTTTTAGTAAACGTCTTGACTAAATTCACTTGCAGGCCCGCATCTAAAGTGGCGCCAGTCCCGGGACCTATTTACCGAGGGCGCCAAATAATCATGCACTTACTGGTGCAATAATTATACACATGTATTTCAGACAAAAAATACAAACAGAATAATAACTAAACCTGTTTTTATTAGCTTGCTTATTAAATTCGATAAATTTTATAAAAATAAATATTCTATATACTAACCTGTGACGGGGTATTTTTTTACTTATCCAATGCGACAATCACAAACCTACCAATGCGTTAGTCTTTTATCACCCTTGAAAACACGTTAGAGTTTTAGATGGCCGGAGCTTTAATACTAACGGGTAATTATCAGTTAACCTGATTTGAAATTGGATATCCAAAAAATTTTAAAATTGTTTGAGCTTTATTACACAGTGAATTGTATTTTAAACTAGCTCTAAAATTGTAATATTTAAGTATTCTATTATAAAACTGTTTAACATTTATGTTATTTCAAAAAATATATTTTTTGCGCTTTAAGTTGGCATGTGATCGATTGTATTGGAAAAATTTGATTACTATAATAATTTGAAACTAAAAAAATGGCATCTGTATTAATAATTCTAATTAAACAGCTGAATTATGAACTCTAAAAATGTGAGCTCGTCATTCAATGTCAAAGGATGTTGCAAATAGGCTTACGAAAACAATAACATTCGATATGTAAAAAGTTAAACTACACACCGTCGCACAGTGTGACCCACATATTATAAGAATGCAGGACTCAGCGTTCTTTGACTTACAATGACACCAATAATTAATTTTAATCTTATTTCCAGTACACCAGTCGAGGTCTTGCACTGATACTTTTGCATCATTCATTCGGATGAATTGTATTATTTATTTGCAACCTACGACGACGACGTTTCCTTTTTAAGTAGCAAACAAGGTGACTCGCATTACTCATTGCTGGACATTTTTTTCATAGCTGAGGTCTGAAACTTGCGAAATATGAAAATGTAAATACTAAGTTCTGATAGAAATTTTGTATGGTACAGTAAATCAAATGACTTTCTGAAATATCTGTCGCTATAGCTCGAAATATCGCTCTACGCCATGTATTCTAACCCTACTAGAAGGTTCTGAGTATGTTTACCAGAACCGTAATGTCCCTTGTCAATGAGGCTAACTTACGCCGCGCCTTCCGACATAGGTTTAGAGTAAGCTTGATTGTGTTCTTTTAACTTCAACGGACGTCCATTAGTTGTTAGTCCTTCCAAAAAACCGTATTTTCTTTTAATTTTAAAGTAATATATATATATATATATATATATATATATATATATATATATATATATATATATATATATATATATATATATATATATATATATATATATATATATATATATATATATATATATATATATATAGAGTTTTCGGATTTTGTAATATAGATCATCTCCAGGAATTCTCGTTTTCTTTGATTATGTTCTGTCTGCAATATTTTGGTTTCCGAAAAATTAAGTTTATGATTAGTTTGATTTCATGTTTACTTAGGGCTGGTGTGTTTTTTTTTTGTCAAATTTGTGCCCATTTAATCAGTTTTGCAGATATTGTGATGTCTGACCGATGTAGACACTTAGACAATCGGTACATGGTATTGGTATATAACGTTGGTTTTTTGTTTTTGTTTTTGTTTTACTTTTTAATGAGCTAAAATTTTTTTCAAAAAATTGTAACTCTTTTGACAAACAGTTATGTCTTAAATTATCTAAATACCTAAAAGAAATATTAAATAATATTGTAAATAGAACTCCATCTTTTATCAAAGACTCTTGGCATTTTAAAGAAAAAATTAAAAATATCACTATACCGGACAATTATATAATTATAACTCTTGACGTTGTATCCTTATACACAAATGTTCTTTTAGATTTAGCCTTGGACATAATAAATAAAAAATGGAATGAAATTCAAAAATATACCGACTTCCCTCTTGAAGAGTTCCTCGCAGCCGTTCAATTAACGATACTTATTATAAACAAATTGAAAGCTGTGCAATGGGATCATCCATATCAAGCGTAATTGCCCAACTTGTTTTGGAGGATCTTGAAAATTAGAACATTTACTAGTTTACCATATGACATACCTTTTTACTACAGATAGGTGGATAATTGTATTATGACTATTCCAAAAAACATAACAGAAAATGTTTTTAATTCCTATAATTCCTTTCATCCGAAACTTAATTCCACAATCGAAATAGAACAAAATAACAAAATTAACTTTCTTGATATGACGTTGTACCATACGCAAAATTCTATAAATACAATGTGGTACACAAAAAAAACTTGGTCCAGTAGATACCTCAACGTTCCCTCACATCATCCTCTTTCTCAGAAAAAGTCTGTGGTTATAGGTTTAGCTGATCGAGCTCTAAAACTAAGTGACCCAATTTATCAAGAAAAGACTATTAAAAAAAACCAAAGAAATTCTTATGCAAAATAGCTACCCCACAAAACTCATTAACACTCTTTTTAACTCCCGCATGAATAAAATACACAGTCCGGACACACAACAAAAAAGTAAAAACGAAAATAATTTTTTATCACTTCCATATATACAGGGGCTTTCTGTTTGTCATAAGGGTTACAATCTTTTGAAAAAAAAAATTAGCTCATTAAAGAGTAAAACAAAAAACCAACGTTATATACCAAATACCATGTCCCGATTGCCCAAGTGTCTACATTGGTCAGACATCACAATATCTGCAAAACCAATTAAATGGGCACAAATTTGACAAACAAACTAATCATAAATTTAATTTTTCGGAAACCAAAATATTGCAGACAGAACATAATCCAAGAAAACGAGAATTCCTGGAGATGATCTATATTACAAAATCCGAAAACTCTATTAACGATAAAACAGATATAAATATTAATTTTAAAATGTCATAAATAATATATATATATATATATATATATATATATTTTATTTTGTTTTAGATAACTGATGAAGGCCATAAAATGGTCGAAACGTTTTAAAAAAAATAAAATCATCCAACATCAATGATTTGTTATATTGTGAACACCATTCCCAAGAAATATTTTTTATAACAATATAGTTTACGTGTTCAAGAAACCTCCTTTTTACTATATATTTATATATATATATATATATATATATACTCACCGGCACAAAATTCCGCCACTCTAAAATTTTGACTAAGTTCAATGTTTTATAACTTTTTTATTTTTTATCCGATTTTCATGATTTTGTTATCAGTTTGTAGATCCATTTAATGTGTTTTTCTTCATTTATTTTGTAAAGTAGCATTTTTCGATTAGACTATATTATACAGGAGTAGATCAAACTGTTGTTTTTTGTCGTCACTTCAAAACACCCTGTAGAAAAATTGAGGTAGATAATTTTATTTACATACTATTTCTGGTAATCAATAATGTATTCTAAACATTTCGTTTTTTGATTTATACCGTTACCTCATTTCTGCTTCGAGCTGCAGATTTTTTATTAAAACAATGTTATTTTTAGAAAATGCATGTCAAGCTTTCGGTTAAAAATTATCTACGTTGGCTAAGTAGGTGACAGAATGTTTGACAGTGACAATATTATAATTTGTTGTATGTTGTATGTCAATATGGTATTAACTCCAGCAGACGTGGGTAAAATTGTTGCGTTAATAGAGGATGGCCGTAGCAAAAGTTATGTCGCTCGTACTCTGAGAATTCCGAGGTCTACAGTTCGAGATGCCTGGAATAGGTACTTACAGACGGGAACTTTTACAAGGCGGCAAGGCTCTGGCAGAAAAAGAAAAACCACTGCAGTTGATGATCACTTTGTCGTCGTTAGTTCTTTAAGAGATCGAAGATCTACTGCTGTGTGTTTAAAAAATGACTTGCAAATGACTAGTGGAGTAAATGTAAGTGAAAAAACGATACGTAGAAGATTGGCAGAAGCTGGTCTTCATTCACGAAGGCCAGCGGTAAGGTTTGCAAGATTGCATTCTGACTGGACTCTAGAACAGTGGGGAAACGTACTATTCACAGATGAATCCAGAGTTTGTTTGAGGTCGCCAGATGGTCATGAGCGGGTATACAGACGTAGGAATGAAAGACATGCTGACTGCACCATATCAGAACGAATCTCATATCATGGCGGTTCAGTTATGATTTGGGCGGGTATTTCTACCGAAGCACGAACCGATCTTGTATTTGTTGAAAATGGAACCCTAACCGCACAGCGTTACATTGAGGAAATAATCCAGGAAGTGGTTGTTCCATTTGCTCCTTTCATTGGGAACCAATTTACATTAATGCATGATAATGCTAGACCTCACGTTGCACGTATAGTGAGCGAATATCTGGATGAAGTTGGACTTCCAAGATTGGAATGGCCCGCATGTAGCCCGGATCTCAACCCAATCGAACATCTCTGGGATCAACTTAAAAGGGCCGTACGGCGTCGTCCTATGCAACCACAAACTTTGCAAGACTTACGACTGGCGCTGGCCGAAGAATATCAGGCTATTCCTCAGGAAAGAATAAGTAACCTTATTCAATCGATGCCACGAAGACTGCAAGCTGTAATTGCCGCGAGAGGAGGAAATACACGTTATTGAATTTTTATTGTTAATTATCTTTGTGATATACCTTGTGTTTTTCTTAATAAAAATAGGCTTCAAATCAGCGTTCCTTTTAAAATTTTGCAGCTCGAAGCAGAAATGAGGTAACGGTATAAATCAAAAAACGAAATGTTTAGAATACATTATTGATTACCAGAAACAGTATGTAAATAAAATTATCTACCTCAATTTTTCTACAGGGTGTTTTGAAGTGACGACAAAAAACAACAGTTTGATCTACTCCTGTATAATATAGTCTAATCGAAAAATGCTACTTTACAAAATAAATGAAGAAAAACACATTAAATGGATCTAAAAACTGATAACAAAATCATGAAAATCGGATAAAAAATAAAAAAGTTATAAAACATTGAACTTAGTCAAAATTTTAGAGTGGCGGAATTTTGTGCCGGTGATATATATATATATATATATATATATATATATATATATATATATATATATATATATATATATATATATATATATATATATATATATATATATATATATATATATATATATATATATATATATATATATATATATATATATATATATATATATATATATATATATATATATATATATATATATATATATATATATATATATATATATATATATATATATATATATATATATATATATATATATATATATATATATATTATATATATATATACGAAAATGTGGGAGATTACTGTTGCAATAATGATATATATATTTTGTTTAGATTGTTGATGTCTTTTTGTTTTTTTATTGTTTATGGCATTTCTGTTTTTTTGTATTTCAGCCACCTCAAAAAAAATCCCTTTTTTTAAAATTTGATTCCGTTTTAATTATTTTAGTTTCTTTATAGTTAAATGTATGTTTTTCTTGGAAATCTCGTAGTTTGTCAAGGCTGTGGTGTTCTTTTTGTCGTATTTATGACTTTTCAATCTATTTTCTAAATACTGGCTGGTTTGTCCTATATAAACGCCGTTACAGTTGTTGCACGGAATCTGAGAAAAATGTTGCTTTTTTTATTTATTGGAGTTCTTGTTTTTAAATTAGTAAAAAATATAGTAGGTTATATCCTTTGTGACATTTGGGTGTCATGTTTTCTGAAAAGTTTTTGAAATTGCTGGATAAACCACTTATGAAAGACAAAGGGATGGATTTTATCTTCTGAGAATTTGCAGAGTTATGTATTCTCCTTTTGAAAAGTTTATTTATTACTTTGAAGGGTACTGGTTTAGTTCAAATGCAGCTTTAACTTTCTTTATTGCTTTTTCTCTGCACTCAGGATCAGCGACTTTAATTTCCCGATCTGCTAGACCAATAATTACAGAGTTTTTGTGGGATGTTGAGTGACAAGAATTAAAATTTAAATACCTAGAGGACCAAGTTTTTTTGTGTACTATTCTGTTTTAATACTATTTTCCGTATGACATTACGTAGATCTAAAAAGTTAATTTATACAATCATCAACATAACGATAGAAAGGTATATTAAATTCTACTTTACTCAGGACACATTCCTCTAGATCCACAACACTCGATATCGATGCTCCCACAGCACAACCCTCTATTTCTTTATATAATTGATTTTCGTATATAAAATATGTATAGTTTAATGTGAGTTCTACTGCTTTTAAAAATTCGTCTTGGGGTATAACTGTGTATTTTTTTATTTCAGACCACTTTTTTCTATTATTTTTATAGCTAATAACACAGGAATGTTCGTATAGAGAGACACGAAGTCGAGAGATATTAATTGGTAATTTTTCGGGATTTCTAATTTTTATAATTTTCTTTAAAATGGAATGAGTCCTTAATGTAGTGATTATTCTTGTGTACAATATTTTTAAAAATGTCTTTTAAATATTTTGACAGTGGTGTAAATGTTGAATGAATGCTTGACACAATTGGCCGTAATGGGATATTTTCTTTTCTTATGCAGTTTAGGTAAACCGTATATTTTTGGTGGTACAGCATTTCGAATTTTTTATTTTTTTAGCAGTATCCGGTGATATATATAAATTTTTTCCCACTAGTCAATTAACTCGTTCTTTTTTGGAATTGGTTTGTAGGATCTAGTTTAATTTTTTTATGTTTTTGTGTTATTTAGTAATTCATTGATTTTACTATTATAGTCAGCCGAATTCATTAAAATAATTTTATTTGTTTTATCAGCTTTTAGAACTATTATATGAGGGTTGGTTTTTAAAAAGATTTGAGTTTTTGTTAAATTTACGGAATGTTAATAACCTTTGCATGCAGACGAGGTGGCAGCTCAGGGCAAGGAAGGAGCGATGAACTCTTCGTTCAAAATTTTACTCTATAGATTTACACTAAATCACCATTGGAAACGAGATTTCCGCGACAAGCGTGGATTTCTAACGATGTGATAATATATATTGTGGGTATTAAGTACTCCCCATCTTGTGAATATGGACTCATCCGTCCATAAAATATTATCGAAAAAGGTTGGATTTTCTTGATTTCTTCGTAATGTCTCATGAAAAAATTGTACCCTTATTGGGTAATCAGTCAGTAATAGTGATTGCACCGAATCACGAATATGATATTGGTGCAAATTGTTGACTTTTAAAATTCTGTGAACATGTAACCGTGAGATGTCGGTGCACCTACTTAGCTGTCTGATACTTGCCCTTGAATCTTGTTCAACTTGTTCTAAGATTTCTTCGTGTTCTGCGTCGGGCCAGGCTCTTGATATCTTGTGCCAGGAATTACTCTTTCCGCGAAACAATTGTGCATTCGTCTAAAAAACGGTGATCAGGAAACCGTAGCTGTGGTGGTCCCGCCTGTTGTTCGGCATAATCGATACAGTCTTCCAGCTTCTCGACCATTACCTTGTGCAACACCATAATAATAATGCATCATAGCAAATTCACGTGGTGAGTATGGTTCATCTCTACCCCTATAAGCCATGGTTTAGGCAACACAAGATCACAAGGAGTTCCTTAACAATACGGAAAAACATTTTTCTACAGCACAGTCGTTTCAAATGCCAAACAATAGTACAACCGCCAGTGACTTTTATCCGATAGCTCCATTACTGAAGTATGTATGTACCAAAATTCGACTAAATGATTTGAGTAGTTTTAGCATATTCGCGACATTTGTAAGTAAACGTAAAAAAAAATTAAAATCTACAAAATATCGAATAAGTTTTTTGAACCGTGGAATTTGGATTATAACATAATGCATCAAAAGATTGGAAATGATATTCTCTATTCCTGGGATTATTCTGGCTCTCTGGGACGTATATATTGATAGCGCAAAAATATCTATCAACATAGACAGGGATGTAAAATACCATTGTAAAAGTACAGACATTTTAGCCACATATTTCAACGTAACACGCCTCAGAATATAAAGAGATCATCGTCTCATTTGTGTGTCTTTGCAGGGTATACATGTTCGCATATGTCTCAAACAGCGCTGTCAGACTTAAATGTAGTCAATGAACCCTTTGATATCTATTTAAACTAGTTTGGCTAGTTTCAATACTTTCGTCCACCTGTGCAGGGCAGGTAGTTCCAACAAGGACTGAACAGGAACTTATTTTTGACCTGCCCTGTATTTAAAAAAAAATCCAAAATAACCATTCGATGCCTTTCTTTCCGTAGAGTTCAAAAATTGTAGCAAAAAATATTTGAACCAAAAACGAAAGACTTACGCCATGGATGAAGTCTTTTTTAAATAGAACGCACTGCTTTTTATATGGTTTTCGAAAAGTGGCATTTTTGTATGTCGATTAAGATTTGATATTGCAATAGCTATTTTTATTATACTGTTTACTTTAATTTACTTAGGTTTATCGTAGGTGATAAAGGTATTATCCCCTTTATATCCCTTCAAAGAGAAAATGAGATATTTTGTATTTTGTCTCCATGAAGTACTCATTAGAAGAGAAATTACAGATTGTTCCTTTGTATTACAAAAGCCAATAAAATGCAGGAGAAGCTAGAAAAAGACTTTCAAAGAAATATATCCGTAACTACAATTTTAGAGATAAAAAACTTATTTGAAGAAACTAAGTATTTACCTGATAGACAAAAAGTTCACGATGAGTCAGAAATCGAGACTGAGCGATTTAAAGTTATTTTAAACTGAATCCCACCAAATAAATTTCGGATGCAGTTCGGGATATTCATTACGGCCATATTATGAGGCAAGGAGTTAGCCAGGGAACCGCCAACAGAACCTTGAAATATAATAATTTAGACCGTTTCATATTCTCCCACTTCAGCACTTAAAAGCTGTACAGAAAGAACTTCGCTTTCAGTTTGTTTCCAAATTGTAATTTGGCACCAGGACAACCACCCTAATTTATTAAAAAAAAATAACACATCAGGCATATTTAGTCGACACAATACTCATCACTGGGCTGTAGAAAACCCAAGAAAATTTCAAACTATCAAATTTCAAGAAAGAAGTTCGATTCATATTTGGTGTGGTGTCTTAAATAATTTAATTTTTGATCTACTTTTTGATACTGGGTCACCAAATGAACGAAGATATCTTGAGGTCATCCAAAACCAAATTGACCATGTTTTAGATTAATTGCCCTTAGAAGAATATCCAAACCTAATTTGGCAACAAGATGGAGCTCCTCGGCATACCGTGCGTGATATTGATGCATTTTTAAACAAACTCCATAATGAATAGATCAGACGTAATGGAACCATTTCTTGGCCACCCAGTAGTTCTGACCTGTCGCTTTCAGATAGATTTTCTTTGGGATCTTCTAAAGAACGTGGCATACGAACAAAGAAACCAAAATATTGAAGAGGTCATGAAAAAATTGTTAATGAAATAAATCGGCTCAACCAAGACAACGACTTTATAACAGCAAGTTTAGAAAGTCTTCAAAGAGGATATCGATGTTGTCTCGAGAGCAAAGGGGGTTATATTGAACACCTACATTATTGGTAGTTGATTGTTTTTATTATTAATATTTATGAATTTCATTTTATATCATGTAAAGACTTAAAATTGTATTTACGGATATATTTTGAAACTTTGCAATAAATCTTCTTCTGTTCTTGAATTTTCTTGTCTTCTGTAAAAAAGTAACAATTGTAATCTCTCTTCTAATGAGTACTTCATGGAGAAAAAATATATGATATGTCTGGAAATTATTTACTTTTTAACACTATTGTCGATTTTATATATATATATATATATATATATATATATATATATATATATATATATATATATATATATATATATATATATATTCGGTCACAATTCGGTTTTGAGTTATTAATCTTCAAAGTTCATAATCATCCTAAACCCGATTTACTTTTTTCTTTCTCTTTTTGTTTCAATTCGCTGGTTCTATATGAGACTACCACAAACAATTATGAAAGACATAAAATAAACTCTCTTTTTGTTTTTCTTGTTTTTTTTACCTACAAATTGAAGATCACTCAAAAAACAGCCATTCTACATATTTTTTAGACTAGTACCGTTTCCTTCATGTCGGCATCTTGACTACTACAACTTGAAAGAGAAACATTACTTGATACAAATTAAGTATTGCATTTCGCTGTTGATTAGTATTGATCGCCTTTTATGTTAAGTCTTTAGTGATGATGCCGACGGCGCCTCACCTAGTGCTAACTCGAAGTCAATTCACCTAGTGCCTCCGTGCTCCTACTGGTACCGATCCATCTCATGTATATAACAAAATATCCATAATTAATTTGTTTACAGTGCCTAGTAGCAACTGTAATTTGTATCAATTAATATGTTTTTCTTTAAAGTTGTATCTTGATGGTTTGTCATGATGTCAAGATGCCAACAGGAGCGACATGAAGGAAAAGAACTTAGTTGCGGAAAAATTATGAAGTATGGTTATTTTTCAATGATCCCAAAATCATAATTTTTTAGATAAATTAAGGCAAGAAAATCAAGAAGAGATTTTTGTTACGCCTTTTATAACTGTTTGTAGCAGTTTCATAAAGAATAAGTCAATTTTTATAAAAAAGAAGAAAGAAAAAGGGGGAAATTGGGGTTAGAATGTCTGACTTCGGATTCGTGATCAAAAAAATACAACCTACATACACAAAAAATTATGAAAATCGGCGATGGTGCAAAAAAATAAATAATTATCAAATGTCTTTTGACTTTGAAGGATATAAATGTGATCTTTATCACCTATGATAAACCTACTAAAATAAACAGCGTACACTAAAATGATTAATATTAAAATATAATAAAATCAGCTATCGCAATATCAAATCTTTTTAACGTAATAGACATAAAAAATGCGACTTTTCCAAAAACCATATAAAAAACTGGTTGGTCCATTTAAAAAAGACTTCATCCATGGCGCAAGTCTTCTGTTTTTGGTTCAAATATTTGTTTGGTACAATTTTTGCAATTTACAGTATATCGAATGGCTATTTTGGATTTTTTTTAAATACGATTTTTCAACGAAATAAAAATTGCCAAGCTTGCATATGAATTTAAAAATACCTCGATTTTCTAGGAAGTTATATTATTTATTTATTAGTTTCCTCGTAAGAGAAAAATATTGTAATTGCGAAAAAAAAACACCCTTCGAAATTTTTTTCAGGTCTTCTCAGGGTCCCTAGATGCCAAGAAACTCGATTCCGTGAGCATAGCTAAAATACTACTTATTCGATTAACTTCAAAACTTCATTTCAAAAAACACCAGACTTTATAAATACACAAACATGAATAATATAAAATGACAATAATAATAACCTCCAAACATATCCTTGACTTTTGAGGCTTTGACGTGAAAAGCCCGATGTCTTTGTCTAGCAAGTTCGTTTTAGTAATTTAATTTTTTTTACATAGTTCTGGTATTGGGAAGACAATATTTCATGTTTCATCCTTTTCTTTCATTATTGAAGAGCCATTAGGGTGAAACAAAATGGCGACCTACTTAAATGTTTAAAATATCAATATAAAAAACTGCTATATAATTAAGTTGAAATTTCGCACAAAAATCAAGTGTGCGATAGGAATGAACTGGTAAAATTTTGTAAATCAAACAAAATTGGAGCCTAATCAAATATTAGAAAGTCGACAAAATTCTCTAGAGGAGGAAAATAATAAGTGTCGTAATTGAATTTTTGATAGATTGTATGAATAAACTTAAAAGAATGAAAAATAATAAGAATATTAAAATAAAAATAAATTTACAAAAAAATAACAACAAAATTTAAAAAGTGTTATACTGAAATATCGAGAAGTGGTTTTTTTGTATATGCTAAGTGAATGTTTTTATGTACGAATGTGTATAAAGTTATTACCAAATAATTGTGTTTTATTTATATTTATATGGTCGAGTTCCGTTACGAAGAAAATTCCAAAAAACCAATTTACCTATTATTTTTCTAAAATAAGCATATTCTTGGTAAAAGTCATTTAAACCTTTTGTATTCTTACTTTCTTGTACATGTTATTGTTAACTAAATGATTTTGAAAACATAAATCTTCTCGTAAAATAGGTTTACATTTTTGTTCTTTTATTAGGATATCGCATG
This sequence comes from Kuschelorhynchus macadamiae, assembly GCA_030620095.1. Lineage (NCBI taxonomy): Eukaryota > Metazoa > Arthropoda > Insecta > Coleoptera > Curculionidae > Kuschelorhynchus > Kuschelorhynchus macadamiae. Next base: position 68,139 of record JAUTXW010001637.1, read on the forward strand.
AAAGACAATGAGCAATGAAATCCGATTTAAAACAATTTTTTCGTTTGTTTTAGAAAAAAATCGCTTGAAAGGCTATGATGACCTTGGCCTTAACCGAGGCCTTGATCAATTAAGATATAACTTTAGACTCTATAACATTATAAAAATATGATAGTTGTCTTTGATATTCTTTTAACCACCTCTCATAAGTAATTGCTTTGCTGTGTTTTATATAATAAATAAATAGAATAATGTAACGGTCTTTATCTTAAAAATAGCATAATAGTAACCTGAACCTTAACAGTGACCTTGAACTTAACAGTGGCTTTTTTTAAACTGGGCCTTAACTGACACTTTGACTCTAACAATGACCTTATATTTTCCAGGTTGATTTTCTTCGCTTGACCGGTTATGTTAAAATTTAAATATTTGACTTTCTTTCAGTAAAATAAATAAATAAATAATGACTTTATTAGGGGGGGACTCAGCCAAAGGCTGCTTAGGACCAATGCAAACCGTTTCATTACAATATTTTTTTCTTAATACTATTACTGAAAAACAATACCTAACCTGCTTACTTAAGTAAGTTAAATATTCTGTGATTTATACTAAATAATAAGATTACAAAAAAGATATACGAAAAGATATATAGCCCGACCAAGTAGAAATAAATTATTTAGAAATGTACATATTAATGACATAAAAACTCTTAAGATTATGTTTAAATGTATTCATATTTGTAATAGTTTTTAAATGCTGTGGTAAAAAATTATACAGGAGAGAGGAATATTATGAGAAAGATCCCTTGAAGTTGGTGGTAGCATGACGTGATACCACTAACAACAATGGATCTCTTCTTGTCGACATATTTAGTAGTAAAAACCAATTTATCTCTCAGATAGGAAGGGAGCCCAGAGGTTATTATTTTTTTTATTAGAGTGGCGAAATGTACATCTCTTCTATCATTCATCCTAAGCAAGCCGTACTGCAAGTAATAAGGGGTTATGTGATCCCGCCTCCCAATGTCTGCAGAGTACCTAAGACAAGAATTTTGAACAACCTAAATACGATTTGCGTAGTAATTATTTAGACATGGGCCGTATACTGCATCGCAGTAGTCAAATAATGGTAGAATCAAGGATTCAGTTAACTTGAGTTTAACTTGAAAACTTAAAATGTTTTTGAAAGGATACAGACTATTCAGACCTAGATATGCTAATTGTATTTTAATTATTACATGAATAGGATAGCTACAATTTTGTCTATAATTAGTCCCAGATTTCTAAAATGTGTTTTAAAAGCAACGATATCATTTCCAAGCTAAATTTTATCTTTTAGGTTGACCTTTTGCCTCTGCTTCTCAAAACCAATCAATAGGGCTACAGTCTTTGACGGGTTTAATATTAGAGAGTTGTTTTTCGACCACGTGTAAAGCATAAAGATTTCTATTCGTAATAATGAACACGCGTTCCTCTTCGTAGTGAGGGTTAAAAGAGGTATATACTTGACAGTCGTCAGCGTACAAATGGATATTCACATCAACTGATTTTACTATATCAGCCCTATAAATAGCAAACAACAAAGGATATAGAATGGAGCCCTGTGGTACCCCACTCGGATTCACTAAGCTTTCAGAAAAGTTAACCTCACTATCACTCACCAATTTCACCTGCTGATACCTATTTATCAAATAACTTCTAAACCAATCCACGGACTCCTGTGAGAGACCATAATACTTCAGTTTAGCGATTGCTCTTGAATAATCCAACATTGCCAAAAGAGAAAGTTTTCCATTATCCATTGCGCGTAACAACTCATCAATAACGTTGGAAAGAGCCGTAGTAGTGCTATGCCCAGAGCGAAAGCCTGATTGTATACACGGTTGAATTTTATTTTTTTCAGTATAGCCCTTTAATTGGTCATAGACAGCAGATTCTATAATTTTTAACAGTACTGACAGAATAGTAATTGGTCTTAAGTGATTCAATTCAGAAACTTTTTCTTTTTTTTGGAATGGATGTAATAAGGGAATTCGTAAGACCAGGCACACATAGTTTTATCATGTCCCCAGATATTTTGTCTATTCCTTTGGCATTCGATTTAATTTTGAAGTTTGGAAGCATCAGTATCAGGTGAAACAAGCGAGAAGCAGTGGCGGCTATTCAGGTGAAGTAGGTGAAGTGCTACTGCACCAGGAAAAATAAACAAGCAAACATCTAACTATATTCATTATATATCTCTTAAAATTTAAGTTTTTACATTCACCATTTATTCACCTAATTGGCAAAAAATAAACTGTACATCTCGAATACATATTTTACTTGACCGTTAGCAGCATGTCTTTTTAAAACTTTCAATCGAACTTTATTATAACAACTATAAGAGTGGCGCAAATCGCTTCGACTGGAGGTGCTATCTTTAGTTTATGATTTTCCTAATACGTTGCCATGAGAACGCGTTCGCGATGACGTCGACCGCATGGAAGATTAATGTTAACCAGCGCCATACAACGCTCTCAGTGAATTGCTAACGCAGTACACTACACCCACGTGTCGTTCAGTTTGAGGTGGTTGTTTACTTTTATTTTCGCAGATTTCGCTGCAACCGGTTAGTTCATTTGCAGTTTACTTGACTGTTTTGTGTTATATTTATTTATGGTGTTTTACAACTTTATTTGGTGTCGGGTTTATTAATTTACATTATTGATGAATTCGATCACGGATGTGATTTGCATTTTGTTGGAAACTCCATTCAATCGATGGAAGGAACAAGATCAGAGTTTTAATCTTCATCCTGGTTTTCGGCGTACAAATGGTTATGTAGTAGTCAAATATTACAAAAATTGTTTTGCTGGCTTTGTTTACTAGTTTCCAATAAATATTCAGTGTGGAATGAGGAACGATTTGCAGGTATGTTAAATATATGAAGGTCTTTACATAAACATGAAGACTCGGCGGAGTATTTAAAATGCGAACTAATGCTAAAAACATTTGTAAAAAATCAAAGCACTATAACTGACACTTTAAAAGAAAATGCTAAACTATATAAAATACATTTTAACGAAAATGTCGGATTAAATAGACTATTTATGTGCTTGATAATTGACGCAGTTTTGTACCTTGCAATACAAGAGTTAGTCTTTTGCGGCCATGATGAGAGCACCGAGTCAATAAATAGAAGGAATTTTAAAAAGCTTTTAGGTTTATTATTATCGAGAAGTTCCCAAGAACTAAAAGATCATCACAAAAAAATTTAAAATGTTTTTACTGGTGACTCGAAAACTATTCAAAACGAAATAATTAATCATTAATTGAATGCATTTCTGATTATTTAAATGATCATGTAAAAAATGAAATAATGAACAAACGGTTTTTTTCCGTGAAAGTGGATGACACCACTGATATTACGCAAACCTCCCAGTGCTCCATAATTTTAAGATACGTTAATTCAGAAGGTTCAGTAGTCAAGAGATTCTTAGGATTTTATAATGTCAGCTCCGATAGAACTTCGGAAAATTTATATTCTCTATTGGATCAAATTTTGGACGAATTTGACTATAAACATAAATTAATAGGGCAATGTTACGATAGCGCAAGAGTGATGTCTGGCCATCTACATGGCCTTCAAAAAAAAAAAAAAGAAAAAGCGCCGCAGGCTGTATTTGTCCTGATGCAGCAAAGTTTAAAAATATTTCTAAATGTCGAATTTTTTTGCAAGTCTTAGTGGTATTCCCTCATTTTTCCATCACCCAGCCAAACGAACATCTGCATCTACGAGGCGTATACCAACAATTACAGAAACTCGTTGAACTTCAAATTCGAAGTTAGTAAATGTGATTGTTCAAGTTGCGTTCTTCAAAACTTGACATTCATTCTTGTATATCCAATATAAAACGCTGTCGTGAGGCCAATACCATGTTTGACAAAGCAAATTCCATTACAGAAATAAATCATTACAAACGTGAGCTTGCTAAGCTTTCACCTGAAGAAATTAGGGCTAAGTATAGAACCCTTTTTGTAAAATATTGGACCATATTTTAATGGAAATTACACTAAGCTTTCAAGACTCTGCTTACATTTTTAAGTTTAGCGGATTCTGCTAAATTTTCCGAATATAGTTTAAATTTTCCGACTGGCTGGTTTGAAAATTTGTTACAGTAATAAGGGGAAATATTTTCAAAAAGTCAATGACTTAAAAATGAGCTTGGTCATATTTTTGCCAACACATTGACAATAATTGGAATGTATCGCTGCAAGAGCAAGTGAAAAAAATTAATGAAAATAAATATATTTTAACCAAAGCATATAAAGTGTTTTCCCTTATTTTGACAATACCGTCGAATAGTGCTTCAGGGGAAAGAAGTTTTTCTTGCCTCAGACGTGTAAAAACTTATTTAAGAAATACATATCTCAAAAAAGACTTACTTCTCTAGGCAATATTTCAATTCAAAAGGAATGTCTGGAGGAGATTAGGGCAACTCATCCATTTTATGACGATGTCATAAATAAATTTGCTGCTTACTATGAAGGATAGGAGAATTGATTTAGTATACAAAATTTAGGTAAGTCGTAAAAAAATATTCTACCCCTTCTACATCTAAAAAAAATTCTGAAAAAAAAATATTGCGATATTTTCTTGCTTCATTTGCACTTCACTTACTTTTTCATCCGCGAGCCGCCACTGGCGAGAAGTTAAATACATTATTTGGGATATTTGGATTCCTATTTTGATCAAAGTACTGAAATGTTAGCAAAATCCAGTTCGGTTCGCACAATAGAAGAAATAAAAAAGATGTTTATATTATTAGCAGCAAAGTGTTTTGGAATTTTTGTAGTTTCGATTCAATTCAAACTCTATGAAAGCCTTCTTTTCTCGGCGAATGGAGGATGTTAATAAATTACCAAGTTCTTTGTAATATCTTCATTTTGATTGGGTTTGAACAAATAAAACACTAAGGGTTTTAAGGCTTTACGGTATTCATTAAGAGCATAATCTCTCAAACGCATCATGCATTTAATGTTTGGGGTTATCCAGGGGCAGCAATTTTTGGTGATTCTAATTGTTCGGATCAGCGCATGTTTATTGAAGATCTCATTTATACAGTTCTCAAATACTAGAATCTTCCTGTCCAGATTAGGCTCAGTATAAATACAATGCTAGGAAATATTGCGAAGGGCACTGTTGAAATGAGCTACATTTATATTTTTTATCTCTAAACGAATAAAAGGTAGGTTTATTTTTTGGTTTTAAGGGTATATCAATTATAGAGTATACCAAACAATGATTTGATAATTGCCCAAAATTAATATTTTCAGTATGTAGAACGCGATCGTATTTGTTAATAATTATTAAATCAAGTGAAGAAGAATTTCGCGTTGGGGTTGTAATAACCCGATGTAGCTTAAAAGTGTTGAAAAAATTATCTAAAAAAATACATTCTGGTGTGGTCCTATTTAAATAATTAATATTGAAATCACCTAGGCAAATAAAGTAATCACACATCATCACATATTCAGCAACCCTCTCCTCCAAAACCTGAAGTAGCCTATAGTTCACACTAGGGGGGTGATACACACAGCCAATGCATACCACAACATTGCCTATTTTGACAGAAATCCAAATGTTATCAATGTTTTCATCACTATTTTTTTCAAGAACGTTTACATTTTTAATATTTGAGCTATTTTTTATGAATATAGCCACGCCACAACCCCTTCGTTCTCTGTCTTGTCTGTATACCTAGTATCCTGAAATAGAAACAAATGTGTCTGGTACAGTTGGCATTAACCAAGTTTCTGAACCTGAAAAAAAGTCATAATTATTTGATATTATGTGATCTTTTAAATCACTCAATTTAGGTAGTAATGATCTTATCTTAAGAAGAGATACGATTAGACTTCCTTCACTGCCGTCTGGCGCAATATCCAATTCGCAGCAAGACATTTTAGTTTTGTGGCTCACTCTCACAACACACTTTTAAAGGTGCGAAACTATTAACATTAGAGATATTTGAGTCCAATGCTTACTATCTTTAAACATTCTTTAAAGAAAAACCACAAGCTACACGTCTATTAATTTATAAATGTATATATCGATATAAAAACTAACCGAAACCTATCTCTTTAAAAACTAACATGTATTCACTTTAGTTTAGAGAACATTAACTTGTGGTTAAAAAAGAAAGATACTTAATGTTTAATGAAAATATATTTAATGTTAAAGAAAAAATAATTTAATCTTAATTCTACCTGCCTAAATATAATTTACACATCTGAATTGTTTGCAGCAATTGTGGGAAAAAAATATCTAAAAAATAATACCATCAACAAAGTTAGGAAAACTCATCGCTAAAATTTAATACTTCTTTACGGTTGTTATTCAAATAGTACACCTTTCCATTTAAAGTCCACACATTTTGGGTGCCGTATTGAGATATTGCTTTCTTCACTGCTTCAAATCGTCGTTTCGTAAGGTCCTCCCTGATATATCCAGTTATCTTAAGCATTTTTTTTGTTGGTATATACCACACTACGGGTTTTGTAAGAAACAAATTGAATCAACACAGGACAAGGATTTTTTTGTCCTCCTTTAATACCACCAACTCTATAACATCTAGATATTTCATACTAGAAACTACGGGTTATATTTTCCTAACAGAAATTTAGAATTTTGCTATATTTTTATTTAAGATAATATCTATAACAAATGCTTACCAGTTCCTATAATCTTCATAGTTGAAATAAGACACATATTTAATGCTTTTTTATCGTTTAATTCAAAATTTAAAATCACAATCTCAGTAATCCTAGGTTAACTTTATAACAATAAACCAAGTGGTGGAGACCTCCATAGGCACATTATTCTCATTCTGAAACAAATTATTAAAATTAGTAATTTTAGATACAAATTTGTTACATGTTTATGGAGTTGACAATTTTTGGCTAAGTTAAGTAAAAGAAATCAAAGTTTACTTGTATTCTGGTGATAGCTCTCATTAGCTCTTACTGTATTTGTTGTTTTTCAGTAGCATCAAGCCCCTTTGTAGAAATAAAGCTGATATTTTTCTGAAATTAAGAGAAAGCACATTACATAAACTTTAGTAAAAACAATAACGTTAGGAATTAGGAAAATAGAAAATCAGACTAAAGAAAATTTATATGGTCAAAAATCTTCATTTTGAAACTTACCATTGTAATTTTAACTAACATTTTGGTATATCCTAATTATCTCAAAACAAAAATAAAATGTATCTAAATTTAAATTAATTTTGAAATATCTGTCAACTTCATTGACAATTAATAGTACCACCATCAGGGTTGTATCAAAAATCTCTAGGTTTCTCTCCAACAGGAGAAAGAAAAAGTGACAGGAGTTAAAAAAAGGCAGACCATATTCTGGAACTTTTGGTTGTCTTTAGGGCATTTTTGCCGATTTTCTTCGAAAAATGGGTCCATTCTAATTATTTTGGGTGACTTATTGTTTAAGTGTCCTATAGCAATGCTAGCTGAGTTAAAATTAGAATTTTAGTGGAAGAAACCCATTTTTCATTTCCAGTCACATGTTCTTGACTGTTTGAAAAGGCCAATATATCATTGGTAAATCTCATTTTCATCATTCTCTCACAAATATTTATTATTAAAACTAAAATGTATAATTTACCTACCTTGGTTTCTCGAACTTTCTTCTGTTGCTTGATTTGTTCCTTGTAGGCCTTTTTTCATTTGGTGTTTTGGTCCAATGTTCTTGTGTGCTGACGAAATTTAGCAGTAGCACAGTCACGCTGAAGCTTGCTTGCAGTCCCTCAGGAGTCATGTTTCAAGCAGTATGAAACTAGGCCTGCAAACCATATGTACATCCTCGATGCTGTTGTGAGATCCTCGACAGACTCTTCTACGTATCAAATATAATCAACTTCAGGTTTGATCTGTGTGTGTTGTCTTGGGAACATACTTGACTGTCTGTTAGTGTTATTATGTGCCAAATAGAGCCAATTCCATTTTGATAATAAAATTAATATATAATGAACTTTAACGAAACACTTTAAATCATATCTAGTTTTTAACTTTTAACGAATAGCACTCAGTACACCGCACTGTTGAATTTGCACATTTATTTGTAAACTGGGTTAAATAGACCTATTTCGAAAGTAATTGAATCACTGACTAGAGTACTAGATATACTTAAAACTTCAATGATGTAAGTTTTGTAGCCTTTTGATTTAAGTTAAATTGGTACAAAACCCACACTACTTTCTTTCTGAGATACTTAACATAGTTCAATTTTGAGGATCTTTCTCTCGTACCACTTATTATTAAATATATAAAAATTTAAGTGCAACATGCAAAATTATTTGAAAGAATCCTAGGTTAGGTTACGTCACGTCTTACGACCTCTTCCTATATTTTATAGACAGCTCTCTCTCTCTCTCTCTCTCTCTCTCTCTCTCTCTCTCTCTCTCTTTCTTTTGTTCATACTCAGGAAATAGTCGTAAGAGAAGGAAATAATTATTAATATGTCTTTAATCTCATTTATTAAACTTTATATGAACTAAGTGTGACTATAATCTATGTATAAACAAGGCTATAACGGTAAGTTCTCGTAAATATATTTTTCAATATTTAGGTTATTGATGTTATTGTAAAGTTTTTGTAGTTTTCCTGTTTTCTTAAGTTCATCCGGTCTCGGGCTTTCTTTTAAGGGCCATAAAAACAGGTGGCGCATACTTCTTCTATTTACCCAGACCTCCTCTACCGATCATTAGTTATCTAGTTAGCCGACGGCAGCCCAGCCCTATAGACCCTGGAAAACCGAAGAGTACGACCAAATCCATCTAGCGGCCGAGTTTCAAAGTCCTCGCCGAGAGATCGATAACGGTTCAACAGTTCTCCCTTTAACCCTTCAATCTTAAATAATATTAAAATCAATCTTTAATATTTTAATATACTTTTATTCAATTTTAACAAAACTTGAATGTTTAACTTGTTCTTAAACAATAGCATCAAAGAGGTTTCAAGGTCCTCTGGGGATTCGTTTAGATTCCGGAATTCCATACACTCTTAGGTTATTCATTCTAGTGAATTGTTCATTTGAATCAATCCGAAGCTCCAAATCATTGATATTTTTGGTATTTTGAGTTATTTTTTCTATCAAACCATTAAGGCATTCTTCCATCTTCCCAAATTTGTCCTCAATTTGCTTAGCAATTCGGTCAGATTGTTGCTTGCATATTTTGGCTATAAGCTGTTCACTGACACCCCGTCACTTTGTTGACTTTGCGATTTTGTAATTTTCGAATTATTCTGCATTTCAGGCAAACACAAACTATCTGAACCGCACCGTGTTTATATACATATATATATATATATATATATATATATATATATATATATATATATATATATATATATATATATATATATATATATATATATATATATATATATATATATATATATATATATATATATATATATATATATATATATATATATTTATATATATACATAATGATTATGACGATTCGGGACTGCCTAAATGACAAAATTGTCAAAACCAGAGAATTTGAAGATGGGTCATTAATAAGTAAAAAAAAAATGTTTTAAAAATAAACTCTAAAAAAGAGGATAGCTAAATGACGAATAATCGTTCTCTTAGTATGACTAGATGGTACACAGCGGTGCAAAAAGTCAAAATCAGTCATATTAACCTGTGATCCATATACCGTCAAAATGAAGTAAATGTAATGTAAACACAAACAAGCACTGCTGTTTGACATTAAACTTCTAAAGGAAAATTATGTATTTTTACTTCCCTCGTAAAAGGGAAGTATTATAATCGCGAAAAAATCACCCCAGGTTTTTACGGATCTTCATGTCTTAAGGTCCCTAGATGCCAAAAAACATGTTTCGTCAATTCCATCTGTTGGCCTGTCTAACTGTCTGGCTGTCTGTTCAGGATATACCCAAAAAACTACTTATTAGATTGACTTCAAATTTTGGTCAAAAATTAAAGGTCATGTGTGAATAAATGAATTGTTTTATTACTAAAAATTACTTATCCAGTTTACCTGAAACTTTGCACAAAAATCAAGTATTGCCTAGGAATCAACTCGTAAAATTGTTGGTACGAATCCAAGATGACGAAACCAAATGGGGGCTTAATAAAATATTTAAAAAATCAGCTTTAAGAATTTACTTATTTATTTCAAATTTTTGTGCAAGGATTAAATGTGATATAGAGATGAACTGATAAAATTGTTGCACGAATTCAAGTTGGCAGAACAAAATAGCGGCCAAATTAAATGTTTATAATCGTGAAAAAAATATCCCCTGAGGTTTTTCATATCTCCACCTTTTATCGTCCTATATGTCAAAAACATGTTTTTTTCAATTCCGACGGTCTGTCTGTCAGTTCCCGGCATAGTTAAAAAACTACTTAATCGGCTAATCAAATTTTGGTCAAAAATTCTTGGTCATATGGGGATGACCTGGTAATATTTTGGTAGAAATCCAATATAGCGGAACAAAATGGCGGCCTGTTAAAATGTTAAAAAAAATATTACCTACTAAAGAAATAATTAACCCCTTTACTTCAAATTTTACACAAAAATCAAGTGTTGCATAGAAATGAACTGGTAAAATTTTGGTATGAATCCAAGTTGGCGGCCTAATAAAAAATTTAAAAAACCGGTAAATTTTTCTTTTCTTTTGTTACGAAATAGTAAAGTGTGACCTAATTAGTTTCGGTACATACACACAAAAAAAAGAATACTCAAACTATGTAAAAATATTGTCTCAAACACATATACTACATTTAAACATATAAATACTTGTAGGAAGATCTCTCGCTCTGTTTAAAAAGGCTTATATGCTTAAACATAGAATAAAAATTACTTGTTTCTATTACCTCATTTTAAGCAAATTTTTTTATTTGGAGTTTTTTAATATTCAAATTAAGAATAATTTGGACTCACTTTAAACATACCTAAAAACTAATATCAAGCATATAAATTGTCTACTGATACAAATAATTTCTCTGATAAAATAAATGATAAACTCAGTTTAAAATATTTTCTTTACCTCTAATTAACTATTTTGATTATCCCGTTAAGAATGCCCGATTTTGTGATGAGATTAGATTACTTCCTAAGAAATGAGAGACAGCGCCACCTTTCGCGAATTGCAGCGAGCAGTGATGTAGATTTAAGAAAAAAACAACTAGATACGTTACACAGTACTTTTCCACATTTTGTTTAAAGATGGTACGAAATTGACTTACAAAATGGAAAAGTCATAATAATTAAAGTAATTTTCATCTAGTTTTTAGTTAATTTTTATGTTAGTTCGCCTTCTTACCGATAAACTTAACGTGGCAACATAATTAGAGCCGAAATCACATTGACAACACTGCATTCCTGGAAACATGGTCATTTTAATAAATTTTAGTTCATCACCGACCGCGTCGTGTGTTTTGGTTTTGTGCCGGCCGCCGACGCCATTAGGACTTTTTGAAATTGAATTGAAATAATGGAATCATTAGAGGAGACGTTGGCCTCCTGGGGTATGACCCCGGACATAATTTCTGCATTTACAGGTATGTATGCTTACAATCTAGAATAATGCAGTTTTAGGATTTAATCCTGCCATCTAATAACTTTCTACGATGCCGCTAGGGTCTCCATTAGTACTTAAAAATTAATATTAGGCACAAAATAACGAGAAGTGAGTAGTTATCGATATTGCTGTTACCGGCTATCGTGTCAGTTCTGTTAATTTTCTGTTGGGTCCTATATTTAAGATTGTGTGTATTTTAAAAGTCTTAAAATTTTATTATATAATTTGTCCAGTATTATCCAGTTCTTTATTACCTCGTAAGTAATTCCTAAGAGGTTCAGTATAGGTATACCTACCTACTTACAATTATGGAAATTATACCATAATTGTTATTAACCTACGTTTTAATTAAGGGCAACTTTTAAATATAAAACAATGCTAAAGCCTCACCTCTATTACTTACTGAGATTGGGATACTCGCAAACCCTGTAAGGTATGCTTAGTTTTCCCGATCCTCAAACTGCACCAAGCTGTGTTTTTAAAATTATCAAATTACTTTAGGGATTAGGTATTGTAAGTGCACAATTAAATTTGGCCCATGCATTTTATATTTTATATTGCCAATAATTTTAATAAAGACTTGCGATAGAGCCTAAAGCTCTTTCTGCCAAAGGTTTAAGTAATCTACTTGAGTATATACCGTATAAAACGCATGAACTTTTAAAATTTAGGGCTTTATATGTATTCTTCATACTTATTTAGATGTTATATAGCTTTTAGCACTGGCACTCATAAACGAATCCATCTATGTTAGTTTATCTCAACAAAAATCACTCCAGATATTAACACTAGATAGGTATTTCAAGTTGCTGTGAGTTACACAACAATATTTTATATACTGGGGAGCGTTAACAAGTGGACAAACAACCTAAATTTTGCAATATATGCAACTATCTTTTATACTAAAATTTTAGATTGAAGGATTTAGGGGGCATAAAAAATACAAAATCCTAATTTTGTGTAAGAGCTCATGCAAAAGCTAGTGTAAGAGTAATAGGTGTTTATACCTATAAGGATACTTATTTTAGATATTTATAGTTTTTTTCTTATAAAGATAATAAAAAAATATGTTTTTAATAAAATAAACTTTTATTAAGAGTGACTTTTATGCATATCTTGCAACATTTGGACTGTGTTGTATCCTCATTGACCCCATCCACTTTCTATTATTTTGTCTTGTTTGATTGCAAGTCAGTGGCACAGCTAGGAGCCTTGGTGCAGGATATTTCATAAATACAAAAGTTGTAGCATTTTATCTGATCTGATCAGATTGTACAAACAGGTAATCAATGCAAATTCTTTAGGTCTCCGAAATAAAAAAAATACTCGATAAAATATAATTTTCTAGGTTAAAAATTTAGGTAAGTAGGTAGTTTTTACAAGTTGTGCTAATGCTAACTATCAGTTTCAAGATATTGCTGATTTATTATTACACGCAATGTCATAGAGGGTTATTATACTGTACAAGCCATTTGTCTTTATACAAAAACATTTTTAAGTTATGCATACTACTGTACAGGGTGTTAATTAACTATGTGGCCAAACTAAACAAGGTATTTTTTTGAGTAATTCTAAGTCGTAAAGTTTATAAATAGGTCTGGAAATGTATATTTTGAGGCATAGTTTTTAAAATGCTTGGTGTCAATCCTTTTTTTGTGAAAATCTTATATATCCTTTATGTAATTTTGTTTACAATTCGCATTGTCCTTTGCATTAGTAAGAGGTTAATTTAGCCCAGTGGCTTCCCGGAAGCATCTTAATGAATAATGCTAAAGAAAATCTACTCCAATGACTTTTTTGTAATTTTTATATTTTTATTCATCATCATTTATTTATTATTAATAAGACTTTATAAAAGAGTTAACATTATTAAGTGAAATCAAATGAAATTAATACCTAACTAACAATACAGTATGTAGTAATTTAAAAGTTAAAACAAAAAGAAATGATAAAATACACCTATAGACTATAAAATACTAAAACTCGAACATCTAAACTGTACAGTTAAAAAATTCAGTCAATGAATAAAATGGTTTTTTCTAATAGGTAACGCTTTAGCTGTTTTCTGAATGTTGGGGGGAATTGGGCTCTTGCTGTATTTTGACAGTTGATAGTTATTAATATAGAGTTTTTTGAATGGGTTTCATAATTATGAACTGCGAGAGAAAATAAATGTTAATTCCTTTTAATCAAAATAGCTGCCTCCATAAGCAATACATATTTTAAAGCCATTAAACCATTATTTTTAAAGGTTTGTCGATATGTCTCCAATGAATTTAATGAAAATATTTTACTGATTATTCTTTTTTGAAGAATGAAAACATGATCCAAATCAATTACTTGGCCTCAATACAAAATCATGAATTTAGATGATTATATGCTAATGCATAAGACATATTTATTAACAGTTTAGTAGATAGAAGATCTTTCAAATTTATTATTGCAAAATAGGCAGATTTCAGTTTGCCTGCGCATGTTCCATATATACGCCATCCAGGACATATCATTTATTTTTCAACCTAGAAACTTACATTCATCAGTTTTTTCAATTTAAGTACCATTCATTTCCAGTGTGAAGCCTGGGATATGATGTCTGAGAGAAAAAGTTAAAAATTGTGTTTTTGTTTAATTTACAATGAGTTTATTTTTGGTACACCTAGAACTAAATAACTTTAGAATCCTATTTCCCCGATGTTTAACAATTTCCAGAGATAAACCACTCAGAACAATTGAAGTTTCATCTGTATACAAGATTAGTAAAGATTCAGAATCAAGATTTAGTGAAACTTCAAGATCATTAATAAAAAGCAAAAAGAGTAAACGTGACAGACAGTACACTACCCAGAGGTAGGCCATATTTTAGTTCTTGATACACTGACCTAATACTACCAAGGTTTACTGAAATTTTTTGATTTGAGAGAAAAGACTGAACAAAAAAAATAACTTGAAAAAGAACTTTTTTTATTCCCTAAATTGTTTTCATATATTGCTTCTTTTTTGAACCAAAAAATTTTAACAACTTATTACATATCTCTGAATTACATAAAACTACCACCAAATTAGCAATAACTGGATTGTACCTGTTTTCATTTCGCGTAGGTATCAACAGTCTATTCTAGTCATAGAAATATTCAAAAAACTTCTTGCTGGCAGTATTTATTTCATTTTTTGTTATGGCCAATGGACATGCAATTAAATGGTTTTTATTTTTCTTTTCTCAAAAAAAAATCCAGATACGAACACCATTTTGGGACCAAAAACTTTAATTGCTTCATTCGAAAAAATATAGAAATACTAAAAAAATCAGTGGTTTATATTTTTTGTCAATAATATTGGTTAATATGCCCCATCTAGATGCTTCTGGGTTTAATCAATGTAATCTAGTTTAGGTTAAATTAGCCCTTTACTGTTGCAAATAACACTGCGAAATTTCAACAAAAATGGGTAAAAATTATTTATGATATTTACGAAATATCTGGATCAACGTTTATATGAACTTCTTGTCTTAGAATCATCCCTTTAAGTTAATGCCAATATTTTTTGACATTCTATTTTTTTTTAGATAATAGGATAACTGTTGATCAATTAATAAGTTTGGATAATTCTTTTTTAAAATAACTAATTCCCCAAATAGGCCCAAGATTAAAAGTTTCGAAAGAAATCGAGAAGCTAAAGGAGAAAGACCTAGGATTGGTAAATATATTTAGTAAAAATTAAAATATTAGACAAATATTATAGTTTCTTGAATTAAAATATTATTTTTATTACATAAATTAATTTATATCTAATTTTAAAATCAAGTACCGCAGAGAGTAAAGGGATCTGTTTTAAAATTTTAATGTTTGGTCCTTAGAGTGTGGTTTGGTCCTCATGTTCGAAAACAGCTTTCAAGGAAATGTCTTGTTCATACAGGATGTTCTAATAAAAACTCGGAAGCAAAATATGTCAGAAAACAAAGACATTACAAATGCGTTCTACAAAAATTGATTTTAATATTTTTCCACTTTATTTGAGAATAAAAAAATAACTTTGTTATTGCCGCTTTTTGTTTTATATACAAGATGGCATCGTTGATTTTTTTGATCCCACGTTTCGGATCGTAGCCATCATACCAGATACCGGTTGAGTGACCTTTTATTTTCTTAAAAATATAATTTATTCAGGATGTGCAATTTTCCAAGCAATAAAAGTCTATAGTGAGCTGACCAATATCTTTAACTTATCAAAATCCATTAACAAAGCTCAAAGTTGTTATTCTTTGTTAAATTTAAGGCATTGCATGCTTAATTTATCAGCTATGCATAAAGAAGAAGTGTTAAGGGCTCATTAGCGCTCTAATACTAACCATAAGGTAGTAGAACAAAAGTATACCTACTTTCAAGCTAATCTTTTTGTTATTACAAATTTTTGACTCGAGTTCTGTCTCGGGGAGATGACTCATTTTTGCGATGGCTGGAAAACTCTAAATTATTATTAGTAATATAATGTTTCTTTTTGAAATATTTGTTAATTATATGTTTTAGCAGCTATCTAACCATATACTTAAAATCAGTTAGTTCATTTTGTCATGTTGTAAGTATATTACGTTCTGGAGATAAATATATGTAACTTGAATTCATGGGTTATGGGAATGCAATAAGAGCTAAAGTGAACCACTATTTTCAATTGCAACGTTTCGTGTTACTTTAACACTTTTTCAAGCTCTTGAGTTAATGTAGTTCACTTTAGATCTTATTGCAGTCCCATAACCCACGAATTCAAGTTACACTTATTCATTAGAGACACGAAATGCCTATCCAAAGATAAATATATGTTTTTCTCAAAGCCTTTGGTTAGTGATGTTAATGGATACACTAATAAACTTCAACTTAGACTTATTGGGGCAACTTTCTAGTAGAATTTTATTAGCTTTTCTAACAAGTGACATGGGTAATGTAAGAATGATTTCTGATATCAAAGACATCTTGGATTTTAAAATTTTAAATAACTACTGGGGCTTTAAATTTAACTGATTACAAGCTTAACTAATTCTAATCTTAGGGGTTTTGTTTATTTTTGAGTTATTAAGAAAAGTCATATATATTCACTCTCGATGAGAGCAATTACTGCTAGTATCTTATATATATTTTTTTAAGTAGATAATTTTGGAGCAGTTTTTATAAACTAGTTTTACCAGCTGGTTTTTCAAAGTAATTTTGGAAAGTACTTACTTTTATGAAGAGAATTCAAGTAATTGTTTGTGCTTTTAGTGTCTTTATTCTATAAATACAGGATCAGTTTAAGAGATGATGCTCGTTTGAATAAGTTAATGACTATTTGAAAAATCCCTTGCTGTGGTATTTTATAGAACTTTTATAGAATAGTAGAATTATATTTTCTTTTAGGGACAAAAATGGATCAGTTTTTTACATATATTATACAATAAAAAATAAAATACTTTTCCACTTTAGATAATCATAGAGGAGAGATTTCTGAAAGAAACAACATGGCTGCTTGTTGATGTCATAAAGTTTGATTTTCAAAATGTTGAAACTTCAAGAGATTAAGAAACAGACTCTCATATTAATAATGCTATAAGTTTAATTTTTTTAATGTAATACAAAAGTTTGCCTTTTTTTGTTTATGAATGCTCTGTTTAACTACCATTTTTTTACACCAGTTTAATTAGAACGTAGATTTTTAAAAAAGTATATGTAACACTTCCAATTTAAGTTGGCAACAAATTCTGCAATATTAATTTTCAGTGAGTTTGATTGTTTAATTTCACTTATTTCTTACTTAAGTAGGGAAGTGTTTATTTTTCTAGTTAGCCATGGAATAATTGTGCCCACAATTTATTAATGTGAAGGTCTAATTCTTAATCATTTATGACTTTTTTTTATGATTTTTAAAAACTGCCATATTTGGGCCACATGACTAAAGTTGAAACAAGTGTTTTTGCTTAAGTTTTTTAAGGACGATTTATGTAGAACATAGATGTCAGAAAGAGTTAGCATTATAGTTAAAGCATTTGCTACCTTTTATTCATATTATAGACCATTGTGTTCTTCACACATCACAGATAGTCCCTTCTGTATCTTATTATCAACTTTAATGTTAGAGCAATTGTAATATTTTGATGTCAAAAAAGCGCCACTGTTTGTTTTTATATGGAAATGCGTTATTTAAAATCAGAATTTTTTTTTAGTAGCCAGGTGATATAGAACAAACCATTCAAAATAGAATAGAAAAAGCATTTGAAAAAAAGAAACAGTTCAGCCATTTCTATTGTTAGAGGGAGAAACTCTGCAATTTATTAAAACGAATTACATTGTATTAGATATGATAAAAGTATGTTTAGAATAAAAAGTTAAATTGTTTTTAGCAATAAATACAGTGTTAAGGTGTCATTCACTAATTTCGGGACACCCTGTATATTCGACTTTGTAGTATGGGATGCACAAATAAGTTTTTGAAGCCTGTTTTCATACTTAATATATAAATGTTAGTAAAATAAAATTCTTGTTTTAATTCTAACTGGTAATATAAAGTATAGTATTTTTATTCCGAAGTGAGGTATTGAAAAAATTTTTTTCGTTACATTACTACGAATTAGGACTTTTCAATGTACCGTATTTTTCAAAACAGAAGAAAATAATAAGTACTGTAAAGTTTATTGATGTATACTGTCAATATTGTTTTCAAGCGCTTCATTTCGGAATAAATATACTATACAATTTTTAATTGTCTAATCTTTTGGCATGGCATAATGGCATCAATGTAGGCCTCATTTTTAGTGTCAAAATGACAACATTTTTCTGACTGAGTACTCTAATGGATCCATTAAAGTTCTAGGATCGTAATGGATTTATTGGGGCCGTAATGAAAAGAATCTATGACATACGAAAATTATTTGCCTTCAAATTTGACATTTATTGTCAAAAATGGAATCGGGAACATTTTTCAACAAAATTTGCAAAATATTTAATTTAAATGACGCCTGCAGAAGATAAGTTTTGTATATTATTCGGATTGAAAACGATCACTTAATACACGCACTGTGATCCTTGACGTTGATGTGACGTTAATTTTCAAACCTTAGATATGTCGCGAAAGAAATAACGTTATATCAACGTTCTTGACGCCAACAAAAGTTATTTTGACGTCTCCACGTTAATTCAACGTGCTCTTGCTACTAGAGATTAGGCCTCTACGGTTGCCGTGTTGGCAAGTGTTGATCGGCCTTTATGGCGAGCTTGTTTTTTATTTTGTACCTAAAAATCGTATTGCAAAGTGTTGCGTTTGTTTGTTTTAAAGAGTGCAGCTAGTGAATAATGGATATTATTATTTAGTAAGCTCATGTATAATGAACAAATTAGAAATCAGGCGGATAAATAATTGTATCCACTGATTTAGAGTTTATTCATTATACTAAATATTTGCATTACGATTTTGTATCAAGATAAAAAACAAAGCTAGCTAGTTATGAAACGTCCAGTCAGAGAGCTGTCGCGGTTAAATAAAATTTGGAACGTCAAAATAAATATTTATAGTAATTTCAACCATGAAAATGTATTGATAGTCATGGATAAAGTATAGTATTCTACTCGCATATAATGGCTATTATTCGCTGGGATGATTTGACAGTCGTCTACGGCTCGTATATAAAATTCATCCTCGTGAATAACAGCCCCCTTCATATATTATGTTTTTTGAATAATTTACTATTAAACAAATAAGACAACATAGAAGGTGTTTCATAATTCGATGCTAATAATTTAAGGTGTTAATTTTTAGATGATTTTAAGAAAAAAAGTTCATATAAACTTAGGCCCACAAACGTTCTATTTTGCAGATACAGGTTGTTAAAGTTTAAAAAAAATACGATTTTTTCATTTCATGTTTGATTAAAATTTGACACGACCGCATATGTTTTTAAATGCCATATTTTGACAGTATTCAGCAGTTTTTATTTCTGCGATGGGCGTAGGTATGTGTACCCATCCTGATATAGATGATACACCACTGATTTTCTAAATAATTACTAGCTACATCATTTACGGCATGTAAAAGTACACAAAAAGTACCTCTTATTATTTTATGATAAGACAAATTGTCTTCGAGAGAAGAAAACAAAATTTATTTTCATACACGCTTCTGGCATCACTGGCAAAGTTTTAGTTGGCCTCAGAAATTCTCAAAACGGTCATAAAAGTTTTTACAAATATATGTTCGCAAATGTTCTATTTTTGAGAAACAGAGTGTTAAAATTTAAAACACGTATTTTTATTTACTGTATCCTGTATCTCAAGCATTTATGAACATGTATTTATTAAATATTTTTTCTTAAAATGATGCAAGAAATCATTTTTGTAGCGTTTTGAGCAATCTCGACTCCATCTAAATAGGACCAAAGCAGCCAGAAATATTCAACAAACTACAATTTGTTATTGCTCGAAAAAGACTTTTCTTATCACAAAATACTAAGAGACATTTTTGTGTGTATATTTAGTTGCTTCAAACGAAGAAGCTAGTAATTTTTGCCGTATTTAATGGCGTACCAGTTTTTTATTAATAAAGTCAGCAATAGTTATCCATACCTACATCCATAGTTGAAATAAAAACTGTTGAATACTATCAAAATATGGCCTTAAATGCAAATGCGGTTGTGCCAGTATTTAATCAAATGCTCTTACTGTTTCGGAATTACTAAAAAAGAAGTGTTTTTTGTTTTAAACTTTAACACCCTGTATTCTAAGAATAAAACGTTTGCGGGCGGACCTACGTTAAAATAACTTTATTTCTTAAAATCATCCAAACATTTCCATCCTGAACTATTACCATCTAATTATGAAACACCCTGTATATCCATTAAATGAGAAAATACATGCTTCCATTGAGTATACATATATACTCAAAACAGAAAAGGATCGTTTTAAAATAAAAATTCTTATTCTTATTATATACAATATGCTTTCTCAATGTAATCCCTACTATACTCAGATTAAATGATTTTGTATCTCCGAATAAAATAACATTTATTAAATGAAAGAAATACATACCTACTTTTATTGAGTTACATATATGCTCAAAATAGAAAAGGATCTTTTTGAAATAAACATACATATTCTTATTATTTAGAATATGTTTTCTTACTTTAATGACAAGAATACTCAAATTAAATGATTATATATCTCCGAATAAAATAACATTGTTTAAAAATAAACATACATATTCTTATTATATAGAATATGCTTACTCAATTTAATGCCTAATATACTCAAATTAAATGATTTTTTGCTTATGAGGTAAAAACATCTACTCTTTGCAAGAAAACTAAAATTTAAACTAGAGAAGTATCTACTAAAAATAAAAATCTTTTCGACTTGAACAATGGATATTATTTATTTTGTTTGATTGTTTAAAATCTTCCAGCCTAATGCAGATTCTTCTCTCTTTTAGTTGTACGAAATTTTGTTTTGAAATAATAACTTTTATTTTACAGTGACATTTATTCAAACTGAGAAAAATTACGTACTAATTAAGAAAATAAAGTACTTAATATAAAGAAATGTTTTCCAGTGTATATACCATGCTAAGATTTCTTTAAAAAGAGTATTATTTCTTTGAACCGAGTATTTCTTTTTTTGTGTGTAGTTATTTACTAACGCATATATACTGTCTTTTTAAACATTTATATTGGGCAGCATTTAATTCCGCCATACTAGATTCCTACCAATATTTCACAAGTTTCTACGTATGCCTTACTTAATTTTTTGGCATTATTTTAAATAAATTGAATGAGTAGTTTTTACATTGACACATGCCGCCATTTTTTATTTAGTCGCCATTTTGAGTTCGTACCATAACTTTACGAGTTTATCTCTATATCATACTTAAAGCTCGCACAAAATTTGAAATTGATCTATTAAGTAGTTATTCAGACTGTTTTTTTAAATATTTTATTAAGCCGTAATTTTTTTTTATTATTTTGGATTAATACCAAAATGTTACTAGTTTATTCCTAGGTAACACTTGATTTTTGTGCAAAATGTGAGGTAAATTGGACAATTAGTTTTTTAGTAGTAATTTTTTTATCGTTTCATCAGGACGCCATCTCATTTCGCCAAGCTAGATTTTTACCAAAATATTTCCAGGTTACCACCATATGAACCTTATTGCCGATAAACACATAGACAGACTGATAGACAGACCCACGGAATTGATATAACGTATATATTTTGGCTTCTAGAGATAAGAAAACGTGAATATATGTAAAACCTGGTGATTTTTTCACCATTAAAAACATTTCATTTGGCAGCCATTTTGTTTCGCCATCTTGAATTCGTCCAAAATTTTACCAGTTCATCTATATGCCATAGTTAATTATCACACAAAATTTGAAATCAATCCATTAAGTATCTTTTCGGACTGAATTTTTAAATATTTTATTAAGCCATTTTTTTTCTCCATCTTGGATTCTTACCAAACCACTCTTTCGAGAATACACTATAGCATATTTTTACTTAATTTTTATATTACTATTACTATTATAATTATTTCTTATTTTTTTAAAATTTTAATTTAGTTAAGTATTTCGAGTGTTAAAAGATAAATTATGTAATTTATTATTTTCCTCCATAAAAAGATAGTTTTATTCGAGGAAATGAAATTTTACCAAATTTTTAAACATTCGTTTTTAGGGCACCATTTTGTTTTTACATGTAGGAATCGCATTAAAGTTTTTACCTTGTTTTACTGATTTGTGTGTTAAACATTTCATTAGATGTCTGTCTTGTTCTAACGCATTGTGTCCTCCCTCACTTTTATTACCGGTATGGGTAGATATTTATTTGCATTCATGTAATGCCAAAATTAATATTAGCTTGATGTTCTCTCTGTATTTTGGATAGTCAATTTTACCAAATTCTTAACCTCACACTGCCCTTGCTGGTCTTCTTTATCAGGGCTAAATTCAATATGCCTGTTAAGAAGTATACAAGTTACGAAATGGCTTCCTTGAGGTCTAAGAGCAATGTTATTAACAGAGTAGCCATTTTAAAATAAAGTTACTACTTTAATTTGATCCAACGACGTTCTGTGAGCAATGGACCTTACTATTGCATCAAAAGGCATTGGTATCTGTGTGAAAAAGCGCCACTGCAATCAACTGTACAAAACGCAAAGTAAATTTTAATTTTTAATATTTTCGTCAAAAGTTTACTTTGAATTTACATTTTTCCTCTATAGATAGTGAGGATCTGGAATAGATTTATCTAAAACAATCTTTTCACCTAACTTGTGTACTTTTTCACTTAAGCATAGCCCAATTTTCTGAACGATAAAGTTTTTTCCACGTCGAATTTGACAAATACACAAATAATTGTGCATTATGCAAGTATACAAGCATGAGCAATGATTGTCGATTACACTACTTGTATATCCGACAAGTGAACGCATTTACACAATACCCTTTGGGGTAGGCTTCTCTATGACATAAGGATGTTTTGACTTTCGCCATATTTACCGACAACCCATGGAAATAAACAACTGCTGAATATTTGTATAAGTAGACCATGCACACGATATGACAAGTGTTCACAAGTAGTGACGATTATTTTATCAAGTACACCAGATTTTGGATGTCATACGCGATTTGATTTTTTAAGGTGTATAATTTTTTTAGGGAGTATAAAATGAAAAAAAATCCTTAGGTACGCGCAACTGTTATGGGAGTAAATGTTTTGATATCAAAAAATTGTAGAGGTTATTGGCGTAGATATTCAGGTTTGGGGACAAACATGTATATATATTTTTTTACTATCCGAGGTAGGTACTACTAACTGCTAAGAGGACAAAAATGCCAAATAAAAACGGAAATATGATTTATTTAAAAATAGGTTAGTTTAAAACAAACACAGCGAAACATGTAAAACTTGTTTTATCTCTTTGTATGTAAAAAGTACTATGGGATAACCCTAGAGCACGGGTCGGCAACCTTTTGACATCAGCGGGCCACTTTGCGACTGATAAATTTACCGCGGGCCACAAGTTGTCTTGGACATGGATAATCATACAAATTATTACAAATAAACTATTGTCTTCAATTTTTTACTTTTTAATGAGTAGGTAAAACTAAATGTATTATATAAATGTGAAAAACTTTATAAATACATACATATTTAACAAAAACACTACTATTTATGAAGGTACAACACAAACATTTTTGGATATAAAAATACTACACATAATATAAATTATGTATATAAATTTACCTATTAAATAACTCCAATCAAAATCATTTACTTGTGATGAAATCTAATGAGATCTTTGTGGTTGAACTTGACTCGAAAGTTTCTGTATGTTGGCTTGCATTTTAGTTGTAGAAATTCGAAGAATTAAATCTAGGTGTTCATCAGTTAGGCGAGAGCAATATTTGTTTTTTCTATAATTTATAATTGAAAACGTCTGCTCACACAAGTATATACTGCCGAACATTGACATCCGTTGAGCAATTTTTTTTATTTCAGTGAAATTCTCTGGTAAACTTCTATAAAATTTGGCCAGCTGGTTAGTCTCCTTGAAGGCTGTTTTTAGGGAGTATTTACTTTCATTTCACTTTCACTTTTCATCAATTTCGACGGCAAATGGATTTTGGAATATGCATAGATTTGAAGAAACTTTTGTAAAGTCCGCGAATCGATTTGCAAACTCATTTTGGAGTGTCATTAGTACATTTTTCAGTCTTGTATTTTCCCATTGAAAACCAACCCCGGCGTCTTCAACGGCTTGTTTACAGGTAGGAAAATGATCTAATTTTTTTTCCTCCATGTGTTTTGCAAATAGCTTCAATTTTGTCTCGAATGCAATTACATCGCCATACATTTCGCATATTAATTTGTTTTTCCCTTGCAAGCGAGCGTTTAGTTTGTTTAGTTCGGAAGTTAGATCAGCCAAGAAACCAAGCTCTACGGCCCACTGTTTGTTGTTAAGTTCGTGCACAGGCTTTCCTTTCGTTTTCATGAAGTCACAAATTTCTTTTCTCAAACTAAAAAATCTTTGAAGTACTGCACCCCTGCTGAGCCATCTAACCTCACAGTAGTAGACGACATCGCCATAATCCGCATTCACATCTTCCAAAAACTTTTGGAATTGGCGGTGGGTTAGTCCATTTTTTCTTATAAAATTTACCGTGGATATCACAGTGTCCATTATTTCCTTCCACGCCAAGACTTTGCAGCACAATGCCTCCTGATGAATAATGCAGTGAAATACCAACACATCTTCCGACCCTGCTTTCTCGAGTTTGCTTCGAATTCGACTAACGACTCCTTTATTGTGGCCGCTCATATTTCTTCCTCCATCAGTGGTTACACTGATCAGCTTTTTCCAGTCTAATTGCAACGATTCTAGCGCTTGTTCCAAATGCTGAAATAAATCTTCACCAGTGGTAGTTCCCTTCAGACTGCACACAAGTTCTTCATATACATTGAAGTTTTCGTCAATGCCTCGAACAAACATAAGGAACTGTGCAGTATCTGACACGTCAGTACTTTCATCCATCGCTAGAGAAAAACAGTCAAAAGACTTCGCTTTCTCTCTGAGCTGCTCATGTAAATTACTTCCTATGTTTTCTGTACGAGTGCAAGTCCTAGCAGACAGACTGATTTTTTCAATTTTTTTTTCTGATCTGGGCATACTTCTTCTGCTATAGCTAAGGCACACTCTTTTACGAGTTCACTATCGGTGAATGCGCGACCAGATTTTGCGAGTATTTCCGCTACCTTGAAACTGGCATGAATACTGGCTTGACTATTATCTGATTGAACCTTAAAAATGCTCTGTTGACTCCTTAACGAGGATTTTAGCAAATTTATTTTGTTTTTTCGCAAATCTCCTTGAAGACTAGAGAATTTGTCTTTGTGTTCACTTTCATAATGCCTCCTGAGGTTAAACTCCTTTAGCACGGAGACGGATTTTTGGCAAATCAGGCACAATGGTTTTCCTCTGAACTCGATAAAAAAATATAAATTGGTCCATGCTTCATTGAAAGATCTATGTTCGTCAGGTAATTTTTTTTTCTTTGAAGCCATGTTTCTCAGTCTCCAACTCTCACAATGTTTAAAACTGTAACAACGAAAATATGAAATAAATACCTACTTAAAACTAAACTGCAGTAGATTTGGTTCATGCTTTTAGCCACAATTTTGTATCGCTGTAATTTTTAAAATAATTAATCGATTTTCGTGAGCTTGGCCGCAATAGAAAGCTCATTTCTTTCCAACTGATAGCATTGAACAAAATTTTGATAATATTTTAATTTACGTGATGTACAGGAGGGACCAGCAAACGGTGCAAAGCATCGGAAATTGGCACTTGGTCATAATTTTGATATAAGAATAGATCCATAAGATCCAAGCATGGTTTATTAGAGCTTACTATCATATCTCCAGACTAATTTGTCCGAAATTTATTTTTTTGTTTTTTTAATGGAGATTTTCCATTTTTCCCCTTTCATTGAATTTTCGTTTTTTACGGAAAACCAAGGAAGGTAAATTATTATGAAAGAGAAGCAATTGTTTTAAAAATTACAGCAATCCAAAATTGGAGCCAAAAATTGCATGATTCAAACCTATTGCCAAGCAGTTTATTTAAAAATTACAATATTCACAGCACTTTTTAATGACAAACCGAATCAGTGGCGGGATTCAGCAGTTGTGATGTGTGGGGTGTGGGGTGCCGATTCCTATTCGATCTTCTTTTGTTTTTGTTTACACTGACATCAATTTATTTACATAATTTACGATCTAAATCTAAATGGATATGAAATTCTAATATTTATGATTCGCAGGCAGTTAAAACACTTCATTTTTTATAGCCTCGAGATCCTGCGCGAAATTACAGTCTTTCCATGGCCTTGAATTCATTAACAATAAACTACTTATGAAATAATCGAGATATATTTTAATAAAAACTTAAAATCGGGTTAAAATCCGCGAACGTGCATGGAAAAGAGAAGATTACCTTTTATGTAGCCATAATCAGACAATTACCATTATACATCCACGTAAATTTTCTTTATCACAAATTAGAAAACAACAAAAACAATAATTATTATAGTTTGAATTTAGGAATATTTATAAAATAATCGTAACAATCATAACTTTGGCACACCCAAGAAATTCTGAGATGCCGCCACTGAACGGAATGAAATACGTATACAGGGAGACGAAAGATACAAATAAGGATGATAGTGACTAGGCGAATTTCCAATGTCAAGCACCTAAGAAGAGTTAAAAACTTACTTAGCAATCTGGAGAGATTCACATAAATATTCTCGCTAACGGCGACAGAAAGCTACGTAGCAGGAACCAACACGCGGTGCAACAACGCGAGTGGTGGTGTGTGAATACAGCAACGGTCAGAAAACGAATGAAAGAAAAGACTGAAGAGAGTAAGCGAGCATGCGGCGTGCGCGGTAGAAAACAACGATGCCACAACATTTTATTTCCCTTAAAAGTCCAATACATTTTTTAAAAATCTTAATATAAATAGTTTCATATATTTCTAATGCGTTATTCGTATTAACTTTAACTAAGAATATCTACAAAAATAGTTAAAAACAGTCAGGTAAAATAAACGTAACACGAAACACTGTTAAGAGACCACGAACTAAACTTTATTTCGGTTTGACCAACAATCTGGAATCAAAAAAAGTCGCAAAAATGCCATTTCTTAATTGATTAAATTGTTTA
The DNA here is from genome assembly GCA_030620095.1 of Kuschelorhynchus macadamiae. Taxonomy (NCBI): domain Eukaryota; kingdom Metazoa; phylum Arthropoda; class Insecta; order Coleoptera; family Curculionidae; genus Kuschelorhynchus; species Kuschelorhynchus macadamiae. Next base: position 95,464 of record JAUTXW010001637.1, read on the forward strand.
AAAATTCTTAAAACACAAAAATTAAAAACTTCCTGTGTGTCCTCGCGGGCCGCACCAAGATGGTTCGCGGGCCGCATGCGGCCCACGGGTTGCCGACCGCTGCCCTAGAGGATAAAACCAGAAATAGGTTTTATTTAAAAAAAAAGGCCGTGTTTTTTTCTATACAACATATTTTTCCCACTATACAGGGTAGCCCAAGAGTGATAAAACAGCTTCTTAAAAAACGGAAATATTTTATGATCAAGAAAATTCGTTTCAAATTTGCAACAAAAGTATAGTTTAGGTCAATGTCTTGCAAGGATGAGATTTTGGATTTCATAAGCTTAGATCTTCAATATTTTGAAATCACTTGCAAATATAATAGATTTTGTATAATCGTCAATTAACCTTTATTTTTCTTGAAGATTGCTGCCAGTACGCGATTTTTAGGTTGTATTTAGGAGATGACGCAAGCCAGATTTATTTCAACTGGCCAAAATTTGTCAAAATGTAGTTCTAAAATCGCGATAGTAATAATAATTAGTATAATGAAATTATCTAATGTAAAATATAAATCATATTTACACTTTTTATTATCTACAAAGAATGATGTTTTAAAATTAGATATTTTTCTTAAAATCTTTGGGCTTCTTAAGTACTAATACATATATTGGTTTTGCTGTTCATTTAATTTTAAATTTTATTTAATGTTGTAGTTGTTTAATAAAAATCGTTAAAAAATCGCTGTTGTAAAAAAAGATGAAACACTTACCCACAACGCACACCAATATTATCAATATTTGGACCTACCAGCGTGTTATTTAGATGACACATCGATAAATACTCCAAAATATGACATCTATTGTATACGTATTAAAATATATCCTGAAAGGTGACTAACAATAAAAAAATCTAGGTTTTTTTATTCATTAAGTATATCTGACACTTGTGGTTAGATTCTGACAAAAAAACCCATTTCATATGTAGGCGTCTTATCAGGCTAATTAGTAACACACACGTACTTATTTCATTTTAAAAATCAGGGGAATTTCGATCAAGTTTATTAAAGAAAATTGTATTTACTATATTTAAGTAATTATATTTAGTATAAATAATTAAAGTTAAAAAAATATGTACATATATAGGCTGAGCACTTAATAAAAAAAATTATTTGGCCATATTGTGATGCCATAAAATATTTATGAAAAATTCCGAAGTAATTTGAATGAAAATGCTTTTTAGGCTGATAATATGACGCATCGTATCCATTTTAAAGATAAACATATAACAGAACATAACAGGATGTTTTTGAAACTACACTTTCTCAGTGAAAATTATCTCGTACAAATAAAGCGGTTATTTTAAATAAATATTGTTCACATAATAAATATGTTTACATCTATTCAGAAATTAGCAGCCATATTAGATTATAATATATCTAATATCTAAATAGAATATTGTACTATTTACCATGTTTTTCTTCTAGTATCCAGTTCTTTACACTTATGGACACTCAAATTGGATATAGACATTTTTATCCTATTGTCAATTATTCCAAAAGAAAGCTGCACTGTTGAAACGCAGGGTCAAATAAACTTAAAAGCTAGTTTACGGGGCCCTTTTTGAAAAGGTGAGCGGAGAAAGCGCCAAAAATGTATTTATTTGTCTGTTTCTGCATAATTGAAATCTAAGAGATTTTGTTAAAATGTTAACCAGTGTTAAGTTGCCAGTTTATATTTTGTTAGTCGATTTTTTTTTATTTGGAACTTTAGAAACCTTATTTACAGTAAAATTGCTATAGTATTTTTAATTAGACTTTCCAACTTGCAATTCTTGATTAACATTTTTTGCCTTTAATAACTTTTACAAAACTTTTTCATTTGTAAATATTTTTGCGTATATTAAAAATTTGCGATTCACTTTGGTAAGCAGTGCATATAGCGAAAGACGTGCAAATCTTTCAATGTGGCGTCGTATATCTCGGTCTTAAATAAATATTGTTCACATAATAAATATGTTTACATCTATTCAGAAATTAGCAGCCATATTAGATTATAATATATCTAATATCTAAATAGAATATTGTACTATTTACGATGTTTTTCTTCTAGTATCCAGTTCTTTACACTTATGGACACTCAAATTGGATATAGACATTTTTATCCTATTGTCAATTATTCCAAAAGAAAGCTGCACTGTTGAAACGCAGGGTCAAATAAACTTAAAAGCTAGTTTACGGGGCCCTTTTTGAAAAGGTGAGCGGAGAAAGCGCCAAAAATGTATTTATTTGTCTGTTTCTCCATAATTGAAATCTAAGAGATTTTGTTAAAATGTTAACCAGTGTTAAGTTGCCAGTTTATATTTTGTTAGCCGATTTTTTTTTATTTGGAACTTTAGAAACCTTATTTACAGTAAAATTGCTATAATATTTTTAATTAGACTTTCCAACTTGCAATTCTTGATTAACATTTTTTGCCTTTAATAACTTTTACAAAACTTTTTCATTTGTAAATATTTTTGCGTATATTAAAAATTTACGATTCACTTTGGTAAGCAGTGCATATAGCGAAAGACGTGCAAATCTTTCAATGTGGCGTCGTATATCTCGGTCTTAAATACCTTTCAATACATTTTTAATACCTTTCAATATATTCCTAATTTCTATAAATACCCTTGAGTATCCATTTTTGCCTCTTCCAAAAGTGATTCAGAAAGCATTTGTTTTTTGTAGGAGATCATTCATTGTAGGGCATACTTCTTAAAGTAAGAGACAAGTAATTAATTATTATAGTTTTTTTATCAATGGGGGACAATAATAATAAAATAAATATACATTTACCAAAAATATATAGTGTTCATTATTTTAATTAAGTTTACTAACCCTGCTGCCTTTTTTATTAAACGTTGGTAGAATAAAAATTAATGTTCATTATAACAACCTTTTATGAAAGAAAGGCCAACCTAATTAGGAAAGCCACGTTCCATACGATTATTTATTTATAAAATATAAAATAATATTTTTTAGGGGACTAAAATAGTCTGAATCATTTCAAGAACACTTAAACCAAAATTCCAATTGAATTGAGAAAAAATAAAGTTACGAAATATCTTGATGCTATAAAACACATAATCCAATTTCAATCAAACCTATACATATTAAAAAACAGAAAAATCTCTCACTAACTTACTCATTGACCACTATATCTGTGACACGATCAAAGATAAAACGAAAATTTAGCATGTCATTTTTGGTGACGTGAAGGGCTCCCTAAAACAAGCGAAATTTATTTTAAATATATCTGTTTAACTAATGAGAAGTTAAGATTATTTTTTACTCAATGGCTTTCGAAATTATTTATCTAAAAATCAACTTATCGATCGTTCTAAATTTGACCCTTAAGTTTGGGAAAAAGCATGTAATTTTTATGCTTTTTACTAAATGAGGTCTTAAAACGCTTCTTTCAAAAATAATAATCTAAAATTATTTTTTAGTTTTTAAAATAAAACTTTAATAGAGATAGATACGAGATTTTTTAAATTCGCGCCTTAGAATTTGAAAACGGTTAAAATGTATTTTAGGTTTTTACAACATATCTTTAAGTAAATGATATTTTAAGACGATTCGTTCGATAATCATTTTTACAAATAATTATTTAATTCCACCCTTAAGAAAGTGGGGAGTGCAAAAAGGTGAAATGTGTACCATTAAAGAAAACATGTTCAAATTTGGCATGAACCTTCTTTTTGCGATGTAGGTGTCCGATAAAAGAGGATTTTTTTAAAACTTTTAAGAGTTGAAATTTGTTTTAACTTTTTTACAATCTACCTGCAACGAAATGAGAATTTAGAACGATTATTCCGTTCATGTCTTTCAAAAATTATTGTCTACAAATTTATTTCTAGATTTTTCGAAATTCCACCAATTGCAGTTGGTTAGAGCAATGGGCTAGAGTTGATCAAATTTTCTAACGAATTGCTTATTAGTGGTATAATAGCCTAATCGGTTAGAGCAATGGGCTAGAGATCCAGAGGTGCGGGTTCGATCGCCGCTCGCAAAATACAATATTTCACAGCTTAAAAAACTGATCAAATACTCATCATGTTAGTTACCATCTTGGTTATTATAAAACTATTGTTTGACGAGTTATTTTCCGATTAATAACACGATGTTTTTTTTTTGGAATTCTTGAGGCAATCAGTATTAAAACTATAACTAAATATAAAAAAATAGCCTTTTTTATTTCTAATATTATTTTAAATACCTTTTAATACGTTTAGTTGTCTTTAAATACTTTTTTATTATTTTAAATTCTATTTAATAGTATTAACTCCTAAATAAATCGTGTACGATATTTTGGCATCTGCGCACCTTCGGCATATATTTTGACAAGAAAGGTGGTGCTACAGTGGCAGCTCGCCAGGGGACGCGGGTGAATCACCGCTTTCAAATATTAAGCATTTTATAATCTATATTTTAATTATAAAAATATAAATTCACATTATTTACTTAATTATAGCATTATTTTTTATCAAAACTGCATTATATACTCAAAAAATAATAATGACTTAAAGACGTAGCGCGCTGAACCTCTTTTCATAAGAGCGACCTGTTGAGGAACCACAATCAACAGTAACAAATTCCGCATCAGACTTCCCCCGCACGCCGGCTTTCGGGCTTAGATTTGTTTACGGCAGTCGCTATGGCAACGCAATGGTGAATATCCGTAAGCCAAATGGAGATGGGAGCGGCATAAACTGCTGCTGCAGCCTGCAGGCGCTTGTTTGCTTGTTATAGAATTAATGTAAATTAGTGCGCTCGGATCATCGGAACCGGATGCAGTTTTGCATCGAACAAATCGAATCGAAATTAACTTTAAGATATAGGTACATAACTGTTTTTTAAAAACAAAAAATATATTTAAAATCTCATAAATTCATATTATTTCCACTAAGTATTAAAAAACGCTCCAAAGCTATGGATAATTAACATCATAAAAAGGTTAAAAAATAGCCATTTTGGGCGTGGCACCCCGAAAAATTTTCCTCTGTAGTGCTATAAATGTAAAAGCTTTAATATTTTTCCTAAATATTTACAATCTGATAACAGAAAAAGCAAGATGCTTTCATGTTCGTGAGAAAGGAACTGCTCTTCCCCTCAGGTTTTTATTTGTGTAGCAGCAGAGAAGAAGGAAATCCTGAGATTTTAATTTTTGAAATGTGTATTTAAATCATTGATTTTTTTATGCGATATTATTAGTTACAATACTTTTTCTTTTTGTATAAAGATAAGCTTTTGAAATTATATAGTTTTTCTTTAGTAATAATACTTTTCAAAATGTTGGTTTCTTTTATTTAAAAAATTAAACAGGATTAGTTATTTAATATATATATTTGTACCATTTTTAAAAGATAAAAAACCTACATTAGAAAAAATTAAACATTTAATTTGGCCAATTTGCACAAAAACAGCGAAAAATTTTTTTTATTTAAAGTTAATATGTTTATATTAATGGCAGTTAATATATTTATATTAATGGCCCCTAAAAGAATCTTTTCATAATCTTGGTCTTTATATCATGCAGTTTTTGTTGTTTTGTAGACATGACGACTGAAACCAACGCAGGACTATATTGAAACGAAGGAATCGCATTTTTTTAGGTTTCGATCGGACCACTAGAAGCAGCTGCATTTATGCACCAAACTCAAAACCTAAGGTCTAACTTATGCTAAATAAAAAAACTAAACTAAACAATGAGTTACCATAAAACATTTGAACCTAGGACATCTGACTTAACCTATATCTGATTTCTTTGGGGGCGCTGCATTGGGGAGATTTTTGGAGGTCGGTCTATTCGCTTTTTAAGGTTTTTCACTACACACTAAGGCAAATTCCGAATGAGGATCGCAACCAATCAATAATTTTGGTCGGTAACCTTAAATATAAAGCTCAAACGGTCAAATCTCTGGTTAATGGGTTTGCAGTTATACTATTAGCAAATTTAATTATAGATTTTGAACAGGCTGGAATCTTTCGAAAATTTGACATTTAATGAAAAACGACTATATTTAAATGGATCTTAATATACAGGATCTTCCATCACACAAAATTAAAAAGAAACATGAAATTTTCGACATTCGTTTCAGTTTTTTTGTGAGCAGATTGATATGACTTGGGATTTAATTTTACACATTTTATATTAAATATCAAATCCAATATGAAGACGCAAGGACTTAAAATATAGCGGTCCATTGCATACCTCAATATAAAGTATAAAACAAAATATTTTATTAAAAATATATATTTAAAAATAAAAACCAATAAATTTCCTTGGCAAGTTTTTGTGGTTCAAAAACCCACAAGAAAGAAACAGCTATATTTTTTGAGCTAATAAATGCACTGAAAAAATACATACTTGCAGTTTGAGGTGTTTTATTCGTTTTAAACGAAGCGTAGGCATTTCTTTTGTATGCGTCAAAGAAATATTTTATTTTCGTCGCCGGAAAGTAAATGTGTCTGTCTAAATATGCGTCTATATGTGTTTTTAAAGTTCAACTGCATAAAAAAGAAATACATTAGATTTCTGTATAACTGTAACGATATTAATCGCAAGCGTTAACGGTATTTTCAAAGCCTGAATATGTGATCCAAAAATTATTTAATGTTAAGTATAAAATGTGCATTCCTCTTACGTGGAAAGAACAAAGCAATGCATATTTTGTTACAAAAATATTTATATTTATATAAATAAAATAAAGAAAGAAAATTACCTTCTTCTCTACATAATATTTAGAACCAAATAAGTAAACCAATATCAGTTGTGTGAAGCGAAGCCCCCTCGTCACGTAATATATAATATTTATCATATACATTTATCTTCATTTAAAAAACAATATTTAAAATATTACGCATATACAACAAAATTATTTATTATTTTTGCTAGTTTTAACGTCTTGCCTTCCATACAAGTTACGATTATGTTATATTTTTAATTGTGACTGGCTTTTTTATTATCCATTGCCTTTTTTTCATCGATTTTGCGAAAAAAAATACTACTGTTATTGTTATATTCTTTCTGGATGTCTTTAGAAAGTCCACCTACAAAAACAATCCTAAAATGCGAGCTTTCTAATTTTACTAATTTGAAAGTTTCAGATCATTATAAATATTGTAATATCCAGGATATTATAATTCAATATTATATTAAAAATTTACTTGATGTGCACAAAATCTTTTACATTACTAACTACTAGCAAATTTTGAATAACAGGAGTAAGATAACAATTACATGGTGGTTCTTACATAAGGACTAGCTATTTGAAGAAAACGTTTTGCACCGTAAGTAACCATGCGAAAACTCTCTAATGATAGACCTCTTGACTGCAAGTTTATTGTTTTATAAACAAACCGACTTTCGAAAAATGCTCCGAACGCCAGACAATTAGTGACATTTTTATGTGATATTTACATCAGTGGGAAATGCTATGGTGTGGTTGGTTTACGCCCGATCATTGGCGGAACATCAGTACCAATTTAGTGTACAAGAGCATTCATTTACTGCCATTTTATCTATACATATTAATATTATTGACATGTGGAGGTAGCTAGTATAATATCAATATTAATATAAAAAAAACTTTCTAAGCTCTCGCCAAATACCGAATTAGAAAAAATATTTAAACTTGATACATACACTAAAAAACAAATAAAAAAAAAAAAAAATATATATATATATATATATATATATATATATATATATGTCCTTTCTTATTAGGGTCGAGCTTTAACCCCCTCACCCCAAATCTGATGTCATAACTTCGCCCATTAGCAGCGCCTTCTAAGATTAATACTATAACTTAATAATAAATTTTTGAATAAAAAATATAAAAACCACCCTTTTATAAAGTGAACTAACAAGTAAAAAATTGGTAAATTTCCTTTATCCGGAACCTTCCTCGTTATGAATATGTTCCTTTATTGGGAATAGTGAAGGGTGACCCAATTTAATTCAATACATAGTCATTTATAGTAACACATATACTGTCTTTTCAAATATTTATATTGGACCCCATTTTGTTCGAACATATTGGATTCCTACAAATATTTTGCCAGTTTCTACTTATAACCACACTTGATTTTTGGGCATAATTTAAAATAAATTCGATAATCAGTTTTTACATTGACACACACTGCGATTTTGTTACGTCATGTTGAACTCTTACCAGTTTATCCATACATCATACTTAATTTTTCTCCAAAATTTAAAGTCTTGACGTTGATTTTTTAAAACATTTTATTTGATGATTTTTTTAACGTTTCACTAGGCCGCCGTCTCGTTCCGACATATTGAATTTTTACCAAAGTATAACCGGGTCATTCCTATATGACCCATAATTCTTGACTAAAATTTGATGTCAATCTAATGAGTAGTTTTTAAGCTGTCGCAAACTGATAGACAACCTGACACACGGACTGAGGAAACTGAACATATTTTTTGGCATCTAGGGAAGCTAAAACGCGAAGATATGTAAAACCTGAGAGCGTGATTTTTTCAGATTACAAAAATTTTATTTGGCCGCCTTTTTCTTCCGCCATCTTGAATTATATAATGATGGTACTGGGAAGTAATCAATATTAGCGGTATATATAAAAAACTCAAAACAGTGGCGCACCCAGGAGGGGTTTGGGGGGTTAGGACCCCCCTCCCCCGAAATATGTAGCAAAAGGGATAAAAACCGAAAGAGTAGAAAAAATATTCCAGTTTCCCCGAAAGATAAAATATTTCGGTATTTCCAAAATTTTATACCATCAGAAAGACCACAAAAACTAACATAAAAATGTAGAATCCAAATTTGTACAATATACATTATACTGAATACTCTATTTTTAGAAAATGAAGATGTTATCATTATATATTATTTCTGGGATATCTAATGTAAATACAAATATTTTTACGAAATTACTTTTTTTGGTAAGTTTACTTTTGTAGTTTGAAGTTTTGGAAGTTTTATTCGGTATAAACGAGGTATTCAAAAATTACACATTAAGTGGAAACTCTCTACACAATATTATAATATATATGTAGCAAAAAGAATTTAATTACAGGTAATGCATCTTGATTTAAACTACCCGAAACCCGAATTCCAAACTAACTGGCACCAGTGCATAGTTAGTAAGTTTCTCATAAAATCTGACAGTGACAGTAGTGTAGTGACTGTACTGACATTACTATCGGTACAAAGAAACGAATCAAACTAAACGATATTGCCGAGCCCGAATCAAAGTGCTCTTTTTACTTCCCTTGCAATCGTGAAAAAATCACCCTCTAAGATTTTTTTAGATCTTCACGTTTCAGGATCCCTAGATGCCGAAAAATATGTTTTCTCAATTCCGTTGGTCTGCCTGTCTGTCTGTTTGCGGCATAGCTAAAAAACTAGTTACCCCATTGACTTCCAATTATGGTCAAAAATTAGGGGACATATGAGAATGACCTTGTAAACAAAACATTATGGTAAAAATCCCATATGGCCGAACAATATTAAAAAAATTTTTACTTAAAAAACTAATTATCCAGTTTACTTCAAATTTTTTATAAAAATCAAGTGTTACATAGGAGTGAACGGGTAATAGTTTGGTATGAATCTAAGATAGCAAAACAAAATAGCGGCCTAATAAAATATATTTTAAAAATCAGCCTTAAACCTATTAAATTATTTTCAATTTGTGTGCAAAAATTAAGTGTGATATAGAGATAAACTGGTAAAGTTGTGGTACGAATTTAAAATGGCGGCCAAATAAAATTTTTAAAAAAAAAAGGTAAAAAAATGTGGTTCAATTGACTTTAAATTTTGCAGAAATATTAAATGTGAAAATGGTATAAACTGGTACGAATTCAACATGTTGTCGCAAAATGGCAGTATGTGTCAATGTAAAAATAACTTATTGAATTTATTTTAAATTATGCCCAAAAGTCAAGTGTGGCATAGGTAGAAAGAAACTGATAAACTATTGGTAGGATTCCCATATAATTGAACAAAATGGCGCGCAATAAAAATATTTGAAAATACAGTATATGTAACACATATACAATATGTCCTAGATTCGCTTCTCTATATAGGGATCTCGGCTCCTATTATACCAACAGCAAAGGTTAAATGGGGAAAGTTTTAGAGGAAACTTATTGCATTCGACATCTGGCTTCAGATTTACGATCGATCAATAAGTTTGGGAACTATCGGCGAAAAACCGAAAATGGCGGATTTCGCCAGTATATCCAGAACGGTAAATTTGACAGCTGTCAAAATGTGACATTATTCGGACACATTTTTAAGACAAATAAGATGGCGTATACGACACGTCTTCATTGTTTTTTGTTAACCCGCAACCCGCCTCAACTTTCATTTTTCTTATGACCGCCATATTGGATTTTTCGATTTTTGGAAAGAGCTTAAAATTTCCAGTCTAGTGATATCTTACAAGTGCATTAAAGATTTTAGTGTCATCAAAATATCACACTTCGTAAATTAGGTTTCAATGTTTTTAAAGGAGGCCATGATTTATTTGTCACAAGATTACATTAATAAGTAAGTAATGTATCGAACGCATTGAATTTTCAATACAACATGAACGTAAATAACGACTTAAAAAATGTAAATGAGCTTTAACTACTTTGTAAGTGGGTAACATTTATTTATAAATTTGCAAAATGACGTCCATTTGCATCGAGACATTTTTGACAATTGGTGACTGTTTTTCGTCCAACCCTGGTAAGTGTATTTCGGTTAATATTTCTAAATGTGTCCAGAACTCTTTGTTTCAGGATTTCTATGGTCACGGGGGGATCAAATTTATAGATTTCATTCTTCGTGTGACCCCAGAGGTAGAAATCCAAGGGCGACATTAATTAGACATTTGATTAATATGGTATTTTTTTCATAACGCGAGAACCCGGGTAATAATAAATCATTAAATTCAGACAATCAAAATAATTTTAGAGAATTAGCTAAATCTGCAAAAAATTTAGATAAAGTGTTAATAAATTTATAGAACCCAATTCTATTTTTATAGGTTCTTCGAAACTACAATACAAAATGATTGAATAAAAATGCGATACAATATCAAAAAGTAAGTTGACTGACTAGAGTAGAACGTTTTACTTTTTTTTTAATTAGATTATACTCTTTTAGTATCATTAAAGAACTAAACGAAAAAAAAAGATTATTTGACCATCATTTGGTGCCTTTTTAAAAAAGATTGGTTAGATTAACTTACCAATAATCCCACATCAAACATTACTTCCAAATCTGATCTGTAGACGTTTAAAGACTCCACAATTCGTGAACCTGCTCTCATCGGACCACAAGACATGATTTACAAAATCAGGATTTTCATTACATCTCCTAGTATACGACTCACAGAACTGTAGTCGTCTGGGAAAACCAGTTTCCTTAAGTCCTTGTACTATTATGTATGGATGGTACTTATTCTTTTTTAAAACTCTCTGTACTCTTGATTTTGGCACATTAGTTTCCTGTTCTACAGTTCTTAACCATGCACTAGGGTTTTCTTTGATAACTTGTAAAATGTTTCTGTCTCGATTTTCATTGTTATTATTGTATCCGCTTCTACTATGCCGTCGTTCAGGGTACATCTCCAAATACCTTGCTGAGGTAACGTCGGCGTTTCTGTATGACTGAAAGTTCAGAGGTAACATGTCAACCTTTTCTTCATTTGAATACAGAATGCCGGCCATTTTCTATAGGTTTTGACAATTTATGTGTCAGATTTATGATTTTATTGGGATAAAAGCGTACCTACTACTTATTAAAACGCAGCTTTGATACTTTCAACTATTTAACTTAACGTCAAAGTCAAAATCCAATTTTGTTACATACTTTAAATCATGGCCTCCTTAGAAAAAACTGAAACCTAACTTTACGAAGTGTAATTTTTCGATGATACTAAAATCTTTAATGCACTTGTGAAATATCACTAGACTGGAAAATATAAAAAACATATGGCGACCATAAGAAAAATGAAAATTGAGGCGAGTTGCGGGTTAACAAAAAACAATGAAGACGTGTCGTATATGCCATCTTATTTGGCTTAAAATTGTGTCCGAATAATGTTAAATTTTGGCAGCTGTCAAACTTACCGTTCTGGATATACTGGCCAAAAACGAAATCCGCCAATTTCGGTTTTTCCCCGATATTTTCTCTAAAACTTTCCCCATTTAACCTTTGCTGTAGGTATAATAGGAGCCGAGATCCCTGTATAGAGAAGCGAATCTGGGACACACTGTATACTGTCACTATGTACTGAACTAAATTGGGTCACACTTCACTATTCCTAACAAATGGAAAAAAATCATAACGGGAAGTTCCGGGTAAAGGAAATTTACCGATTTTTTTATTTTTATGTTATGCTCCTGAGTCTGAGATATAAATCTAAAATGTCAAAGCGAGAACTCGACCTACTTGACTTCCCAGAAGTCTAAAAGTAATACTAGGCTAGTATGTTGAACATATTTAAAAATGTAATTTTAAGGCTAAAATGACCGCAACAAAAAATATACAAGGTGACATTTAAAATATTGGGGTAAAATGCTCTATCGATTAAACAAGAGTGAGTGAAAAAATTAAAAAATTAATTTATTTTGGACTTATTAAAACAAATATTTTATAAATAGTGGCTGTATTTTTTGTATTTTTTGTTACCCAGTATATAAGAAAAAGGATTGGATTGAAACACCGGTCTTCACCACGCGATCCCACCTAATAGTATTATTAAGTGAGTGTAATTAAAATTATTAATTACACTCACACTGTTCCAAAAGGTGACCCCTGACACCAATTCTAAATAATCTATCTAAAAGTAATTTACGACACAGTATGACAAATGCTTTGGTCAGGTCCATGAAGACAGACACACATTTTTTTAATATTTAGTTAAGAAAGTATGTTGCTAAATAGAGTAAAAGCAGTATTTTCGGTACATATTCCTGTCTTAAACCCGAAATGAATTTTATAAAGCAAGTTATTGGATTTCAAGAATTGAACTAGTCTTTTTAAGCAATTTGCTAAATGTGGTTAATTACTTATCGGTAGTTAATTAGTCGCTGCTGGATGAATGAGTTTTAATGTAGGTGGTGTTGTTTTTTAAGACGTTAAATTTTTTCGTCTTTATTATTTACAGGTTTAAAAAATATTGGTTTATTTGAAGTTAGTTTAGGGTACAAAGTTTTTTTTTTAAGTTTAATATTATTAGCCAATGATTTTCAAATATAAGCAGGAAATTGTTGAAAATATTGGCATTTTGTTGATAACTGCGTGTTTCATCTCCTATGTTGTTTGTTAGTATTTCAAATTTGTTTTTGTTAAGTTGTTTTATTTGTTATTTTTTATACTCCAAATGTGTCTATAGTCTAAGCAAAATCTCCAATTTTTGTTTTATAATAGTAATTTTTTGTTTTTTTCTTAAAGCTGATTGCCAGAGTTTCGATATTTCTTATAGTTTTCATGTTGATGTTCGGTAAAATTATTTAAAAGTTGTTGTTTTCATGGCTTTTACTTTTCTAAATTTGTTTTTAATAGTAAGGATTTTATCACTTTTTTATAGTCCTTTAAAATACTTAGAAAACAAGAAATCCTTGCACGTCATTTATGGAGTGGCAAATTTTTCATGTTTAACATGTTTAGGATTTATTTAAAGTTGCATCGTCTAACTTCTGAAATAGTTTTCTGTTACGATATAATTTTTTATGATCTATTGTATTTGAAATTCCTGCCATATAATGACGATCTGTGAAATAACTGCAAAGTAAAAGATGTAAACGTATATGTCCTAGTACTTTCCTCAACAATGTGACCATGTACGATTCATGAAATCTAAGTATTCGTTAACAAATTTTTCTGTTAAGAAATAAGTTTATATTTATATCTTCTATAAATATTTCAATATGTTTATTTTCAAGCTATTTTTAGTATATTTTAAAAAGAAGTTTTCTCGAGCTGAGCAAAAAAACGTTATTAGAAATAAAAATTCAATTTACATATATTTATGTTACGTAAAACAACATATTATTTATTATTTTATTTTTGATTTGGACGTCTTTCTTTCGTATATATAGTTGTTCTATTAAAATAAGTCTATTGTGTTAAACGTGTCATTTAATTAGTTTAATAAAGAAATAATGTCTCTAAACTATAATATTAATATACATACGCATACATATGTACAAATATACAAACAAATTCGTAGCCATATCAATGGATCGACATTATTATTACGGTCCGCCACTGAGCGCGTGAGATAAATTCATATACAAATAGCCAAATAAACATAGAGGGAACTGTTACCCGAGACGTCAGATTTGAAATTTAAAATTATCCCATAGCGAGCTACTTCACACCGAACGGCTTTGTTTCGGTTTTAAATCTGTGCAGCATTTTTAAAAGCATTCAGATAGGGTTAATGACATGAATTTATGGTTCGATCGTGGAAACGCAAAGAAATATATCTGGTTTCGATACGAAAAAATCCAAAAAATTTCGTATGGAAATTTTTCCGGCAGTTGCAATTCGCAATAAAGAGAATATGTATTATACTGGAAAAACACTGTTCGGTTTACAACTGTTTATAAAATGGTGGGCTTTTTCCTAGTTAAATAATATTAGCCCCCAGCTTAAAATTAGAACATATTTGTTCCTAGAAGAAATACATTTATTTATTAAATATATAACATGACCCACTCACATCTCATCGACCCTAAATAGTTTGCTGTTTCAGGAAACATAAGGAAATAAAGCTTCACAAAAAATCGGTATTATTTCCTTTTGTATATAAATAATTTTATTTCGTCATGATGAAGTCGCATCAAAATTTTACCAGTTCCCTATAGCACATTTATTTCTTATTTGCAAAATTTGAAATCATACATAAAGTAAAAAAAAAATCGTTAACCGGTAAGTAGTTTTTTCAAACTGATTTTTTAAGCTTTTTTCGTCTTCTATTTTATTTCAAAATCTTACTTTTTTCATAAAATTTGAGGTAATTTTTTTTTAACATTTTACTAGGCTGCCATTTTGCTCCACCATATTGAAGTTTTACCGAAATGTTACCACTTCATCCCCATATGATGCTTAATTTTCGGTTAAAAATTAAAGTCAATCGGGTATTTTTTAGGTAATCCGTGAACAGGCATACAGACCGACGGAATTGAAAAAACATGCTTTTTGGCATCTAGGGACCCTGAAACGTGAAGATCTGAAGAAATCTCGGAAGGTATTTTTTCACGATTACAATACTTCTCTCTTACCAGGGAAATAAAAAGTAATCACTGTTATCATCATCAATATTCTCGGAATTCGCGGCCAATGTTTAGATTGCTTGGTCTTTAACCGGGTTTCGAATGATGCTGACAAGGCGTTTGAGATAGAAAAGAACCTATACTGAAAAAAAAATCGTTAAACTGGTTACATATGATATAACACAGTTTATACTGGGTGTTCAGTTAAGGGCGGTCACTATCCATATCTCAAAAGTCTTTTATATTACTGTCTTGCAAAAAAACAGTATATATAACAAACGTGGCCACGAGCTATTGACTGGAAATATTTTGTTTCTAAACTAACCTAGGTATAACCTTTATTACCTCGCTGGGAAGCTGTGCTAATTTCTTATCACTTTGGTTCTAAATTTATGGTCGTAGTACCCATAATAAGGGTGGGGGGAGCTGTTGACTTAAGATATATTTAAACCGCTATATCTTCTAAAAATGTTATCCAAATTGAATATGTCTAATTTAAAAGGGAATTTCAAGCTGTTTTAGGACTCGGTAGTATTACTCCCTAGTTTTTCACAAATTGGTGAGATGGCTTTGTTTGCAACAATTACAGTTCTTTCTAATTTCCTTTAAATTTTTGATTGGAAGGTTATACTTCGAATCGAATAACTATCGATATTTAAAAAATATAAATAAAATAGTTTTCCAATAATTACCGATGGGCATCAAATAATACCGATAGGCAGCCGATAACTATCGATAGTTACTAATAAGCTTACATACGAAGGTGAGAATCTTTTTTTTGATCGTTGAATTGTTTGATTTATTTGCAGGACGTACCCTCCCTAGGAATGGCTCCCAAAAACCGCCTTTGTTGCAACTATCGATAAGTTACAATAAAGTATTAATAGATACCAATAACTATCGATCACTAAAATGTGTCGTAGTATGTAGTATTTTTTAACCAAAATATTTTGGACTGATTAAGCCACATTTGCCAGCAATGAAAAAGTTAATCTTTACGACATGCATATTAGTGGTCTGCCATTTAACTGGATGCGTGAAATTGACCACCAAGCGTCAATGTTGGGTGGGGAATTATCGAAGAAGAAAATATTGAATCTTTTATTTTCGATAATAATATTAATGGTGAACAATATATATATATGCTGAGTTGGATGCTGGAAAGTTGGGATTCATTTAAGGGGTTATATATATATATATATATATATATATATATATATATATATATATATATATATATATATATAATATATATATATATATATATATATATATATATATATATATATATATATATATATATATATATATATATATATGTGTTTTCACCGGGTGTACATCCTGCGATCATGATTTCTGAAAAGAACAGTTTTGTCGTTTCGCCAAAATCACATTTGGGAGCTTTCTTTCTCGCGTCCGAATAGAGACAGTCTCTATTCGAAAATGCCAAATGTGATTTTGGCGAAACGTCAGCAAAACTGTTCTTTTCAGAACGACAGTAGTGAACGGATGTACACCCGGAATGAAAACACATTGTATTTTTCCATCCGTGAAGGAGTAAAAATCAACATATATATATATATATATATATATATATATATATATATATATATATATATGTTTGTTATCTAGTTACCTACAAACGTTTGTTGTTGTTTACTTGTGTAATATACCTTTTACTCTTATATTGTTGTTTTGGCACGTTGGCCTTAAACACACTCCAAACTTCGGTTCTGGCAAAGTTTGGGAAAGTCCTAAGCCTAGATAAAGTGTGGAGGGAGGAAAGTCGAAAGTAAGTAAATAATCTATAATTAATTATAAACAATTTAATAAAACTGTAAAGAATAATCTGCCCAGTACTCCAAAATAATATTGTTTTCATATTCCGTTCGACCAACCCTAATAGATTTTAATGCCGGTTTTAAGAGGATATCAGAATAACTCTTAAACGTATCGTAACTAATATATATTCTTTTTCGGTACGACTATTGGAAAATCAGTGTTTTTATATACTCTATTTTTTTGTTGTAAAAGTTTCTTTTTGTTTATTAAAAAACTTTCCGACAATCTTAACGAAAAAACAACATATTTTTACTCGAGTCAGATTTTTCCTCGTCGAAAACTAAGACCTTCAAAATTCGATGCATTTTGAAGGTAAACTGTCATACTTTGTATTTTCCTGATCTTTCCGCTCTTTTGCTAGACTAATTAAGTCCCTCTTAAAGGCCCACATCGATCTGTAATATATCATGTGATTTGTATGCAGCTGCAGAGACGAAATTTTAAAATCACTCCGATATCCTCGTTATTATTCTTTCGTCCGAAGAACACCTACGTATTAATTCACTTATTTTGCAATAGCTTAAAAAATAACGAGTAAAGATATCGATATGCCGTTTTCGCCAAAATATCAGTGTTTTATTACTCTTTATAACTAGTGGAAGAGAAGTATAACCTTCCACTTAAAAAAAAATTAAGAAAATTGGAAAAAATTGTAGTCGTTTATAACAACGCCATCTAACCAATTTGTGAAAAACTAGGGGAGTGTCGCACGATCCGAATCCTAAAACAGCTTGAAATTCGTTTTTAAATAATCCTAGGCTCATTGAATTTGGATAAGGGATACAGAAGACACAGTAATTTAAATATTTCATAAGTCAAAAGCTCCCCCACCTTTATTAAAGGTGACATGACAAAAAGTCTGAAGCAAAACTCAGATTTTCTATGAAATAATTAAAAGTTATATCTGGTTCTGGAAGTTTTCACTCCATCACCCGTGCCTTTTTACGGTCAAAATATCCACTCCGGTGTTGGCTAATAGTGATATAGAAGACCTTCTAAAGCAGTGGCCGATATATTGTTCTGGATTGGATAATTTTAAACAAAGCAATAGTCTTACCTCCAAAAGTGTTTATTCCCACTGGCTGGTTTGTACATTTACCGTTCTTAAACACACACGAAGAAACGATCATGATCAACGTGTTCGGGGCGTAACTTGACGTAATTTCGGACAATTTCCACCATATCTAAACCTCTAGTGTCTCCTGATGTTGCAAATCGAAAACGCGCACCTTGATCATAATTAATATCCACATTTTTTCTAATAGACATCACACTCCTCCACATTTTACTTACAGCTGATTGAGATATAGGCGCTCTGTTTGAGTATTTATTGTTAACCAATTCACAAACTTGGTGTTGGTACGCATTCTATCTTCATAGCCAATCATCATTAATATTTATATGCATTCTCTTTCACTTAATCGTACCATTTCACACAAAAAATATTTTTAATGGAACAAATGTTTACTTTTGACAGTGAATCAACATCAAAATTACGTAAAATATGTAACAGGTAACAATGATATTAATGTTAACGCTTTCAGTAGATTTAAGTTTGTTTAATTCTTAATATGAACTGCGTTCGGATATGAAGGGTACATAGTGCTAAATTTTGCAACTTCTTGCAACTGGAATTTTTATTTCTTCATATTACTATTTCGCAATTAAACAAACATTAAATTACTTTTTATTAATTTTTCATTACATATTCTTAGGATTTTGTTTAGATAGCACCTATTTCTTCCGCTTTGTTAAATATTTTTATCATCTAATAGATCGATACAAGCTCAAGTAGTGCACAATGTTTTGAAAGAATTTGAAGATCGCCTAGGATATTGTCAGGATGTTGCTGGTGATCAATTTCACCAATTTTAAAATCAATATTGCATAATTTTGTCACACATTATTTAAAGTTAAGACTTTTTGTATTATAATTTAAATTTATTCCAACCTGACCTTGCCTGAATTTTTTATAGTTATAGTTAATTGGAGATACCCAATAATGATCGATAAGTGGAAGTAATTTTTAAGGGTGAAAAAATAACTGATTTTTCAATTTTATTCAAAAAGGGTAAGAGCTAGAAGAAAAAAATGTCGAATAAAAATTGTAGAGCATTAAAGTTTAAGTAAAAATTATGTAGGTACTCTTTGTTACTACACAAAATTAATAGAGTTAAAGTCATAACAATTAATGCCTTTTTCAATTTTTATTTTTTTATGTAAACGATTTAATAACGTTAAACATTTTTTTGTATGACTAAAAAATAAAAGCTATTTTTCAATATTTACAATAATGCATTAAATGTTATAGAAAAGAAAGATTTTACCATTATTAAGTCGTTTAAATTGAAAATTAAAAAATAAAAATTGTTATAAATTTTTAATTAACAATAAAGAATTCTCTGAAAAGAAAGTTTTTTTTTAATAGATTAAAGAATAAAAAATCATTAATTGTTCAAATTTTCAGTTTGCAATGATTTTTTAGACTTTTAGGTCATTTCACCCTTTAACTTCTAATATATAATAATAATATATATGTAATATACACTAATTGCATTTTCCAGGGGGTAAGCGCCCCCTTCCCCCCTCCTCCAGAAGCCTATGCTGAGTACTTATCACAGCTCTGCATAAGCGATCATTTAAAAAAATGCATTATTTTATCTGATGATCACTCTTTTAAATATAAAAGCAATATCCTTATTACTCAGTTACCTCATAAAGAATCTCGATTTCTCGGCTCCTGCGAATCGGCTTTTAATAAATCGAAAATTTTCTGAAAAACTACACAATTACCTTTCATTTCATATCGCATACATTTCTATGTTCTTAAAACGGAGCTACTTGGATGATTTTATGGGTATTTTATCACTTCTGTTAGTGTTGCCCTTCCTGTCAGGTATTTATCAAATATTCGGAATCCTAACAGGTAACAGCAGTTTTCAATATAGCAATATTGTTTGTCTACCTATAAAGCAACTTTTTATATTTGTTTCGTTTGTGTATCTTATAATACCCCCTTTGCTTGTCGTCGCTCCCCCTAAATGTATATCGATTGACCTATGCAACCTAACTAAATCAGTGCCTATATTGGTAAAAGAACACGTTTTTTGCAATGTTGTTACTAGCATGCAGTATTTCCAGTTAGACGGGGTTTCTAAGACCTCAACACCTTTTTTTGTCTTTGAAGACAAATGGAAGGATTAGGATTTCTTTATGTGCTCCTAACAAAAAAAAACTATAAAAAGAAAAAAGATATATTTTATACTTTCATTATTATTATTTTTTTAATACTAAAATACTGGTAAGAAGAGCTGTAACCGTTAAAAAAAATTGAACTTTTAAAAAATAAATTACTAGATCTTACATATATCTCGAAAACAAAGAATTTCAGGAATCTGAAAGGTTCTATTGTTACTGACTATGCGGTTCTTTCCCTTTCCACCGTATCTATTTAACTATCATCCAACATCCAAAGATAAAGTTTCGACTCGGGACGAACATATGGGACAACAATGCATCTATTTTCAAGGGAAATTACTAAATAACGAGCATGAATAAGCCAGAACAGTTTTGTTCACCGCTGCATTGCCGCATACCACAGTTTATATATTTAAAGCCATGGAGTTCAGTTGTGCATTCCTTTAGTCGCCTCTTATCTCCGAGTCAATTAGTTACACGATGAATTACTGGAAATTAGGTTTTCGTTAGGGAAAATTAGCAATTATATTTTAACGGTACGGCTCTTTTATAACATATCTACCACAATACCACATCATTATGTGTTTAAATTTTTTTTGACCAATTAGTTGTTATGAGGGAAACTTTCAGTACTTTAAAATCCTATTAATAAGTATACGTAAAGTTCCTAATTTGTATATCTTTTTAATTACCCACGGCAAAGAGTAGGAATTATAAAGAGGTGACAATGTAAAACGATTTTTACCTTGGCTCTCAATGATCTTGAACCTTTATTCATGAATTGCACGATTGCCGGTTGTTACGCCATTTCGGCGTAAACTATGGTAATACTCCTGATTTATTTTATTTTACTCGTAGAAATAATACATTTTTAATATTTAGGAGATTAAAATAATAAAAAGAAACTTGTTTTGTTAAATAATCAAGGCTGCAATACACACTTACTATGCGAATTTATAACATGTTATCACAAACAACTTTGTTATTTTTTAATACGTTTAAAATATGACATACACTAAAACACATAAATATTTCATCAAGATATAAATAAATACTTTTGTAATAATAAACACTAGATAATAACGTATCAAACGCAATAATTTAAATTTTTCGAGATGGGGCGTTTTTTTCGGATTTCGTATAAGTTCGTTCACGGGCAATATCCAAGTACGGGATGTTACTTAAAAAAAAAAATAAAAAAGGGGCAAAAAATGGGTGAAGGTTTTTTGCGGATACGAAACTCTGACTACTTTGTCAAGGTAAAAAGGGGGTTTGTTGGGGAATATAAAGGAAATTTAAAATCAATATAATATACCTAATAACGAGAAAGCGGTCGAAATGTTTCCGTTTTTTTAATTTTCCCATATTTCCCTATTTTTTTTTTCAAGAAGAGTAACGAGAGGCGGAAATAGTTTACGGGACCCCAAATCTCCTCCTAAGAATTGAAAAACCACATAGCAAAAGTTGCATCCCGGTATATACAGGGCCAGACATTTAGATATAAATTTGCAATTTCGTTTTCATATATTTTCTAACAGTTTTACGTTTGGCCCTGTAGCATATTAACGGTTGATCCTAGGCGAATCAAGTAAATATGGAAAGAAAAGTCCTTATTTCTTTTAGAGAGTGGTGTACAAATCATCTGATCAGGATCAGGGGTAAATTTTGAAAAATTTTTGAATCGTAGCGTTCACAAATTCTGTTTGCAATTTTCTGGCCCATCATATAGTCGTGTCGGTTCCTCCTGGGATAAAAACGATTAAATATATCAAAAATTCCATCTTTGTTCTGCAAGACTTAGATTCATTTTTTTTATCCGAAGCCGAAAAATTGGGTAAAATCTAATTTCAAGTAAAAGTGCATTAATTTTCTATTTGCCATTAAATTTATCATTTTTTAAAGTTGGCCTGGTTCTGCCAGCTGGGTAACTTTGAATGACTTGTCATAATAAGCAGGTTGACATTCTGTCGGACTTGCATTGTCTTTATTACATTGGTTTAACAACGGTCGAACTAAATCCAAATTCTAAAGCTACGTGCTTATATACTAGTCGTGTGCCTTGATGCGTGAAGTCTCCACCCCCTATTTACTTGAACAGCGGAGTTTTAGGAGGTCATTTTGAGCTAGAAGCGGCTTCCATATATTTGGAATATCGACGCTAGGCTTGTTAAAATGCCATAATTCCTACTTATGAAAGCTGCTTCTATAAACTTTCGTTTTCTCCAATGTTGCTCCCTATGCAAAATTTTAGCCTTCGACCACTGCATCCGGTGCTGGTTTGACCAGACGTGTTCTGCTTTGCAAAAGAACGATTCAAGTGAACAGTCCACTTTGTCTTACCACCTTCAAACGAACGTTGGAAGCCTGGTACGAGCCCGGTATCAATGAAAAATTCCGAAACTACGAAAAGATAAAGGAAACATTTGACCAGATAAATGACCCACATTTCTTTTCGGTGTGAAGCCCGCAATGATAATTTAATCCCAGTAGGTTTTAGACTTAAAGCACCAATTCCAGGAGAGAGGGTTAGACGTTTTTTAAACAATACCAGTAAAGCATTAATACGCTCACACATAAGTTATCATCGGTGGAAGAAATCCATTCTAGAGACCAAATCCATGCAAAGATATGAAGAAATCAAGGAGTATAGCTTAGAAGAAGATTATGGGACAATTTTCAACAAAATTGAAAAGACATGCGAAAGACTGCGATAACTGTTGCACACCAAACCAACACAAATTGCAGTAACTTCGATTTCGCCACCAAACAAGAGATGCTCGAAAGGCCATGGTCAACATATCAAAAAAAATGTTATCAGAGGCAGAAGAACAATTGTTGACCAAGGGTCTAAATTTCGCAGTAGCACTAAACCGCACACCAGTTTTGGAAATAATTGCAGGTGTGGAAACCATCAACATCCCTCAGTCTAAAGCAGATGAATTCCGGCATAAAATAAGAACCGTTTTGGATAAAAAGACAAAGATAATAAATAATATATCCAAACAAGAAGACACCACACTTAAACGTCTCCAAAAAGGTAGTTCCATAAAGATTCTTTCTGCAGGCAAAGGGAATGCTACACTAGTACACCGAAACATATATCCAGAAGATCGACGAAGTGTTGACGAAACGAAACTACAGAATACTACTGAAGGACCTTACAAGTGTAATCAAGAGCTAGATAACAGGGCATTGAGGAAATATTGTACCTACATCCCAGACAGGATACGCAGCAAGTTAACGCCACATTACAGCAAGCCACCTCATCTCTATGGTTTGCAAAGATACAGAAGCCAAACATACCTTTAAGACCACCTACTAGCTCCAGGGACTCACCAAGTGCTTTGGCCAAATATTTGTTAAAGATAATTCAACCTCCTTAGTTAAGAGGAATTCTTTTGTTCAAAAGCTGGTTGTCTTCGTAACTCCTACTTTCACGTGAAAAATTACAAAATGATCATCATATTAGGACACATTCCAATCCAAAGAAACATCACCCTTTCACACAATACTCTATATTAAGGGAACATCTGAAAAGATTCGAAGAATAGCCAGGGATTTCAACATCAAAACGGCTTTCAAATCGGGAAATACTTTAAGAAGCCTTCTGACCACAAACAAAGCCAAAGGACATCGACAAGAAAAAAGAATGCATTTACCAAATCCCGTGTAAGCGTGGTGAATTGTTCACCGGAGAAACAAAACACCCTCTTAGTGTAAGAGTCAAAGAGCATTTTAATCATACTCAAAAAGAAGAGACGTCAAGATCGGGAATAGCAGAACACGTCTGGTCAAACCAGCACCGGCTGCAGTAATCGGAGGTGAAAATTTTGCATAGAGACCAACACTGGCAACGCACACGACTATATATAAGCCCGTAGCTTTAGAGTTAGCATTTAGTTTAGGCTTGAAAACGATTGGGGATAATTACCATTCGAAGCGTTGTGAAACCAATGTAATAAAGATAGAACGAATTTGCAAACATCTTTTGATCTATCTGTCTTAAATGTGTTAAGGAGTGGTGAAAAAAGATAAAATAGAAAATCCTCTATAATTAAAGTTATAGCAACTATTTTATATACGAAATAAAGGTCCTTATAATACAAAATAATAAATACATGGATGGTGTAAAAACTTAAATGTATGTATATTTACGTATTAATTATTAAGGGATTTCGCCCTTTTAGATAATAATAAGAAATGCTTATTTCTTCCGGTATCTTTGGTAAGGTTAATAAAGTAGTTTCGAAATAATTGCTTTCTTCGATATAGGCAGGACTAGAATTAATTTTATTATTATTTTTTGCTTTATACCCTTGCGTTGTTGGGTATCAGTGTTGCTGATTTTATATGGTTTCGTGTTATATATTTATATACGGGGTGTTAATGCAATCCGGTTCTGAGGAGTGGCATTTTCCAGTCACAGATGGTTCAACAGCAGCTTTAATTTAATTTTTGACATTAAGTACACTGAGTATATAAAGTCGCCGCTTTTTGTAATTTCTAAAGCTGTTGCGAGCTATTATGTTTACGGTGACTGATAATCATCATCAGTGATCGTTAAGTGTTTTAGATATTTTACATATAGGGTATGATATCATTTTAGTTGTTTAAGGCATTCTGATTTGAGAGATGAAAAATATTTTCTTAGTGAAAATTTTAAACGATTGAAATATTTATTTTCCATTAAGACCATTAACCTATCATATTTGTAGTTTCCTATATGACAACTCATATATTGGATTATTAATATTATAAGGTATTGTAATCGCGAAATGTTTTGTTATTGTAATAGCGAAAAGTTGGGTTTTAGAGGACTTAGAGAACGAAAAAAATAATTGTTGAAATAAAATGATAATGCCTGTACGGATGTGTGTATATGTGTATACAGAATTCGCTCGAACGATAACATGAGAACAAACAAACCAATTTCCGTTTTCAAATTCGCATAAAAAATAGTATGGGTTAAAGTCCCACAAGAATTAGATCTTGTGAGCCATGGGCGTAGATCTTCGATATTTTTAAGAGGTATAATAAAGTAAAAGTCTTATTCCAAGAATGCACACACCGATAACAGTATACCTAATTGAAAACAGATTTAGTTAAGGTAATTGTTTTAAAAAATTGTTGAAGTCGACGTAGATAATGGATTTTTTTCGTTTATCTATATTTTAAAAACAAAGAAATATCTCAAATGTATATTAATGTTTGTATATAAATTTTTTTTCACCATAGAAGGTAGCTCTAAAATTACGAGGCAGCCTCCTGAAAACAAAAAAAGATATCCAAAAATGATTTATTTATTGATTTATCAATACAACAAAAATAAGTATCTTGTAATTTTTTTTGTATATCAAACAATAACTTAGAAGGATGAAAGAACTCTCATGAAAACGAAAAAAAAAAAAAAAAAAAAAAAAATATATATATATATATATATATATATATATATATATATATATATATATATTTATATATATTGCAAAAACATTTTTATTGTAAAGCGGTTACTTAGAAAAAACGATGAAACATGTTAAATTTCTTTTATCTCTTTTTACATTAAATATTTTCTTCAATATACCGGGTAGTCGTTGGGCATACAAGAATCCCCTAAAAATACAAATATTTTTTATATGCATAACGCTTAGCTTTAAAAAATGGTAAAACAGAACAAACGTATTTTCTTTTTTTACATACAAAAGCAATTTTTTGTATATAAGAGGTTCACTAGAAGTAGATCAAACAGCTCCCTAAAAACAAAATTAAAATTTTAGGTGAGGTGAAGATATTTTTTTTTATTTTGGAAACTATTAGTATTTTAAAAAAATTAATAAAAAAGATATGTTATTGTATATTTTTGTATATCGATTTGAACTTTCGTTATTAGATGGGGTGATAGTAATTTAGAAAAAGCATATAAATTATAACGGCTGTCAAAATGTTTTTAGTCTAACTTTTAAAAGGTTTAAAATATGGATTTTGGGGTTCAATGCTAGATAGAATATTCGATGTTCTCAAAAAAAAATGACAGCTGTTAAACTGTCAAAAATGGCAACATAATATAGGTCTGAAGCCTTATTTTCAAATGAAGTTATTAATTCAGACTTTAGCGGCTATTATTTATATCCTGCCCAATAGGGGCGGGGTTTCTACATAGATAATAATAATAATAACGTTTGATATTTACCATATGCATACATATATAAATACAATGCTGAAAATCATACAAATAAGGTAAATAAAAGCACGCATTCACTACCAATGCGCCTATAAACTAAACAATAAATTTTGTTAGCTAAATAATAAATAAGTAACAAAAATGTACTAAGATTATATTATTAGATACTGAAGAGAGGAAAGGGAAAAAAAAAGGAACACAAATACAAAAAAAGAAGAGTGAAGCTGAGAGTATTTCAAAAGCTATTGAGTGTTGAGTAACTGAGTAGTAATTTTCTTTTTAACACTTTGTAATGAAATAGAAGATTGTGATAATTTGTTTAATTTGCCGGACTTGTTCTGAGTTTCGTAATTATGCCGCTGCATTGAATGTTCCGTGCTTTCATGATTTTCTTGAATGTGTGTATACTTATTGTGTATATGTATAAACATTATAGTTTATCGCTATCTCCAAAATCGCACCCTTGAAACATTATGATACTGGAAGTTCCATTTAAAATGACAAACCAACTGTTATCTTTTTTACTTTCCAATTGTCATTTGTGGAGTTTGTTTTAAAACTCGTATGAATCCTTACTATATTTAATATTTTTCTTTATATTTTATTAAAATATAAAACTTGTGGACCTAGTTCAAAATATAAACAAAAATCCCTACATTAGAAAGGTATTATTACAATGCAAAATGGAAATACTAAATGTTTGTAATAATTGTAATTTCTTTTTCCTTTGCTTCACAAATCCGATTCTGTTTTTCTATTGATTATGAATTTAGGTTTGGTTTTCAGTCGATTATGTTTGAATGAATTAGTATCTACCTAATCATTCCATTTTTAAGAACCTTTTTTAGTTACTTTGTGTATTAGGTATTAAGTAAATATGCATGTTTAAACATCTATGACCAGAATTAAGACCAGAATTAACGACAATGTTTTTTTTACGGCAGTTAAGGGAGAACTGCACGCAAAAAGTGAAAAACTAGCGACAAGGGCTAGTCAAGTTCAAAGTAAGATGAAAAGGGACCTACGTATTAGAAAAAAACTTCCTGCAGGTCGGACCTCAAAAAAATGGGTTATGTATAGGCAATTTAAATTACATTTCGTTTAAAAATGGGTTACAAAGACATGAGTACGATTTACCATTTTAAATTTTGCAGTTACGTAGACAAAGGATCAATGAAAGGCGGTAAAGAGCCATTTTGTGGAAAAAAAATTATATACGACGGCATTTGCGTCAAAAAGTTGTCGAAAAATGGTCGAAAATGGACAAATCTACTTCTATTTTATAATTCTAGATTTGATTTTTTCATAAAAAATCGCATTTAGCGCCAAACTATACATATTTCCCTATTGAAATCACATTGAAGCTAATACATATCTCTTATAGTTTTAACACAATATTGCAGCGGCGGAAGGCTTGCAAATGATCCATAATACTGCGTGCAGTTTCCCTTTAACATAAATACAACATACAACCGCCTGTAAACACAACATACTTAAAAATAATAAATGATTAATAAAAGATGTATGAATTGAATCTTGTAGAACATAGTTGCTTTATCCAGTTATTTTTCGACTTAAAACATAACAAAATATATCTCTAAATAAAATAAAATAATATATAAAAACATCAAAACGTACAACATACCTACGGCCTACAGCTAATTAGCCGAAACCAAAAAATTACGAAGTAAACATTAGTTTGTACTACTAGGTACCCAATTTTACTGAGTAATTTAAAGAAGTATGCCAAACAATATAATAAATATACATATTCATAAAAATAAAAGAGTGGAAATAACAAAAGATCGCAATATAATAATATACAAAAATATTAGGATCGATTAGGAATATTAGGAGAAACTGTTCATTTGTTTCTAAAGCAGTAATGACTCAAAGTGTTGGTCAGATAAAGCATAACGCCGTGGAGTATTTAAAAACGTGGCAAAAGAGAACAGTCTTTCAACAGGTCCTGAAGATGGTAGCCGCCAGTAATGACTTCGATCGCTGTTTCGAACAAGTCGTAACTTTTCTTGCGGTAACTTAGTTACTTTTTGGAATCTAAGATACTTTTTTAAGTTACAAGATACAGTTCCTTTTAAAAAGTATCTAAGATACTGATTACTTTTTGCCAAAAATAAAGGAACTAAGATACAGAAACTTAGATACTTTAAAGTAACTAAGTTACTCTAAAGTAACTAAGATACTTTTTTTTGACAGCTCTAATTCAGGGTTAATAAAAAAAACTTCAAAAAGATCAGAATTGGAAAACTTGTATAAGTAAGGGTGAGGGGCAGCCATGTTAGGTTGGCAGGCGGGCGACCGATAATCTTGCAGGGGCTCTGACGCAACTGATGAAGTGATCTAGGTCAAAAAGGGAAATCTTTTTTTTTGTTGGCATTGTACCAATTTTTAGTAATGGAAGCTGTACAATAAAATTTTTTTTTTGTTTCATGTCTGTTTTTCAAAAAATACTAAGTAAATGACTGAGGGCCACTTTTATTCCACATCTTTTTTTAGACTTCTTTTGTTAGGTGTAAGAAACCACCATTGGCTATATATTATCCATTGTATTTTTCTTAAAAATACCAATAATGACCGCTAATATTTTACGGAATGGGAGGTAAAACGTCAGAAAATAATCTCATTTTGACTCGGTCCATTGCCAATATACCCGACGCATGTAATAACGTTTTTAATTGAAAAACAAGAATTACTTCCTATAATAACCCATAAATGTAGGTTTATATAGCTACCAGTTATCTTCAAGTTTATATTAATTTTTCAAAAAAAGGGCAACAAAAATTCATTCTGTGTCTGTGTATGACCTCGCCTTTCTCGGTATTTTCATTGATTCAAGAAAAAAGGCCCTAACCGGTCTCTCTCGGCAAAAGAGGAAAGCGCAGTGGCGGACCACACTCCGTTACGCTCACAGCGTCTTAGGGCGCTCGTTCGGATTTTTGTTTTGTGCGTAGTTTTTGAGTTGAAACCGTATCTTTAAGTTCGCGACTTAATTTTATATGGAGTTGCAATTTAATTCTTTCATTAATTGCTATATTTTTTACTAACTCTTTACTCATGTAAAATGAAACAATTTCTTGAGATGAATTAGATTCAAGTTTACTTTTAATTGTAAGTTTATAATTTATAAAATAGTTCTCCCTACTAACATGCTTGTAAATTAAGACTGAAATTTTGCAGAACATGGGTGGGATATAAAATATTTTCAAATCAAGAAAATAAATGCAGTATGCCTTATTATAGTAATAAAAATTTGAAATTTTATACATAAAAAACAAAAGAGAAAAACTGCTGTTAATAGAGTTTAAGGAGCTATACATTGTTAAAAGAAAAGTAAAAATTAGTTAAACACTATAATAAGAAAATAACTGGTGTAGTTACGACTATATAAAAAACATATTTATATAATTTCGTGCATAACTTTGTACTTACATAGAGACGTTTAAACAAAAACACTTTAAATGATACATGTAAAGACATAAAAAGTAAAAGACATTAAAAGGAATTGCTTAAAAGGTGATGCCTGGGTTTGTTTTTGAATATTTTTATGCAGATTGTGAATATCTTAAAATAGAGAAATTAACAGTTTTAAACTGTAATAGCTACAGCAAGGGGTCAGACTCATTGAAGGTGAACTAACTGGGCAATTCTATCACTAACATCAACAATTGGCATTCTTAAATAGTGAGATACAGATTTGTAAAACCCTGAGAGAATAATAACAACACTACTTACGTCATTTCGAGGACACCACCTGAACTCATCTTCAGCCAGAATTGACATCTCCAGATGCATGGGGGGAAGAGGAGTCATCTCCATGAAATAGACACATCTAAAACAAAAGATGAAATTAATAATATATTTCCGTAAAATGAATTTACCTCTGTACCAGCATCTGGCTAATATTTATAAGAACTATACTCCGCTATATTGAAGTCAGAAGCCACTTGCATAAACAGAAATAGATGAACGCTTTATACAAGAATCGAATGAGAAAACAAATTTACGGACGCTTTCAACGGCACTTAGTGGCGTCGGTGTAAAGCATCGATTTTTTTAACCACAAGAAATCTGCTAGGGAAATCGAAAGATAACACTATCTATTCAAGACCAAGTCATAGTAACAAGAACCTACGTTAAACATGCCCTTAAGCAAAACATAGTCACAGATCTCTGTGCGTGTTTGGTCACAAAAAGAAATTAGTTCAACACATATTAGGTAGCTGTAATATTACAGCCCCAAAAGAACATCTTAACTGCCACAACGACAGCGCTTAAATTCTTCATAACCAAATATGATATAACTATTAGCTGACTTCAACTACAACAACATGATTTAAGTATAACACAAGTACAGTCGCGAGGTAAACATAACTGTAACACATAGACCCGTAACGAACAACGAACCAGATATATTAATTTTTGACAAAAAGAAGCGATCAGAGTTTATCATCTATGTATCAGTACCTCTGGATAATAATGTCAGGAAGACGTACATTGAAAAAGTAACCAAGCACCAAGATAAAACCATATACGAATTGAAAAAGACAGAAATATTATATCTACTAATGGCCTGGCTGAAAAGAGATTCTGTAGCAACCTAGAGAAGATAGTGGCTAATGCACAAAATATAAGTTGCTGTTACTTGATACAATACAATATAATATATAATATTAATATTAATACAATAAGAATAATATAATAATAATAAGAAGATGATATTATCTTTTGTCTATTATCAGACCAAAGAAGAGCAAATCGTTAGGAATTATCTGCTCCAGGTAGGGCAGTCGAAACGAATGGAAAATCAATCAATCTAGCGAAGAAGAAAACGAACCAGATTCACAAGAAATTAAAAACCACCAAATGATATAATTCAACAGTGTATTGACATTGCAAAGGAGTTATGCAATAACGAGAATCAAGAAGTAATAGACATAACCTCAAATATTACAAAACAGTACCAATATGCAACAACTAAACAGATAAAAGAAGTGTTCCTCATATAGTGGCAAGTTTCTACTAATATACTGAGTATCTCGAAACAAAGTACATCTAAAAAATAGCAACTAATGTCGAAGCGCCAGGCTAGAACGGTCAATAAAATATAGAAAGGGACATTCTAGCAGGCCGATTAAAAGGATCAGTCGTTAGAATACTTAAAAACAGTAGCTATACTTTAAAGATGACAGAAACAACAACTGTACCTGAAGACATTGTCACCCTCAACCAAAAATTAGCTACGTTGGCAGGTCGCCTTAACAGATATAAAAAGGACAGACAACGCAAAAAAGACAATGTAAACTTCGGGAAAAGTCGCAAAGAGGTTTATGGAACTATATAGAACCCCCAAAATATCACTGAGAATAAGTGGGAAAGAGGTACCCACAAAAGAGCAAATTAGAGAATTCTGGTCCGACATCTGATTAAACTCGACAAATGGATGCGGATAACACACACAGTGGATGGACGGGAAAAATTGTAATGCTAACGAGACTAAATACATAGAGACAACTATAAGTACTATAAATAGTCAATTAAAAACCCACAAACAGCTTGGAGCAGCTGGTAAAAGAAGCTTAATTCGACCTACCCTATCAAATGGAGAAGTAACTGACAATCTCAGAACCGACCAACAACATGCCTCAAACTATCTACAATATTATGAATACTGATCACCAACCATATTGATACTAACTATATATTATACGAGGAACAGAAGGGATGTAGGAAGGGGGACAAAAAAGATGTAAAGAACAGCTGTTTATCGATGAAGTCCTATTGAATTAGACTACACTCATGGCTAACCAATATCATAGACTGCCTATTTTCTTTTTGGTGGTACAAGCATAAAAACTGAGTCAATTTAATTAGAAGTGGAATCTTTCAGGAAGATTCGATGGGTGCGTTGTGGTTCTGCCTCGCCTACAATTCTCTCTAAGACATATTCACTGGACAAATGCAAGACCCTTAAGATTAGGAGAAGAAAAGTAGAACTGAGGGGATTCGAAAATGCAAGATGGAACCAATGGATGAGATAAAGACGTACGTAAA
This sequence comes from Kuschelorhynchus macadamiae, assembly GCA_030620095.1. Classification (NCBI taxonomy): domain Eukaryota; kingdom Metazoa; phylum Arthropoda; class Insecta; order Coleoptera; family Curculionidae; genus Kuschelorhynchus; species Kuschelorhynchus macadamiae. The sequence goes on from JAUTXW010001637.1 coordinate 128,038, forward strand.
TATACTGTTTGTGTACATAACAAGATCGCTATTGTTTAGTACGGTAACAATCTAGGTGAATTGACACACCCAAATAAGGAGGAGCTTATAGGTCAATTCAGAAATAAGTTCAACGCACTTAGTCCGATCACCAGTTTTAGGATATGTCAGAAGAATGAAATAATTGTGTACTTTTTCCACAAGTGGTACTTCTCGAGGGGCTGTTTAAAAATGTAAATGGCCAAAAAGTGGCAAAAGACGGTTTTTGGCCAATATCTTTCAAATTATCACATATAAAGCAAAACTGTTTAATTAAGATGGGCAGATCATTACTTACAAAAAAGATATGTATGTTTAAAAGACAATTTATCGTAGAATATGGCGTGGCACTCTTTGCAATCGATGAGCTTTTAATAGCTTCCACGCAAATAAGCCTTTTCAGGTGTATCTTCATAAATTTTACATGCGAAACATAACGATGTATTTTGAGAAATTTTTTAGTTATTGTTGTAGTAGGTGGCGGTTTTTCAAGATTCTTGTGTGTGTGCTACATCAACCAATTAAATACATATTCAAATTTCAGTATCCAAAAATCAAAGTCATAATCTGTTTCTTCTTTATCTATATTTATTTAAGATTGAAGCATGACTCCATTTGACAAGAACCACAGACTGAATAACATAGGATTCCTGTTCTTCCACAAGAACAACTCCTTTTACAGCAGTTTTTACAACTGAAAAATAATACTTGTGTGAACTGGTTTGAGGATATCTTCTATGTATCCTCTGGCACACAGTATACTAGGTGCGTTGTTTTTCACTCCACATGTAGTCAAAGCATGAGTAATTTTCTCAACTGAATTTTACCAAATACATATAAACATCAATAATCACTTGTTTTCTATACTTAAGCCGGGTTTATCCAATTTTTTAATTCGTAATTCTTATTCATAGTCGTTATTTTTATTTCTTAACGTAAAGTTTTTTTTCCAAATTGAGAAAAAGCTAAAGCACTTATCATAAACTGCTTATTTTGATCTTTAGATTAATTATTTTTGAAAATCCAAAGAGAAGCCACAAAAAGAATATTGTTTTTTTTAGAGAGGCAGAGCAATGTTTTCACTACCTTAACTTCGTTTGATAGACTGAAGAAGATAATAGTAAATAAATAAAACAAACAAGGCAAATAAAACTATTTATTAAATAATATTTAAGTATGAACTTTCAATAATTTGATAAAACAAAAACATTTTTTAAGGAGTTATACAAGCTTTTTTTCAAAATCTTATTTCCAAATAAAGGAAAAGAAATTTACCTGAGTTATTGTAAATTCGTCCGCGCACTGGTTCAAGGATTTTTCTGTTAGCACGAAAAAGGTGTGGGAAAAATCGATAACAATTTTAAATTAAATTATTATTTTAAATAATTACAATATTTTTGTAGATAGTGATCTGCCCTATATATTTTTAAACAAACAATTTAACTTTATCTCCAGTGTTTTGAAAAAACCGTCCTTTGCCAGTTTTTGGTCATTTTTTACGAACCAGACGGCCTACGTGTGAACAATCTACTTTAAGTTTTAAACAGCCCCCTCAAGAGGAACCATCTGCACTTTCAAAGGTGCACTTTAGTAATTTTCACATCCCCAACCCCTGGTGACTGAACTAAATGTCGAAAACAAAACTTAACTTCAACGTTCTTGTGGAGACCATCAAAAATTTGTGGTTGTCCCCCTGCTAACATTGGAGTAACGAGCATTAAATTAACTCCCAAATTAAATCTTTATAGTTCACACATGTACAATTTCATATATAACTCCGACATCAATTGTACTCCATTGAATCTGCATGATAATTTACCTTTGCACGATACTTAACCCCGAGACATTGAAAAAACTACTAATAAAAGGCATTTCCGTCTCCAATATACACAATATAGAAAATAGATTTGAAGCACGATATGAAAAGAATATAGGGTCAGCAATACTGTTACAACAGGACTTCCTTCTGAACGTTTAACTCGAAATTCCAGCTGAGCCTAAGCCTCTCTGTATGAAGAAATAGCGGGGCCAGGATAAAAGTTCCCTGTATGGCTGAGAAATGTAGATGCAACATAATAATATTAATAATGATAATAATAACAATAATAATAGAAATGTCTAATCCATGCTAACATTAATTAATTAAAGTGAAAACGGAGGCACTAATACCCACCTGCCAGGACCAAGCTATAGCGACTAACTTTGTCGGACACAACCAGAAATTATTCACCATATAACCGCAGGTTACCCCATAATTGTAAATAAAGCTTAGCTGGATCGACATAACTCAGTAGCGGCACATCTCCATTGGAATACCCACAAAGATTTTAATGTGGAAGTCTGCGAAAAATTATGTCATCCCCGACCCTAAATCACAATTATCTGTTATCTGATCGATAACAACGAACAGACCAGACATCATACTAAAAGACAAAAGCAAAGAAAGTGCCGACTACTAGACGTCGTAATACCATCGGGCTACAATATAAATAAAAAATAAACCGAGAAAAGTTTTAAGCATATTAGGAATGACCTAAGGTGCATGGTGCGCACTCAGTGTCGAATAAAAATAGCCATGGCATATTCTAGCTTTGTGATATACCTGAAATAATAATAATAGTAAATAAAAATATCTCAATTAAGGATGCTACATTATTATTTCTAGTCATTTTATATGAAATGTGTAACAATAAAACTAAATAAAACTTACTTCAGAAGTTAGAAACAAAACGATAAAACATTCCACGCTATTTAAATTCAGTTTTAAGCGATTCAATCTAACTTACAATTCAGTAGACAAAGTGTACAATTCCATAAATGAGCCAAAGTAATCAATATTTCAGGTTTAAGTAGGTTAAGATATTTTGTACAAACCCTGGATTTTGATTGCGCATGTCTATTATTACCTGATAAAACTTCTTTCTTCGGTCTGGATCATGGTCAGACCATTCTTGTACCAGACAAATTTTAAAAGAATGTCATTTTTCCAATTTAAAAAGCTACTGATATAGCAGCGATCGTACAACGTGGCGGAAACTTATTCAGATTCTCTGAGCACGACCTTGCTTTGGCACATTTTCTACGGAATCATTCTGCCAGAATTTCTTACTCTTTTGCTTAGAGTTGATTGAGTTATTTGCCTCACTGGATATTTAGAGCTAAATAAAGTACATACTTTATGCTGTGCTCAAACTCTATATCCGTAGCCAACCATTATAAGGGCTTCAATTCTTTGAGTAATTGATAGACACATTAGTGAGACTTATAAATCAATAGATTTTAAAAAGTTCCTAAAGAATATCTCTGATATGACAGAAATGTCAATAATAAAATACCACCAAAAAAGTTTGGCCCGATCACTGAAGTGAAACAACGTCGGGCGTGGTGAGCACTTGGATGGGTGACCGCTTCGGAACACCACGTGCAGCTGGCTTTTTTACAAATATTTCGAGCGTTTCATAAAAGCGATATATAGAATTTTGCATGAATCGTTTTCACTTATCTGCGAATCGTAGAATATTTAAATACTCCATTGAATATCTTTTCCAAAAATCAGCTTGTACTTTTTGAATAAGTTGCCAGCAGTTGATTTGTTAGTTTCATTTCAAAAATAATAAATTTAATATTTTTGAACGTCTCTGGCTCCTAACCCATCGATATTAGATGCTAAGTGTATTACATTTTTGAAATTGAACTTTTCCGGATAATTAAAAATTTTAAATGATATACAGGGTGTTCCATTAACAAAAATAGCCGAGAACATCATAACTATTTGTTGAGTTACCTTCTACATAATTTTTTTGCATAAAAACATGGGCAATCAAAAATATAAATCGACGTATCCGAGAATTATTTCAAAATACTATTCATTTGCGAAATAATCCGTACTTTATGTTCACACAATATAGGTCGGATGCCTTCCTGTGATGTAGGATGGGAACTTTCATGATTCTGTTATATTGTTAATTCATCTGTTTACCAACTGACTCTGTGATGTCGCTAATGAGCAGTCTATAGTTGGCTTTTTAGCTGGAAAACATTAGGCGTTAAAATATTTGCATTATTGTTCAATAAATCTACCTTAAAATCAATGAAACGACTATCTTCAAAGCAAAAACCACAGAACTACTAAAATTTTGCGTTCGTGTATACTACAAAATTGCTCTACAAAAAGTGACAACTGGCTAGGAGTACTCAACGCTGACCTTCAAGAGAAATCAGAACTATACTGAAATAATTCGAAAAGCAGCTATGTAGACTTAACATTGGGTAACGCCAAAAAACCTAATATTTTAATAGGTAAACTGTTTGCTACTATTTTGTTAGAATAATAATCCAAGTAAAAGAAAAGGTAATAACAAAAATGAAGAATATGAGATGCTTAAATGTTTTTATTTGGACTATGTGTCTATACAATATACAATTTAAAAAATGTAAAAAATCGAATTCACGCCACAATATTCCCGGCTTGAGAAAAGCTTTTATCTTATAGGACTTTAATTAGGATGCTCCGAAAAACATGTACGCATTTTCTCATAGCCCAGTCACCACAGACAGTAACAGGAAGACTAACATAGTACGAAAGCTTGGAAGGGCTGGAGTCAATTAAAAAATCATAGTTCTGGGGTTTAAACCATGTTAGATTAGAATTACTTTCCAACGTTTCGCCTGCGATTGCACGAAACGTCTTCAGGGATATTCACTGCACAACGTCAAAACACTGAATGAGCTCCTATGAGCAGAGTTCAGGTGTTTATACTTGACCTAGGGTGACGTTCTCTATCTTTTGTACCAACACGTTAAGGAAGGGAATGACACCATCTGACTCAATTTCCATAGTGAATTTTATATTAGACTGTTGTTGCTTTAGATGATCTAAAAATATAGTTGAATTTTCTTCGCCATATTACAAAGGTATCATCTACATATCTAAACCAACATTTAGGTTGTAAAGGAGTTTATACATAGTTTATATATAGTAAAGTGTATATAAGCGAAACTGGATGGCCTGTGTCTACTAGAATTAAGGAACCTGAAAGATGTATAAGTAAGAAACAAATTGTTCAATCCGCTGTCACAGAATACCACCACACAACAGGACACATGATAACGTAAAGATACCAAGGTTCTTGCGTTAGTCTCGGGTTATTATAAATGACAAATTAGAGAATCAATTGAAATTATTAAGCACCCTGAAAATTTCAATAGAGAGGTGGGCTACGTGCTAAATCATGCGTAGAAACCAATAATCACACTGAGTCACGCGTCGATGGACACAGGTCGGGTATAAATATTTGAACTCTGGTCATCGGAGCTCATTAAGTATTTTGATCTTGTGCAGTAAAGATCCTTGAACATGCCTCGTGCAATCGCAGTCGAAACGCCGGAAAGTAACTCCAATATGACACGGTCTAAACCTAAGAACCATGATTTTCATATTCGTATACTCTTCTTTTTCATCAATAGTACCTATCTAGGAGCTTATTTATAGGAAATTTACTAACACTGATAGGTATACAACATTCGACTCATTTCATTGCCGTTAACACAAAATGGCAGCATTCCATTTCTTAACTCACACGTTAGTCAATTTTCCATTAAGTAAAGAACGTTTTAACAATAAAATGAATCGGATTAAAAAAAATATATAGCTAAAAGTAATGGATATAATGATAATTTTGTACATAAATTAGTAAATAGACATAAGCATAAGAAAATGTTAAAAGATGACACTACTTTTCAAGCACTTAAGGATTCCAATAAATTCATAGTAATACCATATGATCCCAGATATACGAGAGGTCTAGAAAAAGTATTTAAAAACATAGGTTTTAGAGTAGCTTACAAAACGGAGAACAGTTTGAAAAATCTCGTTGGAAACCCCAAAGACAAAGTCGACTTGAGGGAGAGGAGTGGCATCTATGAAATTAGCTGTAACGACTACGATCTAAAATATGTTGGGCAAACTAAACGCTCCATAAACATTCGTTTTAAAGAACACATGGCACATTTAAAATACGGAAGAACAGAAAAGTCAAGCGTTGCCCAACATGCTTTGGAAAACAATCACCGAATAGGAATAAATAATCTTAAGTTGATTAAAAATGTATCTAATAATAGATTATTGGATGCATTTGAGAGTATAGAAATAGTTAAATGTGGTAAGAAAGCACTAAATAAAGACAGAGGGCCTATTCCCTATAGTCCCCTCTATTGTTTCCTTGACAACGGTGCAACCAAGTGTGACCACATTTACCTATAAATAGTCTCGGTTAGGATAAGTTACTTTAGTTTATATCATCTGCTGATGATGCTGACTTGGTTAGCGAAACGCGCGTCCAAAACGTAACAAGTTGTGGTGTAGTGTGGTTTGAACTCTTGTATTTTGATCTCGAGGAGCTGTTTAGGAAAGTGCGGATTGCTCACACATAAGACGTTTGATTCAGAAAAAAATGACCAAAAAAAGTCAAAATCTTCCAAATCGTCGCAAAAAAAAGTATTCATGTTTTTTCTGCAGTCCTCATAAATGTTGCGAAAATTAAGTTTTTACAGGTTATGTTGTGTTACGCCGCCACGGATGTCTTTTTCCAAACGCATTTTGAATTATAAATAAAAATCATTTTTACTCAAGTTATTGCGAAATTTATCAGCGCGCTTGCAAATAAATTCAATAATTTTTCTCTTAGTCCGAAAAGTGGGGATAAGAAACTCAGTGATAGCTTTAAAATAATTTATCTGGAAAATTATTACATTTCCGAAAAAAAATCAAAATATTGGGCTAAAACCGTTTTTTTTTATTTTGACCATTTTTAGTAAACCAGACGGCCTACGTGTGAGCACTGCACATTCCTAAACAGCCCCACGAAAGGTACCATTTGCAATTAGTTCATTTTTGTACTGTCACCTCCCCAACCCTTTGATTACTGGACTATCAGGTTTGTATGAGTTTTTGAAATAACATTTGGATTACATATTAAATATTTTTGTGAATATGTCAACAATTTCCGCCAAAAAAAGCTGTCAGTTTTTGAAGAATCCGCCACTGGCAGAGCCAGCTTTACATTGGATCCCCCTTCGATCTTTTGCCTCTTCTTTCTCCCGTCCTCATCTCTTCCGATATTCGTGCAAAGCGGCAGAGTAATATACTGTAAATAAAACCCACAGCGCGTCTGCATTTACACCCACCGTGTTGTTAAGTCGGCTAAAATACGGCTCGAGCCAAGTTTTCTTCTAGTTTGGAGAGTTTTCCGATTATACTGCTAGGAACTAATTCGAAGATTCACTTGTTTTGTTACTTGAAAAGCGAAATTTAATTACCATTTCTGTACTATACATACATTTCTTTTTGAGATACAGAGTGTGTACATTATTAGAGTACATTTTCTAGAGATATAACATTCAAATTAGGCACTCAGAATAATTTGAGTACTGTCTACGAAATGGCTATAACAAGTCTTAGAAATATTTACAGGGTGGTACATGTTTCCAAGATCGCGACGCCTTTCCCTCCCTCCCCCTGAAAATGCGACGTCAGTGCCGTCAGTGGACCTTTTTACAATAAAATCAAATTCCCCATATATATATATATATGTAAAACTGTATATATATATATATATATATATATATATATATATATATCAAAAAATTACAGAATATATATATATATATATATATATATATATATATATATATATATATATATATATATATATATATATATATATATATATATATATATATATATATATATATATATATATATATATATATATATATATATATAAATAAATATCTATATATATATATAATTACTTCGAAAATATTTCTTGGGTCTAGGTTTATGCATTGAAACAATAGTGGTTATATTTCGCTCGACGTTTCGCTTTTGATTAAAAGCATTTTCAAGAGCATTTATTTTAACTAAAACGAGAAAGAAAAAAAAAACAATATCAGTTCGATACAAACTGGTTTGTTAAAATTGCCGTTTTGTCAATTATAAAAACACTGATAAAGTAAAATTTCTTCAATTAATCCTAAAACATTTAGCAGTCGAACACTTTTCTAAAATGACTTTCACAATTTTACACATTAAGAAACAAATTATATATATATATATATATATATATATATATATATATATAAATTATACATATAGTGTGTCTCAAATTGGTAGTGGATGTATGGGGATCTCGGAAACTATAAGATTTTTTAGACAATTATATAAATTTTAGACAATTTTCGTACTAACTTACAACGGTCTGCGAATGGTTCTAACTATTTTGGTGTTTAAAATATTTCGAAAAATGTTGCATTTTTCAAAATCTGTCCTGATTCTTTTGTTTTTAAAGATATGTTAAATCTGTAAAAACATTCTCAAAGTAACTTTCTGCGTGGAATTTATCAGATTTTAGTTTTACCATTTCAGTCTTCTTAAACCATCACCAGCTTTTTCTTATGGACCCCTTAATGAATTTTACCTTACGGCCTGTTTAACACAAGTGGTAAAAAAATAGAAATCATAGCAAAAATCCATTGAATTATTTTTCAATATCATAAATTTAAAAACATTGAATTATTTATGTACGTAATATTAATAATTTAGTCTATATCTGTGGTAACAAGAGTACAATACAAACTGATATATACACTCATATAACTATGTTGCGTTAAAAAAATAGGTACACAGTTCAAAAACAAAATTACATATTATAATTCTAGGAAACCAAAAATGTATAAACGGCAATAACATATACCTAAATTTAAACTTAAAAATGTCGACCGATTTTGTCGATATATCTTTGACTGAAACTTTTTAATACCGTTCTGATAACTCGACTGAAAATGTTACGGTCCATCGTAGCAAATACCTCTCCCGCTCTTTGCTCTAAGATTCCCCGGTTTTCAGGGAGTTCAAATGCATAAATTTCATTTTTTTACGAGTCATATTTGTTATAATTTACGGAAATGGTGTTTATGTCGCTCACAAAGCCGGTCGAAATTTCGCTTAAAAATATGTTTTTGTACATATAGTAAATACACGGGGGTGTAAAACGATCCCAAGAGATTGACGGCGAGGGTTCCGAGTACCACACTCTAACACGAAAAGTTCCGAAGTTTAATGTAGAAAACCGATGAAAGGATTACGTTACGTCTACGAAACATTTCGGATGGTTATTTCGCAATTTGGGCACTATCCGCAGATCGCATGTCAACTTTATTTCGAAAAAAATAATTAAAGGAGGGTTATTTCGAACCACTCAGACGTTCTAACGGTCCGTCTTATGAACCTAGATAGAAACATTTCGACGGGGAAACTAAAAGTGGATCAAAATCCTAAATGGGTCTGTTTCGCCTTCTACCTTCAAATATCGAAAAAAGCCGTAGCTCACCTATCCAGTGTCCTTTTATATGGGGAATGAAATATTGAATTAAACTTTTTTTATTTTCACAGTTTTCACCTATTTCCTGCACTTATCAATTAATCCGGACCTGTAATGTACAATAGTAGACCAATCGAAATTTGACAAGATCAGATCGGAGGTTTAAACAGTTTCAGAGATACGATTTTGTTGGTTAATTTTTATTGAAATATGATGTCCTGCGTCAATATCATAACGAGTGTTACCTTTTAGCCGAGATTTTTAAATTCTTCCTATAAGAAATCTCGTTATAAACAGGTTTCAACCATTTATTTACATTGCTTATATGGAGTAGGGCGTTGGCGAACCATTATTCTCTAACTACTTTTTATTTTTTCATAATACTAAAAAAAAACAAAAAGTTCCCTGTTACGGTTGCTTCTGCTACTCACAACTAAAGCAAATATGCGGGATACGTGTATTTAACAAATGATAACGATCTGAGCTTCTTTCGTTTTCCTTGTTAGAGTGATACTGCTATATTAGTTTATATTGTTATAATACTTAATTTTAACTGATTTAAACGACGAAAATGTATTCGTATATATTAGATGATACTGGAAATGTATCCGATACAGTGGCGGATTAAGCGAGGCCATAGGCACACCCTTGACTTGGAAGCTCCTGCTACAAGAGATGCCCGTAATGGTAAAAATTATATGATAGTTGCGTGGGGAAGGAAACGTCCTGCAAGATTGCCGAAGAACAAAAAAAGATCTTCATTTTCAGAGCAACGTCCCTCAAAATAAATAAAAACAAGTCCTCAATTTGCACATTTATTAATTTCGCCTTTAACCTGTTTCATTCTGAGGTCCCTGCCTGCTGATTTTGAGGCCCCTAAAATTGTGAGGCCACAGACAAACCCTTCCTGCGCCTGTGCGGTGATCCGCCTCCGACGCAATATTAAAAATGTATGTATACTTGTAAAAAAAAATTGGTAAATTTCCTTTGCAGCAAACTTTTTTGTTATACATTTTTCCTTTTATTAGGAATACTGAAGTGTGACCCAATTTAGTTCAATACATAGTCATTTAGTAACACCATTGGCATATAGTTTTTAAATATTTTTATTGGGCGTTATTTTATTCCATCATATTGGATTCCTACCAACACTTTAACAGTTTCTACCTATGCCCCACTGATTTTTGGGCATTATTTAAAATAAATTCAATAAGCAGGTTTTACGTTAACAAACACCGCCAATTTGTTATGTCATGTTGAAATCCGACCAGTTTATCTCTATATCACATTTAATTTTTCTCCAAAATTTAAAGTCGATTGAATAAGATTTTTTCACGTTGCATTTTTTTAAAAAATATTTGGCCAGCATTTTGGATTCGTGCCACAACTTTACCAATTTATCTCTATATTATCTCTTTTTTTCAGGCCGATTTTTTACATATTATATTAGCCCGCCATTTTATAATCATACCAAAATGGAAATTAGATAATTAGTTTTTTTTGGTAATAATTTTTTTAACGATTCACTAGGCCGCTATCTTGTTCCGCTTCCGGCACGTTGGATTTTTACCAAAATATTACCAGCTCATCCCCATATGACCCTTAATTTTTGACTAAAATTAGAAGTAACTCTGATAAGTATTTTTTAAGCTACGCCACGAACTCACAGACATACAGACCGATGGAATTCATAAGAATATTTTTTGGCATCGAAGGACGCTAAAACTTGAAAATATGTACCATCTGAGTCGAAGTTTTTTTGACGATTACAAAATATTTTATTTGCCGCCATCTTAAATTAGTGCCACAGTTTTACTAGTTGATCTCTATACCACAATTAGTCATAGCACACAATTTGAAAACAGTCCATTAAATAGTTTTTTTAGGCTAAATTTTTAAATATTTTATCAAGCCGCCATTCGTTCCGCCATCTTGGATTCATACAAAAATTTTACTAGCTAATTCCTACTACATACTTGATTTTTGTGCAAAATTCGAGATAAAATGAATAAGAATGTTTTTTAGTAACATTTCACTAGGCCGCCATTTTGTTTTGCCATAATCGATTTTTACCAAAAGGTCGTTTTTAGCTACGCCGCGAAAAGACAGACCGCGACAACAGCAGACCGACCGAATTGAGAAAACATGTTTTTCGGTATCTAGAGACTCTGAAACGAAGGGATCTGGAAAAATCTTGGAGCGTGATTTCTTTTCAAGATTACAATACGCGGGAAGTAAAAATTATTTATCGGCCATCTTGAATTCGTACCAAAACTTTACCAGTTTATCTCTATATCAGACAAAATTTGAGATCAAGCTAATAAGTAGTTTGTTTCAAGCCGATTTTTTAAATATTTATTGTACCAAAATGTTACTAGTTCATTCCTATGAACACTTGATTTTTATGAAAAATTTAAAGAAATTGGATAATTAGTTTTTTTAGTAAATTTTTTTAACGTTCCACTAGGCCGCCATTTTGATCCGGCTTATTGGATGTTTACTAAAATATTACTCTTAATTTTTAACTCAAATTTTAAGTCAATCTGATGTGAAGTTTTGAAGCTATGACGCGAAAGGACAGTGAGACAGCCAAAGCGACAGACGGACCGACGAAATTGATAAAATCATCTAGGGACGCTAAAACCTGAAAATATGTAAAACTTTAGAGGGTGATTTTTTTCACGGTTACAAATATTTCATTTTCCCGCCATTTTGTTTCACCATCTTGAATTAGTACCAGTTTAACTAGTTCATCTCTACACTACAATTAATTAAGGCACAAAATTTGAAATCAGTCCATTAAGTAGTTTTTTCAGGCTGGATTTTTAAATATTTTATAAAGCCGGCATTTTGCTCCATCATTAATCCCAAAATGTTGATTGATGAGTTGATTTCTACATAATATCTACATGATGCTTGTGATTTGAGATAAATTGGATAAGCAGTTTTTTAGTAATAATTTTTTTACCATTTAACCAGGCCGCCATTTTGTTTCGCCACATTGGATTTTTACCAAAAATTTTTCAGGTCATCCCCATATGCCCCTTAATTCAATAATAAGTCAATCGGGTAAGTAGTTTTTTAGCTATTCCGCAAACAGGCTGACTGACGGAATTAAGAAAACATGTTTTTCGGCAACTAAGGACCCTGAAACATAAAGATATGAAAAAATCCCGGAGGGTGATTTTTCATGATTCCGAGATTTTTTGATGATTACAATAGTTCCCTTTTACGAGGGAAGCAAAAATCGGTAAATTTTCTTCACCCGGAACTTCCCTCATTATGAATCTCTCCGTTTATTAGAGATAATGACCATTGACCCAATTTAGTTCCGCCCATAGTCATTTAGTAAAAGACATATAGTGTCTTTTCAAACATTGTTATTGGGATCCATTTTGTTCCATTCGATTCGTACCAATATTTTACCAGTTTCTACCTATGTCACACATCAAAATACAAGAGTTCTAACCACACTACACCACAACTTGTTACGTTCTGGACGCGCGTTTAGCTAACCAAGTTAGCATCATCAGCAGATGATATAAACTAAAGTAACTTATCCTAACCGAGACTATTTATAGGTAAATGTGGTCACACTTGGTTGCACCCGACTGCACCGTTGTCAAGTAAACAATAGAGGGGACTATAGGGAATAGGCCCTCTGTCTTTATTTAGTGCTTTCTTACCACATTTAACTATTTCTATACTCTCAAATGCATCCAATAATCTATTATTAGATACATTTTTAATCAACTTAAGATTATTTATTCCTATTCGGTGATTGTTTTCCAAAGCATGTTGGGCAACGCTTGACTTTTCTGTTCTTCCGTATCTTAAATGTGCCATGTGTTCTTTAAAACGAATGTTTATGGAGCGTTTAGTTTGCCCAACATATTTTAGATCACAATCATTACAGCTAATTTCATAGATGCCACTCCTCTCCCTCAAGTCGACTTTGTCTTTGGGGTTTCCAAGGAGATTTTTTAAACTATTCTCCGTTTTGTAGGCTACTCTAAAACCTACGTTTTTAAATACTTTTTCTAGACCTCTCGTATATCTGGGATCATATGGGATTAAGATACGGAAGAACAGAAAAGTCAAGCGTTGCCCAACATGCTTTGGAAAACAATCACCGAATAGGAATAAATAATCTTAAGTTGATTAAAAATGTATCTAATAATAGATTATTGGATGCATTTGAGAGTATAGAAATAGTTAAATGTGGTTAGAAAGCACTAAATAAATACAGAGGGCCTATTCCCTATAGTCCCCTCTATTGTTTACTTGACAACGGTGCAGTCGGGTGCAACCAAGTGTGACCACATTTACCTATAAATAGTCTCGGTTAGGATAAGTTACTTTAGTTTATATCATCTGCTGATGATGCTAACTTGGTTAGCGAAACGCGCGTCCAGAACGTAACAAGTTGTGGTGTAGTGTGGTTAGAACTCTTGTATTTTGATCTATCTTCCACCACAGGTTCCAGTGTTAGGACTTAACATGGCTTCACGGTCAACGGAACAAAACCTTTATTGTAAGTACTGTACTAAGATTAGGTTAATAGCAGCAGATATTTGGTTTCTAAAATCATGCAAGTCTTTTTCAGTTTTCCCTAAATTCATTTCAGTCAAGATCCCTAAACAATCACCCGTTACTGGGAAGGTTGAATCTTTTGCCAAACAAAAGTGGCTAGATTTAGAAATTAAAAATCTGTATAGCAAACGAAGTATGCTTGAAATTGAAGCATACGGATTATTTAAAAAACTCACTTATAAGCTTAGTAATTTAGAATTTGAACAGTGGTTAGATTTCCAAAGAAAAATGTTCGTAGTTATCGATGCCAAATTTTTGAAGAAAATGTGTTCACTTAAAAACAAACTGAGAAAGTTGAAACCACAAAAACAAATTTCTTCGGAAGTCGAGAACATTGTAGAAAATCTTTCTTCTCAGTCTTTTGATAATAGAGAAATCGCCCTTTTGAATAAAGGTTTGAATTTTGCAGAGCCTCCAGTAAAAAATAGTTTACCAACTATTATAGGGAATATCGAAAGTTCCATTCAATACGTGCCAGAGTCAACTAAGGGATTCATTAGAGAGGCTTGCAGAAATCAAATCTCAAAAAACGTTGTTAACAACAAGTCAAAATATGTTTCTCGTAAAAACACTGAAGTTATCCAGGGACTGAAGAAAAAGGAATGTTTTTATTTAAAAGCTGACAAAGGAAATAAGGTTGTTATACTAGACAAAACAGATTATTTTGAAAGAGTAGACAATTTGATCCAAACTGGTCCTTATGATTTAATTGAGAAAAACCCGTTATCAAAAATGATAGCAGAAGTAAAAAGAACTTTAAAACAGTGTAAAAACCTTGTGTCCGATAAACTAAAATTCAAACTAACCCATAGTAACCCACAGTTATATAAACTGTATTGCCTTCCCAAAATTCATAAACCTGGGAAGTCCATGAGACCTATTGTTTCAGCTGTTGGATCACCAACGTACAATATTTCAAAATGGTTAGTAGAAGAATTCGGCAAATTAAATATCTCGTATGATAACTTTGAGGTTACTAACTCGTTAGAATTCTTAGATAAAATTAAGAATGTTCACTTAAAAGAAGGTGAAATTTTAATATCTTTTGATGTAAGCTCATTGTTTCCTAGTGTACCCATACCACTAGCTTTAGAGTACCTAAAGGAACTACTTGAAATCAATAATTTGAAGAAAGAAATTATTGATGAGTATTTACTTCTCACAAAATTATGTATGAATCAAATTTTTTTTCAGTACAACAATAAATATTATAAACAACTAGAAGGAACTGCGATGGGCAATTGCTTATCTCCGTTCCTTGCAAATTTGTTTATGGGCAGATTAGAAACCCAATTCAAAAAAGAACTCAAGTATTTCCCAAGGGTGTGGTATAGATACGTAGACGATATATTTGCTATTTTTGATACTAAAACAGAAAATTTGGACACTTTCTTAGAAACATTAAACAATAAATATCCTTCCATTAATTTTACGTACGAAAAGGAGAACAATGGGCAATTACCTTTTCTCGACACGTTAGTTATTAGAAATAACGATAAATTAGAATTTGATATTTATAGGAAATTTACTAATACTGATAGATATATAACATCCGACTCATTTCATTGCCGTCAACACAAAATGGCAGCATTCCATTTCTTAACTCACAGATTAGTCAATTTTCCACTAAGTAAAGAACGTTTTAACAATGAAATGAATCGGATTAAAAATATAGCTAAAAGTAATGGATATAATGATAATTTTGTACATAAACTAGTAAATAGACATAAGCATAAGAAAATGTTAAAAGATGCCACTACTCTTCAAATACCTGAGGCTTCCAATAAATTCATAGTAATCCCATATGATCCCAGATATACGAGAGGTCTAGAAAAAGTATTTAAAAACGTAGGTTTTAGAGTAGCCTACAAAACGGAGAATAGTTTAAAAAATCTCCTTGGAAACCCCAAAGACAAAGTCGACTTGAGGGAGAGGAGTGGCATCTATGAAATTAGCTGTAATGATTGTGATCTAAAATATGTTGGGCAAACTAAACGCTCCATAAACATTCGTTTTAAAGAACACATGGCACATTTAAGATACGGAAGAACAGAAAAGTCAAGCGTTGCCCAACATGCTTTGGAAAACAATCACCGAATAGGAATAAATAATCTTAAGTTGATTAAAAATGTATCTAATAATAGATTATTGGATGCATTTGAGAGTATAGAAATAGTTAAATGTGGTAAGAAAGCACTAAATAAAGACAGAGGGCCTATTCCCTATAGTCCCCTCTATTGTTTACTTGACAACGGTGCAGTCGGGTGCAACCAAGTGTGACCACATTTACCTATAAATAGTCTCGGTTAGGATAAGTTACTTTAGTTTATATCATCTGCTGATGATGCTAACTTGGTTAGCGAAACGCGCGTCCAGAACGTAACAAGTTGTGGTGTAGTGTGGTTAGAACTCTTGTATTTTGATCTATCTTCCACCACAGGTTCCAGTGTTAGGACTATGTCACACATGATTTTCAGGTGTAATTTTAAATAAATTGAATAAGTAGTTTTTACACTGATTTTTCAAACATCTTATTAAATCGCCATTTTGTTCCGTTATGTTGAATTCTTACTAAAATTTTAATAGTTTATCCTTCGGATAGGATTTTTGGGCAAAATTTAAAGTCAATTGATTAAAATAATTACGTTGGTTTTTAAATATTTTATCTGGCCGCCATTTTGAAATCGTAGCATTATTTTAGCAGTTTATCATAATTCCTGTACAAAATTTAAAATCAATCTAATAAGTAGTGTTTTCAGACTAACTTTTTAAATATTTTACTAGGCCAACATTTTGTTTTACCATCTTGGATTCGATGATGACCCTATTTTTTTCATACATAGGCAGGAGTTTGGTGTCACGATTCGAAGGCGAGTGCAGTAAACACACGAGCATTAAATGTGTTTTTCGCACGTGCTTCGCACTAAAGCTTTTCTATGAGTGCATAGGAAACTTTTTTAAAACTAAATTAATAATAAAACTATGCCTTACATTGAAAATTCCCCCCGTCTCACGATGTGTCGTCACACTGTGCGAAATAATATTTCTCATAGTCTATTGTAGGTCCACCTCGTAGCCAAGAGACGAAATAATCATAATTAGTTCAGTGATGCCACGATGGACTGTAAGAGATATTTCGCGCAGTGTGACGTCACTGTGACACAAATGTTAGCAGGTGATCGTTAACATTTGTGTCACCCTTATGGCACGGTATAGCTAAAAAACTACATACCCGATTGACATAAAATTTTAGTCAAAAATTAAAGGTCATATGGGGATGACCTGGTAATATTTTGGTAAAAATCCAATATGGCGGAACAAAATGGCGGTATAATGAAATATTAAAAAAAATATTATTAAAAAGCTGTTTAAACAATTTTTCTCAAATTCAAACATCAAGAATTATGTTGGAATCATCTGGTAAAATTTTGGTACGAATCCAAGTCAATTTTGGTACGAAAATGGCGGCTTAATAAAATATTTAAAAATTCAGCCTGAAAAAATTTCTTAATAGTTTGATTTCAAATTGTGCGCCTTAACTAATTGTGGTATAGGAATCAACCAATAAAATTGTGGCACTAATTTAAGATTGTCGAACGAAATGGCGGCTAAATAAAATGTTTATAATCGTGAAAAAATCACCCTCTCAGGTTTTACATATCTTCACGTTTTAGCGTCCCTAGATGCCAAAATATATGTTTTATCAATTCCGTCGGTCCGTCTTTCAGTCCCAAATTAAGGGTCATATGGGGATGATTGGTAATATTTTGGTAAAAATCCAATATAAAATTATTACTAAAAAAAAGTAATTATCCAATTTACCTCAAGTGTTATATTATGTAAAATAAAATAGCGGTCTAATAAAATATTTAAAAAATTTTGTGCAAGAATTAAGTTGGATATAGAGATAAACTGGCAAAGTTGTGGTACCAATTTAAGACATCCAAACAAAATGGCGGCATAATAAAAATTTTAAAAAATCAACGTAAAGGAATCTTTTTCAATTAACTTTAAATTTTGCAGAAAAATTAAATGTGAAAATTGGATAAACTGGTACTAATTCAACATGATGTAACGAAATGGCAGTACGTGTCAATGTAAAAACTACTTATCGAAATTATTTTAAATTATACCCAAAAGTCGAGTGTGGGATAGGTAGAAAGAAACTGCTAAAATATTGGTAGGAATCCAATATGATGAAACATAATGGCGCCTAATAAAAATGTTTAAAAAACAGTATATGTAACACACATATGCTGTGATTATGTACCTACTGAACTAAATTGGATCAAGTTTATATGTCGATGCATGGAAAACAAATAAAAATTAAACGACTTATTCTAAACTATAATAAATGCTCCACGTGATGACCGTTAGTTTGAAAGCATAATGTAATTCCTTTTTTTAGAGAACGTAGTATACTTTTTTGTTATGAAAGTGTTGTTGTATTGTACTATGTTGAAAAGTTTCCGAATAGAATCCATCCCACTCATACAATATTTAAGACACTTAACCAGAGGTTGCGGAAAACCGGATCGGTTTTCCGGTTCGATGAAACGGGTAGGCATCCCCTTGTAGTTGAGGAATTCGAAGAAGCTATTCTGATGAATCTAGTAGATAACCTAGAATTAAGTTGTCGAATATTGTCTGCGATGCATCCAGGAATTTGCAAATCATCTGTAAGTAATATTATACACAAGGAGAACTTATACCCGTTTCATTTTAAAAAGGTGCATGCTATTATGGAGGGTGATTTCCTTGCGTGTGTAGTATTTTCCGATTGGATGAGAAATAGTAGAAAATCGAAGATCCAACTTTTTACTCTCGTATTTTATTCTCCGATGAATCTAGTTTCACGAAAGACGGAATTAATAATTTACACAATTCACATCATTATGCAACTTGTTGAGTTGCCAGGTAGACTAACAGGGGAAGAGTATTTATATTTTCTTCAGAATATTTTACCCACCTTACTAGAGCAAGTTGCTTTAAATATTCGGCAAGCCATTTGATTTATGCACGATGGATGTCCGGCTCATTTTAGTAGAAATGTAGGTCAATATCTGGATCAGACTTACGAAAATCAGTGGATTGGTAGAGGCGGACCAGTTCAATGGCCATGGGGTTTTCTGCCATGTGTACTCCGTTCCAATACAGACGCGTAAGTAGCTCTGGTTGCGAATTCAAAATGCCTGCAATGAGTTCAGACACATGCAGAATATTTATAGACGTATCAGACGTCCTCTAAAAAAAAGTATTACGTTATGCCCTCAAACTAGTGGCCATCACGTGGAGCATTTATTATAGGTAAGAATAATTCATACTCACCTTTAATTTTGTCTTGTCTTGAAATAAATACACCTTAGTTTATTCTTATTAATTTTTTTTCCTTGCATGGACGCATAAACTTGCAAATTGCTCGAGAACCGTTACCGCTAGAGTTATTGAGTAAGTATAGCTTTTTTGCTTAGAAAAGGTACAAGAGTAATATTTATTCGTAAACAAACTCAGAAGTGCATCGTCAAAAAAGTTAGGACACATTTACATAAATAATAGTAGCGTACGTAGCGCCATCTAAATGTCGCATGAAATCTAATACCAAATTATAATTCCTCACCCAAAAAAAAAATCCTGAATGCCCAATTTTATGAGAAAATTTTATTATTTGCAACAGATATTTAATAAAAAATAAAATAAAATTTATATTTCAACACCCTGTATCTCCGTAACGAAGTAGGTTCCGTAGAATCACCCCTTTCATTTTGTAGAGGTTGTTCGTGAACACCCTGTATAAACCAAGACAGTAACGACATTAACAGTAACCACAAAATACCGACAATGTCAAATTTATAAACCTAGCTTAATGGTATTTGTTGTAAATTATTATTAACGAATAGAATTAACAGTTGACTAAGTACACTGGAAAGCGCTTGTTTTGTTCCAACAAATTGAAAACAATTTAATAGCTCGAATATATCAAGGTGTCAATGTCACTTTCATTTAGAATATATATTTACAACAAAAATTTAAATAGTATGCAACTGGCTCCCTGTTCGATTTAATTTTTTCTTCACATCATCTGTCCGACGTTACCGAAAAGTCATCCGTGTATCAAATAAAGTATTTGATACACGGCACGGGTCCGCTGCATCAACTGTTAAAATTCAGGAACTCTAACTGCTCTTATTTTACCGAAGGCCACTTTCACAAAAAAAAAACGCAAAAGCACTGTTCTTGTAATGTAAAGCCCGGTGTATACCGTAGTAGGTTAGAAAGTATTGGCATTTGCTATTTATATGGCGGGCTCAGTTAACCGCCCCCGTTGGTAGTAGTGCTGGTTATCATAAAAAGAATGCACTATAAGTTTTAAGGTCCACTTTCGCTAGGTATTTATCTTTAAGTCTTTTTAAGGACTTTATTGGTCTAAAGACGCTGGCGAACAAGTAACCTGTTATTTTAAATTTTAAGCATCATTCTAGGGCACAGCCAGAAATTTGGGGCATATCCCCCCATATATATAATTCACCTCTCATTTCTCCTCAGAGGGCAAAGTAGAGTATTTAAGTCTTTCTGAAGCAATTCCATGAAAAAAGCAATTAGACTCGCTGCTTTAAATTTAATGAGCTGTGCAGTGGTGTATATAAGGGGGGAGGATTGGAGGCTAACATCCTTACCCCCAAATCTACTTTTATTTAAGGTAAAATGCTAGAAATAGTATAAAGTAAGACCTTTTTTTCGGAATTGGCGGGTAAACCCCCCCCCCTCCGAGCCAGTTTTACTTACAGTTTAAATAAAGAAAAAACTTTTTTTTGTTGGAAATTATCATCTCAAAACATCCCCAGAAGCAATGTCTATATACACCACTGCTCATGATGTGGCGTGGTTTTTGATTATAACTTCAGTCGTTCACCGTTCAATTACCAGGATTGCTTCTTGCCTACCATTGGACGTATGAGTGACTCCTAGCTGGAGATTACCCGGATCCCATCTGACATTTGCAAAAACCCTATGATTCCTTTCTTTTTTTGTAGTTAAGGATTTTTGCAAGGTTTTTTATTCCAATTATCCTGTTCTCCCTTTACCACTGCCTTCGTTTCGCCTAGAAATCTTGTCGAGGGCGCTTAGCTTTCTGGATTATCAGCTCTCACTTTACCAATCGAAGTCACAAGCTCACCCCTTTCATACTATACTGTTACTAAGGCTTCTTATTTTTCATTAACTTCCTCCTTTCTGCTAGTACGTTTCGAACCGTACCGATAGTGATGCGTAGCTCTACTAGATACACCTCCCCGGGACTATCAAGTTTCTTCTTAAGGTATCGATATGTCAACTTGTTGGTATCTATCAGGAACACACCATCTGGTGCTAACTACGTACGAATCCACTTAACGGTACCGGCTGTTGATTTAAGTGGCAATTTTAAATACATACGCCGAAGCCACCGTCATATGTCTATTAACCTGGTACTAACCAAAAGCAAAAAGAGGTAAAAACAAAAATTACAGATTACTTAAAGAACAAAATAAGAGATACGATCTACTGCATGTATGCGAAAAATGAATATGTTACAATGCAGACTTTGCTTAAAAAACTAAAAGAGATAAATGAATATTTTAATTTTTCACCACCTAACGGTATCAAAAAAGGTATACGGTGAAACCACCAGCATATATTTATTATAGATTTATTGACAAAACTAGTGCTAACCCGGGGGTATAAGATATAATATAATATAAGATAAGATCCAAAAAGTTTGATAGTGATGGACAACGCAAGGGCCTTTTAGAGGATATTCCAAGAAAATCACGGACAAAGCAGGAGGAATATGGAGCATTGTAGAAAAAAATTGTAACATTCCTCCCAAAATACTAAGACTTCCTCCATACCATTGTCAATTTAATGCTATTGAAAATATTTTAGTATGTCACCAAAACCTTATCTTATCGCTATTATAATATGCAACCCTGTTGATACTTAACGAGTATTTGTTTAAAAAAGTTTACTTGTTTTCTGGACATTTTTGCAATAATTTTTGCACGCCCTGTAAAATATATAGATAAAATAAAAAATACAAAACTTTTCATTTGATAAATAAAAATCTTACGCATACGTAAATAAAAAAATATATTTGTAAAAAGAAATGAATTTTACAATGAGTCGGGAGTATCTCTTAAAAGATTAAATCTCACTCGGTCGTCAGGACAGCGCAGTTCAGTAACAACTGTGAAGCCGCATTTTGTGGACAAGAGCCAACTAAAGCAATTTTAATAGGTAATAAAAAAAAATAACGCGAAAAAACTATGCACATTAAAAAGTGTATGAAAACCTTTGAATTTGTATTTCAGTGTGTAATTATATATAAAATTTTGCAAATAAATTACTGGTTTAAAGTTTTGCGAAAAAAAAAAATTTATTTAAGCGAAGCAGAAAACGTCTTGCCCCGCTCATTAGAAATTTTAAAAATTTTGAAGGAGGAAGCAGTAACACTTGCCAATAAATGGGGCATTAAACCCTTGTTTCAAGAAAAACGCCACCTAAAGGTGAAAAAACATTTTGACAAATTACAAAAAACAAGGGAAAAGTTGTTTAGGACTAATGTTTTTACACGACGCCGCGTGGCTAGATATAGTTAAGATTCATTTAGAAATTAGAAATATTTTTAACCTATTTGAGAAACACATTTATTTGCCTTTGTCTTGCCTATATCATATGCAATATCTTATTTATATATTTTACACAATACAGTAATGTAATATTTTAGTTACATAAAGCCGACAAAAACAAAACGGACCGCTTCGCCTTTATAAAAGAACCCTTAACTCTGGTCAATCCGCTTGGGTTTATCCAGAGTGGAGCAGTGCAGAATATGGTCATAGACCTGATTTTTATTTCGTAAATAAACTAGATAAACTAAATTGAAAATAAAAAAGATTACAAAAATTCCTAATATAGGGAACAGGGGAGGGAATGAGGTACCACGTGACAAGAATGGGTCCTATCATCGAATTTTATCAAAAAATAATCTTGACAATAATACGCCACAAGTGTAGCAGCAAGCGTGTTACATAAAATTGTTTATTTTATAAATTTAAAGTAAAATAAATCTTCAGCTACTTCTTTAATATGTTTTGAAAAGCTGTTTAGTGATATAGTTTTTGTAGCATTTGGTAAGTGGTTCTATATTATTGAAGCGAGAAAGGAAACGGATCTTTGAAAATTAGCTATTCGATGCTGTGGCAATTGAAATATTTGATTATTCCTAGTCTGGTAATCATGTGTGAATAAAATAAGTTTACTTTTTAAATAAGGCGGATTTTTAGATTTTAACCAAAAAGGTGCATATGGTACTTCGATTCTCCATATTTAGAATTCGGTTATTATTTAAATATGGGGTTATATGATTCCTAAATGGACTACCAAAAGAAAATCTTAGGCAAGAGTTTTGCTGTATTTGTATTTTATGAGATATTTTTAAGCTAAGGGAATTTCCATAAACAGCATCTCCATAATCTAACAATGATAATATAAGGCACTCCAACGATCTGTCAGTTGGACGTCACCGAACAGCTGTTTTTGACGGCCATAGGACAAACAAATCGAATTTTTACACAGGAGTATATGGGACTTTTGTTATTTATTTTTATTTTTTTACCTTAAAATGCCTTCTTTTCGTTGTATTGCAAATTGTAGAAGTAGAGGGACAAGAGACAATGTTACTTTTATTTTTAAGTTTCAAAAATTTTCAATTTTAGATATAAAAAACGATTGAATGAACTTTCGTCGATGCGGCTAAAGTGGATTTTTACAATAATGAGAGGATTTACGTACTACAAAAATAAATTGGGCCCAAGTGTGTGCAAAACATTTCGTATTAATCATTAATTAAAAAATTTAAATTAATCTAGCTAATTAACAATGATTATGATTCTTAATTGAGACTCTGATCAAAGATATGTTTGAAAAAGTTGTATTACATTTTGCACTTTTACATATTTCAGTGCTGTATTATTTTTTCTTGTTTGAGAAATCGAAATCTACTTAAAAGACTTATAGATCTGAAATTCATTATACGAGTAATAATTTCTTTTTTACATTCTATCTTATACTTAAAAAATTCATCGTATGGTGTATAAATAATGTATACTTTTTAGATTTTGACATTATCCGAGCACGAATGTGGTAGCTATGGTCTATAGTTTTTACAGATTTTTTTTGCATAAATGAAGCTTTGATAACCATATATAGGGTTCTTACTGACTTAAAACTAAGATTTACCAAAAGTGTATCAGCAAAACCTATGACCGAATGAAGAAAGATCTTGTTATGTATTCAGAACGGATGTTCTTAAAGTTATTTAATTATGAAGGGTGGAAAATCCAGACTCAGGTCTACAAGTACGATAAAGGCATGGACTTTTTTTTCAAAATTTTGAGTTTCTCAATAGCTTTTTGGAAAAAATAAGACGGAAACAAAATGTAACTATTTTTTCAGGGGTTCGATGGTATAATCCTATCCTAGAGTGCAAGTATATAATTAATTTTTTTCTAGACATAAGTAAGTTTAAGACTAGGGGGTTTAGACTAAAGGGCAAAGGTTTCATTACGTTGAAAAAAAATGAGTTCCTTACACTCGTCATCACTTCATCAGGTTTATTGTAGAGACATAACTTTTTATTCTTATTGTATTCACTCTGAAAATGTTATATATTTTTTCACTCTGCATGCATGACGAATTATTTAAATAAAGACATGTTTGTTTTATTAATATATATGTTTTATTTGTAAAGAAAAAAGTACAGTACAAAATATTAAACGCATATATTGAACTACGTTTAACTTGGATATACATAATTTAAAATGAAGAACTAGGTAACTAACAATGTCCAAATTTGTCACTGGAGGAAAGTCTTTTGGATCTACACTACAAAAGGATCTAATTTGAATTATGGAAATAGTTCTCAAAAATTATTCACTTGTCATAACTAAATTTAAAGCAAACAAACAATTATAAAAAATGGCCCTCTACAAAAAATGCACTAAATATAGATAAAAATCCTTTTGCTTCTAAATTATCAAGGACTCTTATGGAAGAAAACAATGTTTGTCCTAGGCTATCCATATTCACAGCAGTCAGCTGTTTTGTTGGACCACCTAATTAGGCGATCGCATAAAAGGTATTTGGTTTTGGAGGGCAGAAAGTAATACCTATAGTTTCTAAGCTTGACACTATGACGCAGGTCCGGGGTGACTGGAATCTTACTCGATGCCATGCGGTCAGGTTCAAAATCCTCTTAAGTAAATGAGGAATTGACGATGGTCATAGAGTAAATACAAACTACGTATTTATAAGTAACTTACTTAACTTACCTGCACATAATCCCTCAACAAATTGAAACAAGTTAACCATTATTCCAAATTTTAGCGACTTATCTAATAAATCTTATATATCATTTCCAACCGTTTTCTCTCTAGATATTAACCATGTGGTAAGATGGTGTAATTTTGAAATCAACTGGCCAAAGTCAGTTTAATTATTTTATTATTTAATTCTAAAGATTAATTCTAAAAAATACATAGAGAGAAACTGGACACTCCAAAATTATTTCTACGTCGCACAACATCAGCAAAAACTATTATAGCTACAGAATATTAAACTGAAAAGATACAATTTTTAAATTATCATTTTAGGTCGTGCGTTATGGGAGTGAATTAAGGTCTGTGTGAATATGAAATCACCATTTTTATTTACAACATCTCGTGTTACACTAACACTCTTTCAATCTCTAAAGTTATTATATCCTTGCTGGACATTTACAATATAGTAAAAAGTTACATATTATGTATTACATGAGAACAGCAAAGGAATTTGGTTGCCCCTGATAGTATTTAAAAAACTCGCTTTCTTTGCATCCTTTGCTTTTTTAAAATATTCACGAATTTTAACTACTGACAAACCATCTCTTTAACCAAGAATAGAAAAAGGCTACTTTAACCACACTGAATAATTACAACTTCACCGTAAATAATAAATTTGAACTCCTTAACTTTTCATCCGTTATTTTTAAAAAATGTGTAGCTTATTGTTTTAAAAGATTATTTTACGTGTACCAAATAAAAATTAGTGCCAAGGCGATAATAAAAAAAACTCCAAGGACCATTTTGAGAAGAAAGCAAAATTTAATAAACACATTTAAATTAGTTCGTTTTAAGTTTCTTTGCTTTCCATTCAAGCATTACTATCAAAAATATTGCAGCTTAATTGAGACTTCCAACTAGGTATAATAGAAAATATAATATTATTAGAACACGTGATGTCAAAATCAGTAAATTTACATTAATCTAAAACCGCATACGAATCGTCTCTGATATGGTATAATACATCTTTTGTACTACATAAAGATAAGAACTATGAAAAATTATTTGGTACGTATTTAAATGTTTCATCGAGTTTCTTGACCCCCATTTACCCGGTAGTCCCCAACTAAATGCCTTTTACGGATGATACGTATTTTCCCATCTTTCTACTGAGTTACGCTCTAGAGCGATTCAAGATGGCGCCGATAAGCACAATAGGGTGCCGCGGGGTACGCTACTTGGGACGGTACCTACTTTAGAATAACACCGGTGAGACTTTTCAGACAATGTGCTTATTATGTGATTATTTTAGTGATAGAGAGGTTGAAAATGAAATGCTAAGACTGTTTAAGCAGTTTAACAAAGACATCGGACAAAATAAAGCGCTGGACAGACATATATATTATACATGCAAATTTTTGGACAAAATTCAGTATTGTCAGTAAAATTAAGATATTGAGTTGCGGTTTTCGGCATTGTCTATCATTAGATAAACGTAGTATTTTGCAACAAATTTGTAATACAGAGTTTTATGTAAGACTTTGCAATTTTTTTCTAAATTTTCTTACGCGGTAACTGTTACAAAATGAGATATTTTATTATTCTTTTCTAGACAAACCCTCAAATACCAATTTTCTGTCATTTTTTAAATTTCTTTAAATTTTGATAAAAATCCAATATGGCGGAACAATATGGCGGCCCAATGAAATGGTAAAAAAATATTAATAAAAAAACGAATTAACCGACTTACCTAAAATTTGACACAAAAATCAAGTAATACATAGGAACGAACTGGTACCATTTTGGTACGAATCCAAATTGATTTCAAATTTTGTGCAAGAATTAAGTGTGTTAATAGAGATAAACTGGTCAAATTTTGATACAAATTCAATATGACGGAACATAATGGTGGTCTAATACGATTTATTTTAAACTATGCCCAAAAATCAAGTGTGGCATAGGTAGAAATTAATAAAATATTGGTACGAAACCAATATGGTCGGACAAAATGAGCCCAATAAAAAGGAAAAGACAGTATATATTGACTATGTGCGGAACTAAATTGGGTCAGAGGAAGGATTCATAACAAGAGAGGTTCCAATTAAAGGAATCTTGCCGATTTTTTGTTTTATGAATCCCAGCTGAATTTCTAGTTTGGTGAATGAAGATTTGCACAACACAAATATTAATTAAAACTTTAGTTGCTACACCTCGTGGTTAATTTAACTAACTTCACATTTATTTTAAATAACACGAAAATTCTGATATTCAGTTTAATTATTAAAATTATCGAAAAAAATTATTTTTTTTTAAATGAGTTGATTACAGTGAAATTTCTGTTTCGTCTAAAATAGAAAATGGACTGTACCATTTGCAAAAATAAAAACACTTTTATGGTAAAAGTATCTTTAGATTTGTTTTATAGAATCTTTTAAAATGCATATGCACTACTGAGCAGCATTGATTAATTTATTTGGTTGATTATGATGTTTACTCTTCATTTCAAGGCAATATATTAAAGCATTTCAAAGTAATCGCGGAACCTCTCAAAATGGCGCCATTTTCCATTATTTTTTAACATGGTCACTACTCTAAATACTTCTCGACATATTCTTTCGAATTGGTCAAATTTTCTTGCAGTAATCGGTGTACAAATTAATGTTAAATCAGTTCAATTTGGTTTCACTCCACACAGTGTAAAAATATATAAAAAATATATACATATTATATACAGTTATCATTATATGCGGATTTACCTAAATAAGTTGGTTTATTATTAATAACAAGGCCGTGTTAAAGGCATCGTAGACCCCAGTGGAGTACAATTTAGGAAGGGAGGTCTGGTGATCCCCCCTCTCCAACGCCAGTTTTACTTAAGCTTATATTAAATAAGTATAAAGTAAATGGTCGCACAAAGTAAGAAAATTTTTTTTATTCGTCCGTTTACGTTTATACGTCCAATCTTTTTTTGCTGAAATTTTTGAAGATAAACTAAAAAAAACGCTCTCCAGGAGCAATTTATGATTACACTACTGTTAGGCCCTAGGCACTAACCTCGCGCGTATTCGTCATTAGAATTTGTAAATTAATTTATATAAATACATTCCTTAATCTGTGTTTGGTATATGATCCCTCGTAAACCCTTAGGCACAGTACCTAATAGATAATCCGACCTTGATTAATAAACATGACATTTACTTACAAAACTAGGTAATATAAAAAATCGTTGTTGCATTTGGATATATTGATACAATGATACATCTGAAAACTAGAAAAAATATTATTTGAGTTTGATTTTTAACGGCCGGCATCTTGAAACCAAAATATGAAATACTTAGTTAAAATTCATATGCTTTTTACAATTTTTTAGCACATTTGTTTTTATTTCTGTTGCATACTTTTTGACACCGTTAACAAAATCCTTTGTTTAAATAACTCTTATTTAAATATTAAACTTCTTAAAGATATTTATATTACAGACATGTGTATAATCTCCCACATATATTTTTAATTTAGACAAAAATAAATGTAGAAACATTAACATAAAATTAAAAATATACAAGTTTTCCCCATATTAAATTTAGTTTCTAAAATAAACATGCTTAATTAGTTTATATTAAATATGTTGTTATTAGGGCGATACATCAGATACTGTGATTTTGTGCGGAGTGATTGGGTATTTTAATATTAAACTTCTTATACAGGGTGTTAGGGATTTGACTACAAATATTTTAACATAGGATAGTATGAAATATTTTAAATAAAATATTCTTATAAACCATCGGTAAATTCGAAAGGGTTTTCGAGATATTTCATTTTAAAATGTTTAATTTTAGAGAAGCTTTCAACTAATTCCAGGACAACATGGCAACATTGCTATTTGCTTGTACATCAATGTGATGACAATCTCGTCACCTGTGTTTTGTCAACAAAGAAGTATAAAAAAACCTGCAGGTTTGAAAACCATTCAATTATTTTATTTTGATTCATTTTTTGGAATGTATGAACTAATTTTTTTGGTGGTTTGTTAGCATAATATTGGCGTGTATTAAAAAATAGTAAAAACCTGTTATTAAAACTTTTAGATTTTATATTTGTATAGTTTTTAACTGCGCACCCTAATTAAGTTTATTAGTTTCCAAAAATTAATAAAGAATAGGAACTTACCAAGCATATTAATTTATAGCACTAGGTAGGTATTTCACAGACTAAAAAAGTATTTTAAAAACTTAAGGTAAATGCTAAAAATGACCACCGCCACTATTTAAACACGCACGAATACGGCGAAGCCAATTTTCTTGAACAGATTCAAGAACGTTAGGTCTTTGTCTAATTTGTTCCGCTGCAACAAAAACTTGGTTTCTAAAGGCCGTTTTACATGCTGCAATTCTTTCTTGCAAGTTGCAATAGTCTTGAACAAAAGCATGAGCAGTGGCAAGACATTTGTACCTTTCGTCAAACTGCGCATGCCTTTGTTCAAGACTATTGCATATTGCAAGACAGAATTGCAGCATGTAAACCGGCCTTAAGGTCATCTTCATTTTCAATTTTAACCCTATTATACGGTAATGTTAGAATGTGGTCCCAAAAATAAAAATCAAGGGGGAGGACACCGCCCGTTAGGATATCTTTCCCGGTATGTTTGGGACGCCAAATGAGCATTCTGTCTACACTCTCCATAAATAAGTAACATATCTGCATATTCTATATTCGTATACATTTTTAAAGAGTTTTTAAATCCCGACTACGTATTAAAACGATATGGAATTGCCCATACGGCAAAAAATTAAGGTGAAAGAACCAAAAAACAATACTACTGCGACTGATATGTTTGGGAATTGTTATGTTTGTTGAAGCCTGCTTGTTTCTCTACAATGAACAGTGTTGCCTTTTTCAAACAAACATTCTATGGTAAAATAAAACGTTTCGTTTTATTATTATTTTTTTTAATTTAATTCGTTTAGATATTTTACTAAGAAAAGATTTGTAAGAAGCATTTTGTAGAAAATCATAAAATTAATTGTTTTATTTAATAAAATTAATAAATGTGTTAACGATGTGCTTAAAAATTATTAAAACAAAATACAACTTTAAGGCCGTTTTTCTCAAAAAATGGTAAGCAATTGACCTTATGTTATTCAAGCATTTTTTAATCAAAATGGTCCATACTATTACGTATTAAAATATTTGTAATCAAACCCCTAACACCCTATAGTTATTACGGTACCAAGGCCAAGGGTATTATAAGGCTAATAACGCTTGAGATCGACACAGTGTTATCTCTTATAATAACCGTGGTGCCTTCAACGTTTAATGTCCAAGTAAACAATATATTTTTTTTTTTGAGAAAAACCTGGTTTTAATAAAAATAAACCAAATTACTATTTTTAATGCGTTATTTTTTATGTAATTGTTATATGTAATGCCCTAGGGCGTTAATTTTTATTTAGACTTTGACATAATGTCATTCTTTGTCAATAATAAACTAGTCAGACATTATTACTATTAAGGTACCAAGAGTATTTTAAGGCTACTAATGCTTGACGTCAACACAATGTTTCCCGATATAGGTCGACCGAAAGAGTTTTCCCTTAAAATACCCGTAGTGCATTCAACGTTCAAAAATCTAGTTTTAATAATAATTAGGCATTATTTTTCTATAATAACGCCCTAGAGCCAAACCCAAATAATGTCAATAACAATAACAAACTATTCGAACATTCAAGATATTTAAGAGCTGATAGATATGGTACATACATGTGTTATATTGCCTACCCCTAAATTTATTTTAGACCAAAAATAAATGTGCATAAAATTAAAAATATACACATTTTCTTCAAATTAAATTTACTTTCTAAAATAAACATGCTTAATTATTTTATGTTAAATATGATGTTATTAAGGGGGTACATTTATAGATTTTAGAGATATATATTTTTTACTACATCTGTTTATTGCTCGTAACAGAATTTATTTGTAGTAATCTTTCGTAACATACTGATTTTTACGTTTGGTCTAAAAAGGACTCTTTCAAACAGTGAACTATCTACCTCTTAACTAGATTGGCACCGTAATGCTCGAGAACTGAGTTAAATCTATAAATAGGCAACCCCAGTATTGGGGTATCTCCGTCTTTCTCGATCTTATGAAGTTAAATGGTAAGAAAGATGATTTATATACTTTTTATGCTTTTAAAGTTTATTTAATGCTTAAAATGGAAATAAATTAGGCCTTGTTATCTGAATTGCATTAGGGGTTGCACCTTTTAATAGATCCTTAAAGAGAATACTACCTTTTAGCATTTATTCTAACAAATATTAAGAGAGTGTCTGTTTTAAATATATTTTTAAGTATGTTTAGCTTGAGCGAACTATGTAATATTAATAAAATGATATTCTTGAAATTATTTTGTAATTGTACGTGTATTCAAAATCCAAATTTGGTTATTTAATGAGAAAACTGTATTTTCAGAGGGTCCGAACTTCCCCTTCCCCCTCCGGAAACTTTGAAAATATTTTGTTTCCTTTTTCAAAATTTTTATCTACGAAACCATTTTTTTTAAATTCCAGTAAATGATTTATTAACAGTTCATACAACATTAAATACAAAATACAAACGGCATACAATTTAACATACACTTAACAAAGTAAATGATTTGCTAATTATTCACCTCAAATTCAAAACTACTGTTTAAAAACAATATAAACTGCTTCTTGTATATAATTATAATAAATTTAATAATGAAGACAATTTCTTAGGGTCCAATCCATTTGAGATATAAAAAAAAACAAAATCGTTAAATAGTGTTTTATATAACAACTGGCTATTAGGGTGTTTTGTTTTTAAGATGTGTGCCATTTATAGCACGAGCCACACACGAGTAAAAAAACACTGTTTAGCCATGAGCTATATACAATGTTTTTTTTATCGCTATATAAAGTTTAGGAGAAAATCAATAATATCTTTTAAACAATGACAATATTAATAATTTTAAATATACTTTTTTCTTCATAAAAAGTGGATAATATTTAACAGGGTTTTGTTACTATAGAAACGTAACATTGTGATTGATCTTTAGGTGACAAAACTTTAACACCCTTATTCACTAAAAAGGTTTAATTTTAAACCAGGTCTAACTTGAGAGCTATGGGTTTAAGATGACATTTTCAACAATTGAAGAAATACTTTTTCTCAATCTCACAATTAAAAAATGACAGTGGCATAAGCAAAACATAACTGGTGACCTAAGAGTTTCAAGTACTATGGCAACTAGACCTGAATTAACTGTTAAACCTTTTTAGTGAATACGGGGGTTAAAGTTTAAAATTTAAAAGTCTTGTGTGTCCAAAAATTGTGGAATTTTTTGACACATACACACACAACACTGGTAAGTATGCCTAATGAGGTATTTTGTGTGGTTTTATACGTTTTCAATCGTGGCGTTGTCGTTGTAAGCGTGGGTTTTAAAAAAAGGATTGGTGGGGTAAAATACTTAAGAATTAACTGAGTTATAATAATGTAGTTTTGTGGTATTGGAAAGCAGTAAGGTAAAATTAAGTGGATTTTTAGTAGTAAGCGGAGTTTATTGTAAGAAAAAATTAGATCCGGGGTATTCTTGCTAAAGGAAAGACAATATTGTAAGTAACTTTTCAGCGAAAAATTCTTAGATTAATTTAATTAGTTCATTATTAACCATGTTTCGTTACAATGTTCTTAATACTTATTAATAACGGCCGTTATAAAAAATTGAGATTCTGTCGTTTTTTCGCATATTAAATACAAATTTTATTTCACATGTTAAATAAAGGCACATTTTTGTGTCTTCAAAACAGTTAGAAAAATGATACTTTCGGTGACTGCGATAAAAAAAAATTTATGGATAGTCAACTGTATTTCAATTAAATGTTAGAAAAATGTACACATTAAAGTCGAATTTTACTATAAAAAAACTCGTGTGCGGTGGATACGCTATACCTGAGCAGGATATAAAATTTTTAAATATTTAATCTAGAACAAAAACAAAGGTATGCGCTAATAGTTCAACTCTTTCACTTGGACAGGCAAACAATTTAAAAATGTCTTAAGTCAAGGATAGATCGAACAATATAAAAAATGCGTTACGTAAGATTTGTGATTTTTAAGCACCTCAAGAAAACACCCGACGTGCAACGCGTTGTTGTAATAGTCAGAGAGCCAGTGAAAATCAGCTTTAGCAAACATGCATTATAGGTAATTTCTTTATAGTTGTGGAGGGTTAAGGTATTATTATCGTATATATATATATATATATATATATATATATATATATATATATATATGTTGATTTTTAGTCCTTCACGGATGGAAAAATACAATGTGTTTTCATTCCGGGTGTACATCCGTTCACTACTGTCGTTCTGAAAAGAACAGATTTGCTGATGTTTCGCCAAAATCACATTTGGCATTTTCGAAGCTTTCTTTCTCGCGTGAGAATAGAAACTGAGGTGTTGGTGACTGCGACGCTTCCTTTTATACCCCCATTTGGGGCCGAAGGTTATATCTGCGCAGATGTTGATCGTTATTTATGTTTTCCGGATGGTGCTGTTGTTGTTGCGCTAATTGCGCTTTAGTTTTTGCGATTTTAGATTTGTCGATTATTGTCTTCCATACTGTTGGAGTTTTAATGATTGGTCCCTTTTATTCAAATCACCTTGTTTTTCAATTTCTATGGCTTCTCGGATTATTCTGGTTTTATAATGTTCTATATTGGCAATCTCCCTACACCCATCGAAATTTATTTTATGGCCGGTTTCCTGATGATGTAGGAATAAAGCTGAGGTTGTTTGTTTATTTCTGATGCTGAGTTTATGCTCTTCCACTCTTGCTGATATTCGCCTGTTAGTTTGCCCCACGTAAAACTTTTCACAGTCCTGGCACGAGATACTGTATACTGCGTGGTTTTCTAGTTTGATTTGATCTTTTGGGTTTCCAAGTAGTTTACCTATAGTTGTTTGTGGCTTGTGTATTGTTTGTATGTTGTGTCTCCTAAGAATTCGTCCGATTCTATCTGTTGTGCCTTTTACATATGGTCAGACTACTTGTTGCTTTTCCGGCTCATAATTTTTGTTGTTCGTTGTTCGGGAAACCTGTGCATTAATAGCTTTCTCTATGGTGCGATTTGCGTGGCCATTTTTCTTTAAAGCACTAGATATTACCCTAAGGTCGTTTTTTCTCGTCTGTGTTTCAGTTAATCGCACGGATCTAGATATTAGGGTATTTGCCACAGCTTGAATTTGTGCTGGGTGATGATGTGATTTTGCATTTAAATATCTGTCTGTATGTGTTGGTTTTCTATACACGGTGTATTCGAAATGTCCGTTATGCAGTTTTGTGACCAAAACATCTAAAAATGATAGTTTGTTGTTTTCCTCTAACTCTAGAGTAAATTGTATTCTGGGGTGGATTGAATTTACGTGAGTGAGTCGAGCTCTGCATGACCATGTTGCCATATAATAAATATGTCATCCACATAACGAATCCATAATTTGGGCTTTAAACTTCTTTTCTCAAGAGTTTCTTTCTCGAAGTATATCATAAATAAATTCGCGACTACTGGTGATAGCGAGAACTCCATTGGAACACCATCCATTTGTTTATACATTTGCCCGTTGAATGAAAAATAAGTATTTTTAAGGAAATGCTCTGAGAGTTGTATTATATGTGCCTGGAAATCCTCGTTCATAGCAATCTTGTCCAATGCTTCGTCGATGGGAATACTGGGATATAACGATTTGACATCTAGGCTTGCTATGATATCGTTTTTTTCAAGGACGATATCTCGTATAATTTGAGTGAAATGCTCCGAGTTTTTTACAAATATAGAAAAAGCTGAAGCGAACTTAAGGTAATATTTAGTGCTTTAAAGAAAAATGGCTACACAAATCGCACCATAGAGAAAGCTATTAATGCACAGGTTTCCCGAACAACGAACAACAAAAATTATGAGCCGGGAAAGCAACAAGTAGTCTTACCATATGTAAAAGGCACAACAGACAAAATCGGACGAATTCTTAGGAGACACAACATACAAACAATACACAAGCCACAAACAACTATAGGTAAACTACTTGGAAACCCAAATGATAAAATATCAAACTGCAAAACCACGGAGTATACAGTATTCATCATTAAAAGAAAGCGTCGCAGTCACCAACACATCACTCTCTATTCGCACGCGAGAAAGAGAGCTTCGAAAATGCCAAATGTGATTTTGGCGAAACGTCAGCAAAACTGTTCTTTTGACAGTAGTGAACGGATGTACACCCGGAATGAAAACACATTATATATAATTTCCGGATGTTGCTGTTGTTGTTGCGCTAATTCCCCTTGATTTTTTGTGATTTTAGATTTGCCTATTATTGTCTTCCATATTGTTGGTAGTTTTAACGATCCGTCCCTTTTATTTAAATCTGCTCTATATTGGCAATCTCCCTATACTAATTTTATTTTGTGGCCGATTTCCTGATGATGTAGGAATAGGGCCGAGGTTGTTTGTTTGTTTCTGAGGCTGAGTTTATGCTCTTCTACTCTTGATGATATTCGCCTGTTAGTTTGCCGCACGTACAGTTTTTCACAGTCCTGGCACGGAATGTTGTATACTCCGTGGTTTTCCAATTTAATTTTGTCTTTTGGGTTTTCAAGTAGTTTATCTATGGTTGTTTGAGGTTTGTGTAATGTTTGTATGTTGTGTTTTCTTTTCTAAGAATTCTTTCAATTCTGTCTGTTGTGTCCATTAATAGCCTTTTCTATATTGCGATTTGTGTAGCCATTTTTCTTTAAAGCACCAGATATTATATTAAGTTCGTTTTTTCTGGTCTGTGTTTGAGTTAATCGCACAGTTTTAGATATTAGAGTGTTGGTCACAGCTTGAATTTGTGCTGGGTGATGATGTGATCTTGCATTTAAATATCTATCGCTATGTGTTGGGTTTCTGTACCCAGTGTATTCGAAATCTCCGTTATGTAGTTTTGTGATCAGAACATCTAAAAATGGAAGTTTGTTGTTTTCCTAGGGTAAATTGTATTCTGGGATGTATTGATATGAACATATTTATACATATATATATATATATATATATATATATATATATATATATATATATATATATATATATATATATATATATATATATATATATATATATATATATATATATATATATATATATATATATATATATATATATATAGATTTAAATTTTTCTTTAAAACTTGAAAATAAAAT
The DNA here is from genome assembly GCA_030620095.1 of Kuschelorhynchus macadamiae. NCBI lineage: Eukaryota > Metazoa > Arthropoda > Insecta > Coleoptera > Curculionidae > Kuschelorhynchus > Kuschelorhynchus macadamiae. The sequence continues at coordinate 164,645 of JAUTXW010001637.1, forward strand.
TTCTTACTTTAAATCAACGATTCGCTCATGGTGTTGAGCTTTCTCAAGATTTTATTTAGTGTCCTGATTCCTAAAAAAAAATTTTTATTAAAAACACAATAAAAATATATACATACACGTAAACATTATTATATACATTGAAACGTTAAATGGCTTAAAATGACTATAATTGTACACTTTATAATTAATTTAAAAACACATTTTTTAGTTTTTTTTTGATAATAATGTAATGACTTAAAATATCATTACACTACGTTTCATAAATAAAATGTCTATATTTGACAAAAACATTCATAGACACAAATATCTATTATATTTATAGTTTACTGTATATCAATCAAAAATATTAATATTTGTATTCACAAGTGCCAAGCATGAGATAAAATACAGAGTTTTTATAGCCAAAAAAACATGTTAACCAAAATATTCTAGACCCGATCAGTCCATAAATTCACCACATTAACATTCCACCAAGCAAATTGCTACTCTAAGGGTGCGTACCGTAAACTATAAGTATAATAGATATTTGTGTTTTAAATTTGTGACTATGAATGTTTTTGTCAAATATTTTTTTTATGAAACGTAGTGTAATGATATTTTCAGTCATTACATTATCACCAAAAAAAAAACTAAAAAATGTGTTTTTAAATCAATTATAAAGTGTACAATTTTAGTCATTTTAAGCCATTTAACGTTTCAATATATATATAATGACGTTTACGTGTATGTAATATATTTTTACCGTGTTTTTAATGAAAAAAAAAATATTTAGGAATCAGGAGACTAAATAAAATCTAACTTAAGAAAATAAGGTCGCATATATATATATATATATATATATATATATATATATATATATATATATATATATATATATACATGATGGAAATGTGGATGTTCGGTTTTTTATGAATATCTTCGGAAGTAGTCGGAATTTTCCAACTTTGTCCACGGCATATGTAACGTTGTACAAATTTAACAAACCTTTTATGTACAAGTACAAATAAACAAATATTTAGAAAATGTCCACTATAATACAAATATTGACAGCTGTTTCGACAGAACCGGGTCCTCGTCAGAACATTATTTCAAACTAATATCCAAATACAAAATTTTTGACCTATCTATTTTATTTTTAATAGAACCCTCGACACGTAATCTATTACCTAAGTATATAAATCTAATAATGGGAAAAACCAAAGTCCAGTTGGTTGTTAAGCAAAAGATTTCAGGCTTTACGTCTATTTATTCCTAGAATTTCTAAATAGTTTAATTCTCTACTCTTGTTAGCGATATGCAAAACTTTATAATCGTTGTTAAAATCGTGTTGTTCTTCCAAAAGATGTTTGGCATAATTTGAATCCGTTTTACCCTTAATATAAAAACTTTCGTGTTCTTTTGTAAATATAAAAACTGTCGTGTTTGAAAGTGTCTCCCTGTCTGTCCTATCCATTCTTTATTACAAGTACCACATCCTAATTCATATACCCCTGATTTTTGGCCTTTCTCTGTTTTTGATTTACTGATTTCTTATGTATCTACCTAGAGTATTAGTGTTATTTGTAATAACGTTCCCTGTATAATAGAAAAAAATGTTTTTGTATACGAAAAGTAAAAGAAACTTTACGTGCTCATCTGCTTTCTACAGAAATTTTTAAAATAAAAAAATCGTTCACAGGGGTCTGTTCAATCCTGTATAGAGGACCAAAATACTTCTATATAAAAAAAGATAATACAAAGTTTACGTTTGTTACTGTTTCTTAAATAATCTATATATGTTTTTAATTTTTTTTTCATTTTCAGGTAGCCGTTTCTTTGCTTGAGACTGCCTTGTATACAGGAAAAAAATTATTTTATACAAAAAATTAAACGAAATTTGATGTTCTACAGTACATTAATAATAAAATATATGGGCTGTTAGTAATTAGGTATATATTTAAGATACCAGAGAAGCAGATTTTATGCTTTCTAACCTAATGTATGAAGGCTGAGCTGCGATAGCAAATCAGTGTATTTTTCTATCTAAAAAATAACTAAATATTTCCTTAGTTTTAAAGCACCTCGACCTATTGATAATGAACATATTTAATAATGTACAAAAATGTAATCAAAATGCATTCAAGTTTTAAACAAGTAAGTAATTGCATTTGAATTCCTTCTAAATGATGAAAGAGAGAACAAAAAATCTTAATAAATCTATTAAATTCCTTAAATACATGGAATTTTAAATCCCCGTACAAAATTGTTGAAGTGATTTACCCCTCAAAACATATATACATACATGCAACTCGACTTTTTATAGTCGGTTAAAAGCAACTTGATAAACCCTTGAACTGTGTTTGCCATTTTTTGCCTTATTAAACAAATTACACAAAAAAGTTAAATCAAAGGTTAAGTTATAAATTAGGAGAATAGGAATAGAAAAAATAGTAATAGAATATATGTGACAAAAGAAATTAATAGAGTACAGACGTATTGAAAAATAAATTATGTAAGATTGCAACACTAACTATCAAGTGAATACTGTTCAGTTCCCGGTGTTATTAGGCTTGCCATACGTTCGGAATTTTTCAGTACGTTCTGAATTTGGACCCCATGTTCGGCGGTCCTAATAAAAAGGTTATCAGAACGCCAAATGTCGTGAATTTCAGATATATAGTTAAACTAATCACATCAAATCAGAACATTAATTTAGATACCTTTTACTTTTGACACATGTTCAGATTTTTATAACTCTAGGTCTGTCCGTTTCTTTAACCAACTGGTCGGATACTATTCGTTGCGGACTAGCAACTCGGGGATCACAAAAGGTCCACAGCATGTCTGTGGGCGTGCAGACGGACCTTCGGATCAACTTGGCGTTTAAAACCTCGTATTGTGCACTGGCTTTACACGCCAGTGGTCAGGCCAACGATCACTTATAGCGCTCTTGTGTGGTGGCCCGCCACCCGCAGAACAATACACAGGAAGAAGCTTGACAAGCTCTAGACCCTAGCCTCTAGGCATGTCTGGGCATAACTGGAGCCATAAGAACCACATCGACCCAAGCTGTGAAGTCCCCTACACTGGCAGAGGCTCGGAAGGCTTCTGTTCGTTTAAACGACTAGGATCGTTGGATACCCAGAAACTGAAATGTTGCACATACTCGAGTCTGGACTGAACTGATCAGGTCAAACCCTCTCCTGGTTAGGAGAGATGCCATTATTCCGGTCTCAATAGCCTCTAAGAGGTTTCATGTAATTGTTCCTGACAGGGAACAATGGAGGTCAGCATATCTATATATGCTGTGATAGTCAAGCCGCGATTCAAGCTCTGTCCTCGAGCAGGGTCACTTCGCTGCTTACACTTGAATGCCGGAGAACGCTAGAGAGGCTGTGTGAGTCCAATAAGGTTAGCCTCATTTGGGTGCCCGGCCATCAGGGCATTGGTGGTAATGAGGGGGGTGGATCAGCTGGCTCGGGAGGGTAGCAACACTGCTTTCATTGGGACGGAACCTGTTCTTGCTCCTTCAGCTGACAAGGCCAGGATTAAAAATCGCACTGTCGAAAAATTCTCTATTGAATGGCATGAGCTAGCAGAACTCAAGACAGTCTAAGGTCTTCATGTCAGGCCCTTTTAGCCGTTCTGAGAGAATTCTACAACTAAACAGAGGTCAACTTAAAACCATTACCTAACTGGACACTGGCTTGTAAAATGTTACCTGCATGTGATTGGATTCGGCAACTATCCATACTGATTTTGTGCTAGGGTAGATGAAACTACCGAGCTCGGTTGATATGGTGGTTTAGCTAACGCCAGACTACTTTGTGCTTGTGGGACGTACTCGACCTGAAAGATTCCTGTCCTTTTTAAAAAAGGAGTGGGCTCCTGGCCTGAGACGTCTTCTTGGGGGGAAAGCACAATGAGCCCCAGAGAGCCTAAGTGCTGCTCTTGTCGGGCTTCCCATGTATGTCTAACTCGGGGCGTTGAGTTACGTGGAAAGTTCTCAATAGATCCCAACTATACGGACTAGAATTTGAAATCCATTTAACATGATTGAACATTGGTTGAATCGTCTATACGAAGTATAGTCTGTCTTTTCTATAGCCTATTGTTCCGTTAACTCTCTGACCAAACGCTTTTTTCCATCGATAACTTAAATATCATTAAAAAAGTTAAACTTATGTACAAATATTATTGTTCATAGGCTCCCGGACCATAAAATACACAATTTTATAAAGACAGTAATGTAGGTGAATATTTAGAGATTGCAATGAAAACACTGCACGTTGCTTTCAAATAGAAGACAGGCTGGGAATAATAGTTTTTATTTAGCAATTTAAATTAACTTATTTCGTAACGTATGCACCGTAACTATTTGTTATTTCTAATTTGATATTAGTTCAACTTTTAGCTTTTTTCCCCTTATTTGCATGTTTTATAATTCGTAGATCTAAAAAATCGATAAATATCCTTTACCCGGAAATTCCCTCGTTCTGAATCTTTCCTTTCGTTAGGAATAGTAAAGGGTAACCCAATTTAGTTCCGCACATAGTCATTTACTATACTGTATTTTTATTTTTATTAGGCGCCATTTTGTTCCACCATACCGGAATCGTGTAAAATATTTTACCAGTTTCTTCCTGGGCTACATTTATTTTTTAGGCTTGATTTAAAACGAATTGAATCTTTTTCATTTTGATTTTTTAAGACCACCATTTTGTATCGTTATTTTGAATTCGTACCAGTTAATGCCCGTATCATGTTTAATTTTGCTGCAAGATATTAAGTCAATTGAATAAGACAATTTTTTACATTGATTTTTTAGACATTTTATTTGGCCGCCATTTTGTTTCCCCGTCTTGAATTCGTACCACATATTTACTAGTTTATCCCTATATCAGACTCAATGGATGTACACATTTTAAAATTAATTTAATAACCAGTTTCTCAGATTGATTTTTTTAAATAATTTATTTGGCCGCCATTTTGTTTTGCTGTCTTGGATTCATACTAAAATATTACAGGTCACTAAGACGATATGTAAAACCTGTAAAGATATGTAAAACTTGCAATTTTTTTCACGATTACAAACATTTGATTTTGTTCCGCCATTTTAAACTCGTACCACAATTTTACCAGTTCATTTATATACCACAATTAATTCTTGCACAACATTTGAAATCAATCTGTTAAGTAATTTTTTCATGCTCAGTTTTATTAAACCGCCATTTTGTTTCGCCATCTTGGATTCGTACCAAATTTTTAACCGTTGATTACCACCTAAATATTAATTTTTGTGAAAAATTTTAGGTAAATTGGATAAGTAATATTTTTTAAACATTTGACTAGGCCGCTATTTTGTGAGGCCATATTGGATTTTTATCAAAATGTTACCAGGTCATTCCCATATGATTTCTAATTTTTGACCAAAATTTGTCAATCGGGTAAGTATTATTTTAGCTATGCCGCAAAGAGACAGACAGACAGACAGACCGACAGAATTGAGAAAACATGTTTTCCGGTATCTAGGGACCCCGAAACGTGATGATCTGAAAAAATCTCGGAGAGTGATTTTTTCACGACCTATTACTTCCTTTTTACGAGGGAAGTAATAAATTCAATAAGCAGTTTTTTACATTAACACACACCGCCATTTAGTTAAGTCATTTTGAATTCGAAATTTATTCCTATATCACTTTTATTTATTCTGCAAAATTTGTCACTTGAATAAGATTTTTTTTAAATATCTTCAAATTTTGTGAAAGCATTAAATGTGACATAGAGATAAACTGGTAAAGTTGTCTTGAGAAATTAAGAGGGTGGAACAAAATGGCGGCCAATAAAGTTTTTAAAAAACCAAAGGTGAAAAAAATATTATTCAATTGATTTTAAATTCTGCAGAAAATTTAACTGTGATATAGGAATAAATTGGTACGAATTCAACATGATGTAACAAAATGGCGGTGTGTGTCGATGTAAAAACTATTCGTTGATTTTATTTTAAATTAGTTATGCCCAAAAATCAAGTGTGGCATAGTTAGAAACTGGTAAAATATTGGAACAAATCCAATATGATGAAAAAAAATGGCGCCCAATAAAAATATTTGAAAAGATAGTATATATGTCTTCTTAAATAACAATATACTGAATTAAATTGGGTCACACTTTACTATTCCTAATAAAATGAAGTATCCATAACGAGGGAAGTTCTGGGTAAAGGTAATGTACCGAGTTTTTTACTTGAATCCAATGTTTTTATTATGTTGTAAAGGCTAGTCTTGTTAAACCAATGTTTGTTTTTGTTTCAATTTACAGATGTACTAAAAAATAAAATCTGACCTAAATTAAAGTCTGTAAACATAAACAAAAATCAAAACAATCTCAAAAATGGTAAGCTAATGTATACATAAAGGTTCTCATTCAATGTTTTTAAGTTGTTTCATATTAAGCCCAAGGTCTCGTTAAAAAGATCTCTCTGAATTGAATTTGTTCCAATAACTCTGGATAATTTATAAGGTTGTGAATAATTTCGTAGTAGAAAAGAATATCGAAAACTTCTCTGCGCCTTGATATGCTTTGCAAGTTTAGCATTTGCCCCAAATGTACCTATGTAATATATGCTTTCTGTCAGCATTATTTTTTTAAAGGCAACGTATCGTAAAAAATTTCTTTGGATGCTGTTCGCTATATCAATAAAAGGGATTTAATTTTCTAAGTTTAATAATACATATGTTTCTAAAATGTATGGTATTCTTTTTTTAAAGGAACCCAGTATATGGAGGACTTTGTTTCGGTAGTTTTCTATATGAACCGAAAAATTATGTTTTGAGTCAATACGGGCCCCTAAATCTCTAATAATATCAACTTGCTCCGAGATTTCTCCTTCATCATAAATTGGTTATATTTAAAGATCTACTGAATGAAATGGTTTTGTATTTGCAGAATCTATCAATATCTTCTTGTAAGAGTTTTGTACTAGCTTCGTTTCTTATTATTTTTTAAAACCTATAGGTCATTCAGTCGTACAGAATAAACCTAGAATGAAGAAAATATTTGGTTACATCATTTATAAACATGTTAAATGAAAATAGAGATACATGCCCATTTTGAAGAACTCCTGATGTGACCTTGACAGGATCATAGAAACTATAATAATTGCTTTGTACAAATAGTTGCCTGATTGTTAAATATAAACCTAGTCATTTAGTTTTTTATTAATTCGAAAAAAGGTAACTTCTGTAATAGTTTAGGGTCAATTTTGTTAAAATCTTTAATACGGTTACTGTTTATTGAATCTGAAATTGGTGAAGATGTTTATTATAGTAAAATAAAGCATTTGAGGTTACAAAAATCAACTAAAATACACAAGGCAATATTTAAAAAATTCAACCTGATGAAAATCGTCAGCAAACGAAACGTAGAAGATAACATCGGATATTGTATTTGCAAGATCAAAACTTAAGTGGGCAAGACTAAGACTACAATAAATTGGCGAGACCAAGCCCAATACCCGGCATGTGCGAAAGCAAGACCACGAGTCATCATTTCATCAGCACGAAAAACGCCGTTCATGGGGTTAATTCCGTATTTGGGTGAGAAATGTTGTAAGTCCTCTTTTTTTATTTTTGGGGAGTTTATTTTCCCTTGTTTCCAAATTTTTTATACGTACCGGTCGGGCTGCAATGCATTTTCTTAATATTCTTACCAGATTATAATTTTTGCATTTTGTTGAAAATATGAAGATTATAGGACATTCATGAAAATAAAACGCTTATGTCAATTAAACACCAAAAGAACAACAAAACAAATTTGATTTCTTGTTTTGTTTTATAAAATTCCAAATTTCCATAGGGATTTAAGCTTGCTTTCAAGCAAATGCAGATAAATCGTAGATAAGCACCAGACTTTCGTCGGACCCTCTAAGCCAATAATACTTCTAAGGAGATAGTCGGCGGCTCGCGACACGCCTGAAAAATTCTGTAAACACTCGTTTGTGCTTAAACAAGCACGATGACTTTACAAATTAATTCAATCGTTCACCTTTTGTTGCAACCGAGCACGCCAACAACGAATTAACTTCTGCCGTCATTGCTGCTACACTTAAACGGGGGCTTGTGCTTGTTTTAAGTTTTTTATTTAAATTATTGTTCTTTTTTGACACCCAGATCTTCTAAAAAAAATGATAGTTCATCTTTAACCGGAATTTCCTTCGTGCTGAACCATTTCTTTCGTTAAATGAAGAATAATAACATTATATGTATGGATACGTAAAAGTCAGATTTTTTTTTTAAATATTTGACGCTTATCAACACAAGAAATTGTTGCTTATTTACCTTTTAAGAAAATTATAGGTCTCACACTACAATTTCTTGTGAGGCTTGTTAGTACTTTACACACACAAAAAGATTGATTAAGGCGGCATTTTAAAAAATAAAAAACTTTTTTTTCTGTGTCACAACTTAAACATTTAGACTGGTGATATACAAATAAATAAATAAAATGTAAGGGAATGTGTTATGTGTGCTCATTTAAAGCTTATGTTTAATTCATAGAAACGAAATTAGTTGACATTACTAAAATAATTATTAGTATTACAGAGACCAGGGCCCCCGTAAGCGCGCGTGCAATGCTCGTGGGCTCCACTCCACCAAAAAGAACATTTACTTTTATTTAACTTGAATTTTAAATTTTTAAACAACGAACAAGACACTAAAAATTTCCTACTGAAGAAGGTTCTAATATTGATTCCAAATTATTATAGACATTAATTATTATCATTAATATCATATATATGGTTTATATATATATATACATATATATATATATATATATATATATATATATATATATATATATATATATATATATATATATATATATATATATATATATATATATATATATATATATATATATATATATATATATATATATATATATATATATATAAATATATATATGTATATATATATATATATATTTATATATAAATATATATATATACATATTTATTTATATGTATATATATATATATATATATATATATATATATATATATATATATATATATATATATATATATATTTTAATATACAATGAGGGCATAAAGTCTGGAAACCTTTAGATATGTCAAAAACTATACAAGTTGGGTAAAAAAGTTTCATATAAAAGTTGTATAGTTCCTTACGATTAATGATTAAAAAATGTCTTCAAATATACAGGGTGTTTTAAAATCAAGTTACACGCCAAAACTTCAGAATCTCTAATGGAACACCCTGTATATTATTTCATTTTAAGAATCTAAATAAAATTCTGATCATATTTTATTAAGCATACCCTATCCCTAAAGTCAACTGTTTTTGAGATAAAAAAAATGAGAAAACTGTTTTACAAAATTTTTTTAATAACGATTAACAACGATAATATAAAATTCTAAATGATGCGTTTTAACGTAATAAATGCTGGAACTGTTGTCCGTTCACTTCCTGACAATATGCTAATCGATTGATGAACTCTTGTTGTAGATTTCGAATGAAAGTAGGTGGGATTTGTCGGATTTCATCTCTTATACGATTTTTTAGCGCATCGATATTAGGAGGTCTGTTCAAATAAACTTTACTCTTTAAATATCCCCACAGAAAATAATCTAGGGGAGTTAAGTCCGTGGACCTGGCCGGCCATTCGTAGGGACCACGACGTCCTATCCACCTGTTAGGAAATATTTCACTGAGATACTGCCGAACAGGTAGCGCGTAGTGAGGTGGTGCTGCATCTTGTTGGAACCACATTGCTGCAGTAGGCATATCGGGCTCATTACCTGGATACAATTGAGCTAAGGCAGGAATCAACTCGAGTTGTAAACAAACAAGAAAAATTTCGCCGGTTAAATTTACGTCGAAAAAGTAGGGACCTATAATTCTATCTTGAAATATTCCAGCCCAAACATTGATTTTCTCGGGATATTGCGTATGAGCCACTTGAGCCCAATGGGGATTCTCTGTAGACCAATATCTACAGTTTTGTCGGTTGACAGTACCATTAAGAAAAAAGATGGCTTCACCGGAAAATAAAATATTTATACAAAAGAATGGATCCAGGTTGCACCGCTTTTGCATACTTTCGCAAAACTCAAGTCGGCGGTCAAAGTCGTCTTTATTTAATTCATGGATTAATCTTATTTTGTAGGGATAATACTTTGCCGTGTGCAGAATATTTTTTACCGATGATTGACTAAGGTTTAAATCTAATGCTACTTGACTTGTAGGTAAATGTGGATTTTCGTTATAACTGAGTAAAACATTCAATTTCATATCATCATCTAGTTTTGGCCTACCTGTCCTGGGAAGATCTTTTACACAACCATGATCACGAAATTTTTTGATAATTTTGCTAACTGTGGATTTTGCAATTGCTTGTCCTCGCTCGGGATGCGTATTATTAAAAAGTTCACATACTTCGTCAAGATTTCTTTGGCGATCTCCCCATCCAAACATCATAAGAATCTCTATTCTTTCTCTTTCTGAAAGCATTTTTATCAGGAAAAAGTAACTCTCCAACAATATGTTAAAAATTGACACAGTTTATTGTCAGTACATGACAGTTTCTATGGGAGTTCTAAAATAATCCACCAGGTTTCACTATGCATAGGGAAATGAGTTTGGAAATTTCCATTTTCTCAGTTTTTTATCTCAAAAACAGTTGACTTTAGGGATAGGGTATGCTTAATAAAATATGATCAGAATTTCATATAGATTCTTAAAATGAAATAATATACAGGGTTTTCCATTAGAGATTCTGAAGTTTTGGCGTGCAACTTGATTTTAAAACACCCTGTATATTTCAAGACATTTTTGAATCATTAGTCGTAAGGAACTATACAACTTTTATATGAAACTTTTTTACCCAACTTGTATAGTTTTTTACATATGTCAAGGTTTCCAGACTTTATGCCCTCATTGTATATATATATATATATATATATATATATATATATATATATATATATATATATATATATATATATATATATATATATATATATATATATATATATATATATATATATATATATATATATATATATATATATATATATATATATATATATATATATATTGTATATATATTTATATATATATATATATATATATATATATATATATATATATATATATATATATATATATATATATATATATATATATATTATATATATATATATGTATATATATATATATATATATATATATATATGTATATCACCATATTGGCTAGTTTTTTACCTATGCCCCATTCATTAGACCGCCATTTTGTTCCATTTTGTACACAAATTTTAGTTTGGACACTAAAATTTTGTCTGTGTACCAATGTATCTATTTGTTGCTCAAACATTCCAAGTCCATTGAATAAGAGGTTTTTTTACTTCATCCTTTAAACAGTTTATTTCGCCGCCATTTTAATCCTCCATCTTGAATTTCTACTACAATTTTTACCAGTTTATTTCTATATCACAGTTAATTTTTTTTTAGGCTGATTTTTTAATTTCTTTAAGCGTCATTGTATTTTGTCGTCTTGGATTCGTACCCAGAATGTTACTAGTTCATTCTAATATTTGATTTGTGTGCAACATTTGAGGTCAATTGGATACTTAGGTCAGAGTCTAATATATATTCTAAATAGTCCAAGCACTTGGCTATTCCGCAATAAATTTCTCTCTTGCCGACGTGCCTCCCGCATCTACGAACTGCCGCTTCTAGCGGTCAGTCGGCAGGTCAATTCGCAGTGGTTAGGTACGTCTTAAGATTTTAAACCTATGTGTTTACGGAGCGTTGTATGCGGTGAGCAAAAATATAGAATTTGGAACAAAAGTGCGTTTAAATGTAACTTTTTGGAAATGGCTTCTCAAGCTGGTCATTCTTCTTACTGCAGTGTTGATGGATAAGACGTTAACATAAATAGGGGAAATGTGTCATCTTTTCGAATTCCTCAAGATCCAGCAAGGTATGTTTAAAGAACTTTTAAAAAGTTGTTTATTATTAATTTTTGTTACTGAAATTCGGCTTAATTCCGGTAAAAGGGGCATAGTAACGATTTTTCTCAAATTTTGTATGTTAATAATATACCATACTCCTGCTTAGCCTAGCATGACCCGATTGTGTTCAATTTGAGTTCTTTTAAATATCAATATTTTACCTCTCTCATAAAAGGGAAGTATTGTCAGATCTTTACCTTCATATTTAAAAATTCAGTATGATGTAGAAACCACCAAGTAAAATTTTATTAGCAATCCAAGGTGGCGGAACAAAATGGCGGCTTAATAAAATATTTAAAAATTCAGCATGAAAAAACTACTCAATTAACTGATTTCAAATTGTGTGCCATAATTAATTGTAGTATAGAAATGAACTAGTAAAAGTGTGGTACTAATTCAAGATGGCGGAACAAAATGGCGGCCAAATAAAATTTTTGTATTCTGAAAAAATCAACCTCTCAGTTTGGAGTCCCTAGATGCCAAATTACTAAACTACTAAAAAACTAATTATCCAATTTATCTCAAATTTTGTTAAAAAATCAATTGTTATGTAGGAATCAACTGCTAAAATTTTGGTATGAATCCAAGACGGCAGAACAAAATGGCGGCTTAATAAAATATTTAAACATTCAGCCTGAGAAAACTACTTAATGAACTGATTTCAAATTGTGTGCCATAAGTAATTGTTATATAGAGGTGAACTAGTAAAACTGTGGTATTAATGAAAGATGGCGGAACAAAATTTTAAAATTAAAAAAATTATAATTGCTGGAGAATGTAAGATGATATCTAGAGTGTGGAGACAGTCTTGAGAAAAGGAGAAGGCACTTACTCTTGGTATGGCTTATTAAATGCGAACCAGTTTAATCTTGTGGATAATTTTAGTTTTTTTAAAAACATTGATTTGTGTTGGAAATAATCTAGTTCCTAGGTATAGGTGAGCAATCATCCCCTTGGAATTTAAACATTTGATATCGGCGCCAAACGAAACCCAGTTCCAGTTACACCACCTATTAGATTTGCGACTATTAGTTTTAAGAATTAGCCATTCAAGTGTTATGCTATTAGGATATTGCTTTTTTTAGGGAACATGTATTCCCATTCTCTATTTCTGAGAACTTGGTAGAATGTTTTTGAAGTACATTTGATTTTCATATCCTGTCGAGAACGTATTGATTGTCGTTTTTTGTAATTTAAATTAGAATAAACTAATCATTGGAGGTTCTTTGCATCATTTCGCAAATATATTTAATACATTTTTATTTTACATTTGTTGTTAATACCTCAAATTTAGTCAATAAGTTAACCTTTTATTAAGTGAAACATCTACAACTCTAAATATTAATATGAATATCTAAAGTAAGTAATACAGTTATTGATCGTTCCCCATAGATGTATTCATTGCGATAAAATAACGCTCGGCCTTGTATACCTCGCATCTAGCTGTTAGCTGCAGGTGTTCGCTGTGATTTACGACCAGTCGCAAAAAAGCCGGCTTTTAGGTGCACAAAAAAGGAAAGAGAGAACTGTTTCTTTCTTAAACTGTGCTTAGGCCACCATTTTATTCCGCTATATTGGATTTTCATCAAAATATTACCAGGTCATCCCGAATATGACCCAACTTTCGACGAAAATTTGAAGTGAATCGGATAGCTATGTCGCAGACTCACCGATGAAATTGAGAAATATGTTTTTTGGCATCTAGGGATAATAAAACGTGAAGATCCCGGGAGTGTGATTTTTTTTGGAACACAAACATTTTATTTTGCCACCATTTTATTCCTTCATGTTGAATTAGTACCACGCTTTTATCAGCATTTCTATACTTGTACGAAATTTGAAATCAATCTAATAAGCTATTTTTTCAAGCTAATTCAAAAATATATTTTATTATGCCGCAATTCGGATTCATACTGGTAAAATTTTAAATTTAAATAAAACCAAAATTTCTGGTAAATTTTGCACAAAAATTTTTGACAATTCACTAGGCCGCCATTTTGTTTCGCCGTCTACGCCGAAACTACTTATCGAATGAACCTCAATTTTTGCACAAAAATCCAGTGTGATATAAGTATAAATTGGTGTGAAGCCATTATACTAGAACAAAATAACATCCTAATGAAATGTTTCAGTACTAATAAACTAGTCAGCCAATTGATTTTAAATTGTAAACAAAAATCAAGTGTGAAAGACAGACTGATAAAATTCCAGTACGAATACTATATAAAAAACCAAATGGCAACCCAATAAATTGTTTAAATATTCGGCAAATTTTAATTTCCCGGAATAAATCCTTTTTATGGTAGAAAAAAAAAATTACCTAATTTTTCAAAGACAATCTGAAATTAAGATATAAAAAGAAATAAATAATAATAATAATAATAATAGTAATAATAATAATGATAATATATATATATATATATAAATATTTATATCTATATTATATATATATATATATATATATATATATATATATATATATATATATATATATATATATATATATATATATATATATATATATATATATATATATATATATATATATATATATATATATATATATATATATATATATATATATATATATATATGTATATATTCCTCGTTCAAAATTCCACTCTACACACGTAACGCGTTTTATGAATGAATCCATATAGTTATTTGCCGGGTGGTAATAACTTAAAAAAAAATAAATAAACTAGAGTTTATAGCATTTCGATAAATTTATTACCCAAAAAATTTCATATAACAAATTTAATTTTGATTATCTGTTTTATTAGGAATTGCATACACTATGTTATCTACAGAGGAGGTACTGAATACAAAAATGTACTTAAAGTAAAATAATTAGTTCTTTTGATACTGTATTTTACTTAAGTACTTTTCAATTAGCTTTACTTGGGATAATGTATTCAGTACCTTTTTAGAAAAGTGCTTGTACTGGTACTTAAAAATCTCAAATTTTGGGTAAGTATAACTTATTACTTACAAATGTACTTCAAAATCCTAATCTACTTAAAGCACTTTGTAGAAGTATTTAAGTATTTTTAATACTCAATTTTTTTTTTTTCGAAAATAGGTGCTTCAATATTAAAAAGACTTAATTAAGTACTTCAAAAATCATTTTAAGTGCCTAAATTACTTTTTGTATTTTATGAAATACGAAGCTAAATATAAGTTAAAACTCGTAAAAATCTATTTATATTAATATAGCCAATACAGGTAATCTAATAAGTATACAGAGGCAGTGTTTATTTAACATTGTAGATGTATACTCTAAAAGTAAAGTCTGGAATGTAGGATGTATAAGAAATTTCACCAATAAATCATATCTGATCCTAATAAATTATAAATTGTACTATAAAATGACTTCCAAACGACATAGTTCTATTCATACGAAGTTTTATTGTTGAGGCCAGTTTTAACGATTTTGAGGATTAAAGCCGGACAGAATTGAAAAAATACGCGCCTACGCTTTTTTTTACAGTTACCAAAAAAAGAAGAACTTCAAATACCTACTGTTAAACTATTCCCAAAAATGCCTAGGTTACAATTTTTGACTTACTTCTTACTTAATATAATAAAGGAGTATCGGATTTTTTGATATATAAATTTTAGCTACAGCTTTGGTAACTAATAATATATAAGCACCATTAGCGGGAACCGAGCAAGGTCAATATACACATTAAAAGTCTAGAATACAAAACGGGAACAATGAACATGTATTGTTAAATTGAAGTTCGGATCGGATAAATTGATTTTTTTAATCGGCAGAATTTCCAAAGAATACGAAATCATGTTTTTTTTTTTAAATGGAACACACAGTATATATAGTTTTTTTTTAATAAATAATGTCTTTAATAAATATTAAAATATAAATATGTTTGTCATTTATTGTCTAGAGCAACAAGGTGGTTCTGGTAAAATATATAAAGATCATTGTCATAAATATGTATAATGAAGAAATCAGATTTAGCAACATTACACAATAAAAAATGTTTGTTTAATATCTTAATAGAAGCATTATTGTAGTTGCAGTAAAGTTGTTTAAATGGGCTACAATATAATGCATATAACTAAGTTTTTGTTGTTTGTCATGCGTAGACCCTAGTGGAACAAGTTTTTGATTATATTTCACGCTTCAGTTTAACAGTAGAACACTATATTTCTGCTACTGCAGCTTTAGAAATGCAGATAATGCATAATTAGGTATTTACAGAAAAACGTTATAAACTCCAGGCTTTATTTTAAATACGTAACTCTTTATTAATTTTATCTAGTATATTGCGTTTTCTCTTCATTTGCAATAAAAATGTTTATATTATTTCTTGAAAATCTATTTTTTTCTTGCAAAAACTAAAACATTACGGTGATCGTCAAAAAATCACCTCAAAAATGAGCAATTGTCATGTGTTTTAGAAAAGAAGTTATGACATTATAAGAATTGCCAATATTTAGTTATTAATTAAGAAAAATTAAGTATTTAGATGTACTGTAAGTACTTAATTATTACAGATATAAGTATAAGTATTTAGTAAATTCTGAATACCTAAAAGTACAGAAAATACTGGTACTTAATACAGGTTAATTTAAGTACTTTGGCTGAGTACAGCTCTATTTATCTGCATTTACTGAATTTCTGTACGAGGAAAGTTCTGACTAAAGACGAATTTAACGATTTTTTTTTTATTTTTAGACTATATTCAGAGCTGTTTGGAGATATTTATACCAAAACTCTCGCAGGTCTCCGAGGGGAGCGGGCTCACGCGGTTTCCAAAAGATGTTCCTGTTTTCATCATTTATGTCTCGATAACGATTACCCCTAGCAAAAATGGAACTATATACAAAATTGAATACTAAATTTGATAAAAATTGGTATCTAATTATTATTTTTCAATATCTAACCGTTTACGAGTTATAAACCACAAAAATTGCTTTTGTTCAAATGCAGTACACATAATAATATAATTAGTTTAAACGTCATTTTTATTGAAATCACAAAATTAAAGTAATGGAAATATTGTTTAAAATGAGTAATTATTAAATAAAAAATGCACGCATAAAATAAAATAGAATTATATTATAAAAAAATTACAATATAATGCATAAAACAGTATTTCAAATATAAGAACGTAAACAAGTTTATTTGATATAGCTCATTAGTAATTGTAATGTAGCTACATTGCATATACATATATATTTAATTTAAAAACAAAACGCTTACTTGTAAACCAACTACGTTAATTAAAAAACCTAAAACAGTCCTAATTATACGAAACTAAATATTTTAATTTAACAATTGTTATTGCAAATTTAGTCATTTCATTAAGGTAAACATTACTTATTGATAAAAGAATTCTGAAACAGAATATTCACATAGATTGAACAAACTTTATCGACGTCTCGACAGTGATTTTACTGCATGTTTTTTAAACTTCATTGAATCTATCCCCGTTTACTCTATTATAAAAAAACCATGACTGCTTAAAAACTATAAACAACACTTTACTTACATTAACAACTTAATTTAAAAAAAAAAACTGGCTTTATATGGGATTTGGTTTGCATAAAATTATTAATTAAATTAAAAATATTTTTCTTTGCTTAGCTAAATTGTTTTTTGTATCATAATATTATGAAATTGACCTGTTTTTACTTGCCTCATAAAAGGAAAGTATTGTAATCGTGAAAAAATCACCCTCTGAGATTTTTTCAGGGTCCTTAGATGACGAAAAACCATATTTTCTCAATACCGTCGCGTCGGTCTGTCTGTCTGTTCGCGGCGTAGCTAAAAAACTACTTACCCGATTGACTTCAAATTTTGGTCAAAAATTAAGGGTCTATCGGGATTATCTTGTAACATTTTGGTAAAATCCAATATAGCGAAACAAAATGGCGGCTTAGTGAAATGTTAAAAAAGTTATTATTAAAACACTGCTCATTCAATTTATCTAAAATTTTGCATAACATCAGGTATTATGTTGAAATCAACTGGTAACATTTTGGTACGAATCCAAAGCGGGAGAACAAAATGGCGGCTTAATAAAATATTTAGATATTCAGTCTGCAAAAACTGCTTAATGGGTTGATTTCAAATTGTGAGCCATAACTAATTATGGTATAGGGATCAACTAGTATAATTGTGGTACTAATTATATTATCGGCCTGTCTGCCTGTATGTCTATCAGCTCGCGGCATAGCTTAAGAACTAACCCGATTGACTTCAAATTTCGATCAAAAATTAAAGGTCATATGCCGATAGCCTGGTAATAGTTTGGTAAAAATCCAATATAGCGAAACAATGTTAAAAAAATTTGTTAGAGCGATTATTTAGTTTGGGTTAAGATCAAGTAAAAAAACAAGTCTTTTTTTAAATTGTCGATGTTTCGCAATTTTATTGTTGCATCCTCAGGACCCATATAGATTATATATCCTGCATGAAACCCATATGATCAGATTTTACCTACTGCGTTGGTCCTCATATATTTCCCAGATATTAAGTTTCCAAATGGTTTTCGTTAACAATCCTCTTGGGGTTTTGTTAGAATGGTGTATTATTTGGGGTTAGGATCCAATAAAAAAAACAACAGTCTATTTTTAAACAGTCGACGTTTCGCAACTTTATTGTTGCATCCTCAGGACACATAATATATAGATTCTATATCCTGCGTGAAACCCATATTATCAGTTTTTACCTACTCCATTGGTCCGCAGATATTAAGTTTGTTGTTATGTTAGAGTAGTGTTTTATATCGGGTTAGGATCCAATAAAAAATCAAAACATTTTTTTTTCATTGTCGACGTTTCGCAACTTTATTGTTGCATCCTCATGACATTAAGTTTCTAAATGGTTTTCGTCAACGATCCTCTTGTTTTTGTGCTAGAGTGGTGTATTATTTGGAATTAGGATCCAGTAAAAAAAGTGTTTTTTAAATCGTCGACGTTTTCGGAACTTTATATCCTCAAGACACACATATATATATATATATATATATATATATATATATATATATATATATATATATATATATATATGTACATTTATTACATTTACCTACTCCGTTGGCCATTATTTCCCAGATATTAAGTTTATAAATGGTTTTCGTCAACGATCATCTTGTTTTAATGTTAGAGTGGTGTATTATTTGGGGTTAGGATCAGGCAAAAAAAAAAAAGTCTATTTTTATATTGTCGACGTTTCGCAACCTGCGCAATATCTGCGGACCAACGGAATAGTTAAAGACTGATAAAACGGGATTCAAGCAGGATTTTAAAATCTATGTGTCCTGAGGATGCAATAATAAAGTTGCAAAACGTGGCAATTAGAAAAAAAGCTTTTGTTTTTTATATTGGGATCCTAACCTAAATAATACACTACTCTAACATAAGAACAATAGGATCGTTAACGAAAACCATTTAGAAACTTAATATCTGACAAATATCTGCGGACGAACGAAAAAGGTAAAGAACGATAATATGAGTTTCAATTTAAGATGTCGAAACGAAATAGCGGCCAAATATAATTTTTAAAATACCGACATAAAAAAATCTTGTTCAACTGACTTTAAATTTTCCAGAAAAATTAAATGTGAAAATCGGATAAACTGGTACAAATTCAACATGATGTAACAAAATGGCGTAATGTGTTAATGTAAAAACTACTTATTGAATTTATTTTAAATTATTTATTCCCAAAAATCAAGTGTGGCTTAGGTAGAAACTGATAAAATACTAGTATAAATCCAATATAATGAAACAAAATGGCACCCAATAAAAATGTTTGAAAAGACAGTATATGTGTTCCTAAATAACTATATACTGAACTAAATTGGGTCACACTTCACTATTCCTAATAAAAGGAAATATTCATAATGCCCAAAAGTCAAGTGTAGCATAGGTAGAAAGAAAATGGTAAAATATTGGTGGGAATCCAATATGAACAAAATGGCGCCCAATAAATATGAAAAGACCATATACTGTCACATATATGCTGTAACAATGTACTGAACTAAATTCCTAACAAATGGAAAAAATCATAACGAGGGAAGTTCCGGGTAAAAGTAATTTACCGATTTTTTTTTAGTAAAGCTAAGGACTACGGTATAAAGAAATCATAATCTAAAATTATTACAAAGTGATATAAAGCCATATTTGCAAATTTTCATATGGAGCACATTTTTTAATTTATAAATGGTATGCTTCACCCCGTTAAATCAAAACTTGTAAGGGAACTCGAAAAATTGACCTTATACAGGTCAAACGCCTGGGCAGATTTTCATGAATAATGCATCGAAAGATTCGCCAGTGGGCCGCGAGCGTTCATTGGCTATTTTTAAATCAAAATGGAGGAAGTCCGCTATTTGGTTCAACATAAAAAAAAATTCATGACTTATGATAGGTATCAAAATCAAGAGCCCATTCAAAACAATTCTAAATATATATTTACATATACCACTATAGTAAACACAGTGTCCCAAATATAAACACTTATTTTGTAAAAAATCACGTCGTAGAACCCATTCTCTCAAAAATTCCCTAAATTGTGTCAACTAAAATGTGTTATTGTTGATCACGACAGATGAGAACTGTTGAAAAATGTATGTCTGTGATACTGTATGTTATATGATTTATTTTACTTTATTTTTGTATTAGGATTCAATCTACGGCCTAAAAAGCAAAAGTAAGTAATTAAACATTTTAAACTGAACCTATATCAAATTCTGCAACTTTTTTACGCCATTTTTAAATGAATTAACAGTAAAAGCTATTGGCAATATGTTTAATTTTCATTTCGGTAAATAATTTTTAAAAATGTATCGCCTACACCTGTAAAGTTATAGAACCTCGATATATAATTTAGTTAAATTGTTGTACCGTTCTACCTCAGAAGTCATTAATAATTTTTGGTATATTTCAAATTATAGTATAATTTAAATTAATTTGATCCTTTAATGCAAGCTGGTGACAAACGCATATGTCATGCCTAATATTCGCAAAAGCGTTTAAAAACAAAACAAATCTTACAAAAGAAAGGGAAACTTACGCACTTAAGCACATATATGAATAAATGCTTGTCATTTGCGTGTGTCAAATTTTTAATGCTTAACCTACTAAACAAGTGACTGGTAAACGATAACTCTAAAACTATAAATGTTTTCAAATTAATTTATTGCATATGTATGTCTAAAAATCGACAAAAAATATATTGAAATAATGTACAGACGCTTTCCTTTTACAGATGCGTGTTACAATTTCACCTGCACTTTCCTGGTTGATTTCTAGCAATTTCTCTTACTGCAATATAAGTAAGACGTTCGGTCATACATGCGCGGGGCAGCGATTCTTGAATTAAGAAGAATGTGTATTGCATCAATGGTTCCGACAGTGTTAAATAACTCAAAAATTATAATAAGCAATATAGACTAAAAAATATTGTTTTGAATTTTTTTTAGCAAGTATTTTTATAATATTATTGCTTATAGGTTATTTATCAACTTTAGAAAATATTATGTATGTTTCTTGCCAAAAACAATCCCATTTAAATATACTAAACAGTAGCATGAGATTTTTTTTTTACTTTTTCATTTCAACCAGTAGTATTAGCATTTGGATGCGTATAGATAGATTCTTACAACACTGATTGCTAGGCGACACTGACACCGTAGTATAATGTTCGGCAGGATTAAAATGGTCGCAAATAATAATATTAGCTTTGGGTCTGCTGACAATAGATCGGAATTAGTTTCGAAAGATACTTTTAAGTGCTTCAACGCAAGATTTTTATTTTGTTTTTCCAAATTTATACAGGAATATATGTTAGAAAATTGTATCTAGGTTGATTTTAGCTATAAACAAAGTGATACTATGAAAGTTTTAAAACATATTATATAGTCTGATGCACAAGTCCTGAGCTAGACAAACTATGCGGGCCAAAATATTCATTGCAAATATTAAAGGATCCGACGAGTCGAATAAACCGGAAAATATATCGAGTGCAACAACACACAAAGCAAAGTGTTTTTGTTTTTATGCGCTTTACCGCCCGGACCCTTCAGACGTCGCAGCTCAAGATCCGTGCGACGGATTAGGTCACAAAACGTTTTTCGTACCTTGGGTGTGTTAGAAGTTGAATTAATAAAAAAAATGATACCTGATATACTGTGTGAAAGGTAGAAGAATTCCATTGTGAATGTTGTAAAAGTTAAAAATTTGTAGCTTCATGTAAACAATATTGATTATTACCTTAGGTGACGACAGTGAGTGATAGCGAAACCGGATTTGGCTTAAGTTAAAATATATTTTCATTCATATAATATGTTCCCATTTTTCCTCTTATGATCCCCATCTGGGCGAATACTGTATATTTAATTGTACTTTGTCTTATGCCTTTTACTACTCACTTTTTATTAATTTGTTTTTACCCCCAACTTCAAAAATACTTACTAGATAAATCATGTACTATCCGACGTTTTGCCTTCGATTGCACGAGGCAACTTCAGGGAGCTTTACTCCACGAGTTCTGAACACTGAATGAGCTCGAAGAGATTCAGGCGGGCTTTTATACCCGACTTATGCTCGCCGAACCGTGACCCTGTATTAAGGTCGGTTTCCACGTGTGATATACACAGTAACCCGTATCTCTATTGAAATTTTTTGTATGTTTAAATATTTTAATAGATTCTCTAATTTTTCGTTTATAAAGTCCTGGAACCGATACTATAACCTTGGTTTCATCTTCCTTAAGTCTAGTTGATACTGGGCGTCCTGTTTCTCCCACATACACTTCTCCACAGGAGCAAGGAATTTTATATACTCCTTTTGTTTGGAAAGGTACAATATCTTTCGGGAATCGCAAGCATTGTGCAATCTTCTTATATGTATTGAAGATTGTACGTATGTTCGACCGCCGAAGTAATCGTCCTATTTTATATATAGTGCCATGTATGTAGGGTAGAGTAACACTACCTAACTGTGGCTCTTTATCATTCTTCTTTGGCGGAGTTGGATTAATATATATTTTAATTAAACGCGTAATATCTTCAGTGCAATATGCATTCCCTCTGAGAATTTCGGTCAGTTTCGATGTTTCCGATGTTAGAGAATCTTGATCAGAAATCGAAATAGCTGTGAATACCAGTGAGTTAATAACCGATTTCTTTTGTGCTGGATGGTGATGGGAATCTGCATTTAAGTATCTATTTGTAAGCGTCGATTTTCTATACACAAAATGCCCTAATCTACCATTTTCCTTCCTTTGAACACATACATCTAGAAAGGGAATTGTTCCATTAGATTCAATTTCCATCGAGAACTTGATATTATGATGTTGTGGATTAAGATGGTCCGGAAATATGAGGAGATTATCCTGTCCATGAGGCGAAACAACAAAAATATCTGAACCAGTGCTTTGGTTCAAGTATTAGGGTAAGCAGATAAAGGCAATGCCAGAATCGTCATGGACAGAACGGAACACGTGAAAAAGGTTACTTAACTTTTGGACAACAGCACCTATAAGGTTATGCAGGCAGTCCCCACAACTAGAATAGAAAGACGCATCCAGGCTACCACCAGCGAAGAAGAAATCATTATAACCAAGCAGCACCTAGATTCCCAGGTTCTACAGTCTTCCGAAGATATGCAAGGACAATGTACCACTTCGACCGATCGTCGATCGAAAAACAGATTCTTTTATCAAAAACACATTTCGTGGAAAAACTTAAGACAATCCAGTTGGATCCCGAAAATATTTGGGTCAATTTCGATGTAGAATCACTATACACAAATTTTCCTTTCAAGGACTCAATTTCTATTATATTAGACATACTGGATAATAATAATTTTAATAAGAACTTAATGGATCTAGTGGAAGCTTGTCTTACATCTACTTATTTCATTTTTCAAGGAACTTTCTACGAACAAACTTCAGGGGATCTTCTCTATCACCTGTGGTAGCGAATATCTTTATGGAAGCCTTTGAGGATATTGCTTTTGAACATCCGCTTCACTAAAACCAAAGCACTGGTTCGGATATGTAGATGATACTTTTGTTGTTTGGCCTCATCCTCGGACCACTTTAATTAACAACATCATAATATCAAGTTCACGATGAAAATTGAATCTAACGGGACGATTCCCTTTCTAGATGTATGTATTCAAAGGAAAGAAAATGGTACATTAGGACATTCTGTGTATATAAAACCGACGCTTATAACTAAATACTTGAATACAAATTCCCATCACCATTCAGCACAAACGAAATCGGTTATTAACTCAGTAGTATCCAGAGCTATTTTGATTTCTGATCAAGATTTTCTAACATCGGAGACATCGAAACTCACCGAAGCTTGCAGAGGGAATGGCTATTGCACTTAAGATATTACGGGTTCATTTAAAAGATATAGTAATCCAACTCCGCCAAAGGAAAATGATAATGAGCCACCTTTAGGTAGTGTTGTTCTTCCCTACATACACGGCACTACAGACAAATTAGGACGATTACTTCGGCGGTCCAACATAGGTACAATCTTCAACACGCATAAGAAGGTTGGATAATGCTTGCGATCCCCGAAAGATACTTTTCCAAACAGAAGGAGTATATAAGATTCCTTGCTCTTGTGGAGAGGTGTATGTGGGAGAAAGAGGAAGCTCAATATCAACTAGACTTAAGAAACATGAACTATGTATTAAAAAGAAACAAATTGTTCAATCTGCTGTAGCTGAACACCAGCATAACACTGACCATATTATAAATGTAAAGGAAACCACGGTTCTAGCAAGTAAAGCTCTAGAAATGTACGAGATATACCGAAACAATTTTCAATTTAAGAATTATCTGGGCATTGTGTGTTTCAAGAAAGATGCCTCTGTTACCGTTTTCAAAACTTTGAATATAGTTTCTAGAAAGAGGGCTAAAAATTATTTGAAACTACTTATATCAAGCTGTGAAAATAATTAAAAGTCAACAATATCGGATGAAACATTAAACAATTTATCTATAATATCAACCGAAAACGATATGACACAATCCATCTTGTATTATAATACGATTCGTCAGGTAAAATGCAGAAAGGGGATTTAAATTTTTTTGTTGTGTAAGAATTTTGTGTTCCAAAACGTTTGCTAATTTTGTAATTCATTTTCTGCATTTAAAATATTTAGCGTTCTCTTTTTCCTTTTTAATCTAGTAATTGTAAATTCGAAAATTGGGGTTTTTTAAATCATGTGAAGGGTTACACAGGTAAATAGTTGGTTTTAGGTTTGTTTATATATATTTTTTTTCATACTATTGCTTAATCTTTATCTAGAGAGCCAGAAAGAAGCAACCTAATCTATCCACTTTTTACCGAATAAAAAAGAATTTACTTGATCGCAGATCATTTATCAAACCTCGGTCAAAAACATATAACAAAGAACATCGAGAGGTTGCGGAAATCACAGTTTTGGTTAATGCAGAAGCTTACCCTACAAACCCCGTTAGGCTTTCAAAAACTGAAAATCAAGAAATCCAAAAAAACATAAATATCCCCAAATTTAGACTTGTCCAGCACTTACACACTGGGGATGCTCAACCTCAGGTAGTCTTCTGCAGTTGGTATCGACAAAGATGTGATATGGTTAGAGATTTGAAGGTTATTTGGTCAGACAAAGTACCTACATTTTAGTGATTGTGGTATACTTAATAGGCACAATAGCAGATTCTGGTCCCAGGAACACCAACACACAATATTTCCCAGAAGACAGCAGGGCAAATTTAGTCTAAATATGTCTTGCTTCATATTAAAAAAGCAGGTAAAATTTTATATATTTGAGGGAAATCTAAAAGTCAGTCGCTACGCAGTTTTAGAAACAGCTATACCTGGTTTGCTTAATAATATTCCTTTAGTGGATGTAAACCAAAATTTTTTTCAACAGGACGAGGCTCCTGTACACAGTTCTCAAATGACGAGGTTATTTCTGGATTTAATTGATATAATGGATAATTTAACCAATCAATGGATCGGAACTAATAAGATAGCCCCCTAGGTCCCAAGACTGGTCGGTATTACATTTCTTTGTATGAGGGTGTCTGGAGAATAAAATTTACAAAGTTCATTATGTTAATATTCAAGATTTAGAAAACGCAATAAGAGAAAGTTTCGGCTACTTACAAAATCATCCCGTTGTTTTGCTTAATCCCTTGAAACGAAGAGGGAAATAATGAGAAGCGTGCATATAACAAAATGGAAATCAGTTTGCAGAAATCTTCTGTGGTACTTGATTACTGTAGGGCTTTTGTTATGACTTTCAAAGTCAGTTTTTACTGATGGTCTTATTGGATAATAAATATATATACCAATGCTTTTCCTTTTGTTACATAAATCTAGGTAGGTAGCACTTTTTTGAGCAAAATTATCAATTGATATATTGATAAATATCTAAATAATTTTTTTGATTTATAGCATATAGATACTGTTAATGACTTTAAATAAAAATAAGCATAGTTTTGCATGACATACTGCAAAATTTTGAATGGGAATTATGAAAATTAGGATTTTTGTTGTTGTTTATCAAAATAGATCCATACTATTATATATTTCTAAGAAGCTTGTAAAAAACAAATTATTTTTTTGACAAATATACAGGGTGTCTCATTAAAATAAAACAAGTATTGGTCAATATTTCCAAAACAGTAATATTTAGAAAAAAACTAACTATGGCACTCGAGCCTACGTAAAAAGTTCTGAAATTATTCTTTTTTATCTTTTCGACAAGTTGTCAGACAACTGAGATACAAGGCGTACTTCAAACTGCAATATTTTCAATATCGTTCTGTAGCTCGGAAAGTAAGAGGGCTATGACTATTTTGTTTACGGCACCTTTCATTTCACAAAAAAATAACTCGTGAAAATCGTAAGGTTCTACCTTCTACTAAAATGAGACATCCTGTACAAAGACGAGTTCAACTAAGACACGATACAGGCCACTATTTCTTTTTTGTTTCAAAAAGAACAATTTGAAATTTAAGGCACGACTATAACTCCTTAAGAAGCAAATTTTCTATGAAAAAAGAAGGTTACTTCCGGTTTTACCAAAAGTGACTCCTACTTTTTTATTTTAAATAGCATCCTGTATAATTTTATGGATTATCGTATCCAATCTAAAATTAGCTTTTTTTCAAAATGGCCGCTAGACAGCCATTTTTTTTTAAATTCAAGATTTCCGCTTTATTTAAAAAATACAGTCACTATTTATAAAATACTTGTTTTAAACGGCACATTAACAACATTAAAATATTATTATTTCTTCATTTTTTTGGAACACATCGATTTAAAAATCGTTTTAAGCATTAAGGGAGTTTTTTAATTTTTTTTCACTTTTCAATATTTTGTATGGCACCTTGTATATTTTTTATTACACTCATTTTCGCCGTAAAATTACCTTTTGGAAGATGTGTCGCATGCTAGCCGTTATTTTCAAGATAGAGATATGCCAGCCATTTTTGACAAATCGGGATAGATTTTTTTTTAAATCAATGGCTAGCCTTCTTAGTTTCCGAGCTACAGGATGATATTGAAAATATTGCATTTTCAAGTTCAGTTGTCTGACAACTTGTCGAAATGATAAAAAAGAATCTTTTTAGAATTTTTTAGGTAGGCTCGAGTGGCATAGTTAATTTTTTATCTAAATAATATTACTATTTCTGAAATGTTGTATTTTTATCAAGAAATTAAATTGTCTTTTTACAAGCTTCTTAGAAATATATAATAGTATGTATCTATTTTAATAAACAACAACCTGAACCCCAATTTTTATAAATCTCATTCAAAATTTTGCAGTAGGCCATGCAAAACAATGCTGATTTTTATTTAAAGTCATTAATAGTACCTATATGCTATAAATTAAGAAAATTATTTATCTATTTACTCAGCTATTTATCAATATCTTTATTGATAATTTTGATCAAATACCCAGATTTATGTAACAAAAGGAAAAAACCTTAATAACTGATTATTATCAATCAAGTAAATCAGAAGAACCCTTCAAATTGATTTCCTTTTTGTTATATGCACGATTCGCATTATTTCCCTATTCGTTTCAAGGGATTAAGCAAGATGATTTTGTAAGTAGCAGAAACTTTCTCTTATTGCGTTTCCTTAGTCTTGAATATTAACATAATGAACTTTGTAAATTTTATTCTCCAGACATCTCCATAGAAAGAAATCTAATACCGACCAGTCTGAGGACCTAGGGAGGCATCTTATAGGCCAATTGATTCCTATCCATTGATTGGTAAATTATTCTTCAGAAATAACTCCGTCATTTGAGAACTGTGTGCAGGAGCCCCCTCCTGTTGAATTTGGTTTATATC
Source organism: Kuschelorhynchus macadamiae (assembly GCA_030620095.1). Taxonomy (NCBI): domain Eukaryota; kingdom Metazoa; phylum Arthropoda; class Insecta; order Coleoptera; family Curculionidae; genus Kuschelorhynchus; species Kuschelorhynchus macadamiae. The sequence continues at coordinate 193,009 of JAUTXW010001637.1, forward strand.
CACAAAAGGAATATTATCAAGCAAATCAGGTATAGCTGTTTCTAAAATTGCGTACCGGCTGGCTTTTAGATTTCTCTCAAATATATAAAATTTTATCTGCGTTCCTAATATGAAGCAAGACACATTTAAACCAAACTTGCCCAGCCGTGTTCTGAGAAATATTGTGTGTTGGTGTTCTTGAGACCAGAATCTGCTATTGTGCCTATTACTAAAATGTACTTTGTCTGACAATATAACTTTCATTTCAAAATCTCTAACCATATCAAATCTTTGTCGATACCAGTTACGATCGCGTTGAGCGTCCCCAGGGTGTAACTGCTGGACGAGTCTAAATTTGGGTGGTATTTGTGTTTTTTTAGGATGTCTTGAACTTTAGTTTTTGGAAGCTTTACGCTGTTTTTGCTCAACAGGAGTTTGTAGGGTAAGCTTCTACATTAGCCAAAACTATGATTTCCTCAACCTCTCGATGTTCTTTATTATATGTTTTTGAACGAGGTTTGATAAATGATCTGTGATCAAGTAAATTCTTTTTTACTCGGCAAAAAGTGCATATATTTGGTTACCTGGTCAGAAATATAGAACAGAATAGTATGGATCTATTTTAATAAACAACAACAAAAATCCTAATTTTCATAATTCTCATTCAAAATTTGGCAGTAGTAACAACAAGTAACCTACGAAAAACTACTCGAATTGAAGAGACTGTAGGCATAAATTCGACGTTTAATTCATACTTATTCTGGTTTGATTAAGATATTTCTCAGCTACTGATTTTTCTTTGTATCTGGATGTATATCGATGTGATTACATAGCTAAATCCTAGATCTGTGTTTCAATCATCCTGACAGAACGTACTATAACATTCTTTACATGTCAAAAAAACCTACATAAGAAATTTACTTGCTTCGTATTTCAATATAAAAATATATGGAGAACAGAAATTCCTGCCAGTATGTAAAATCTAATTTTAATGTTAAGGTCAAAGTGTGTTTGTTTTTCGCAAGAAGTTATCGATACTAATTGCAAAGCAGTGAGTACAATTTTCTACTTTTTTTTTTTTTAAATCTTCAATTTCTAATTAATGTGCATACAGAGATAAAAAACAAATATCTTCTCATATTGCAGCCCTGAAGAAGGTAATAATCATTACCGAAAGCTTGGCGTAGCTTAAAAGCAATTTAAATCTAGCCCTAAATTAGGACCGATAACCCAATAATTAGGTTACTTGTTGTTCAACTAGTCGGTCAAGACTACCCTTCTCTTTATATATATATATATATATATATATATATATATATATATATATATATATATATATATATATATATATATATATATATATATATATATATATATGTATATATATACTTATCCATTTGATTGAAATCACTCACCTCTCCTCTTGTTTGGGCCGAATGGAAATATTCCTTCGCTGTACAACACCCTTGACCTTGTCTACTTGCATTTTTTAATGAGATACTTTAAAAGATATGATAATAAATAAAAATAGATACCAAGATTTCGGGAGTCCAAAAATGTTATATTCTCCATTCGGGGTTAAGAAAAACATCAAATCTAATCAAATTAGATCATTTTATTAGCTGCGTTAAGAGGCTTTTATAACTTATTTTGTAAATATCACGGTTTTTGGTATAGTTTATTACGGATATTCTGTTACATATGTGTATCGGTACCGGGTTAGTACCAGGTTAAGCGCCGGAGTTTGAAGACATCATCGTTAAACCTGTAACACTAAAACTTTTTCTACTATAACGTTACCTGCCCCCGCTGACCTCCCGCACGGGCATTGTTCATCTTGAGCAACTTAAGCAAACGATAAGTGAAGGAATTACTCAGTCAAGGTGGTTCTGGACCAGAAGAGAAAAACTTATGGAGATTTAAATTACATATAAGTATAGCTCAGAACGGACGATACGTGCAAAACGTGTTCTAGGTTTATTACATATTTTAGTGTTGTTTATTCACTTGATACCTAATTTAAAGCTTTTTACTAATTTAGTTTTTTTGTTATATTATAATTAATAGCTCCAGATTAATTAAAAATGTAATCTAAAAGCATTTTTGTAATGGTTTCCTATGGGGCCCATGTTAGGTCGAAATATCTGAATTAAAATCTTCAACCGCAAAAGACAAGTTTTTTGACCTACAGCTATTTACAATTCATATAAAAAACTCATAACTATGTAGTTATAGTAGTTAGTTAATACAACTTTTATTAAGATAATGGTAAAGAAGACCAAATGGGTAAATTATGGATATTTTTTTTTAATTACAGAGTTCGAAAACTTTGTCACAAAAAAATAACATACAGAAGATGATCCTCAATACCTCTGAAACAGTGCGACCCTTATTATTATATACCATTGAAATGATTGCTTAACGTACTTTTTTCACTTTTATATTAGTATTAGTTCATAAGTATAATACATGTTTATATTGTTTTTTTAACTTCAACATAATTGAAAAAAGTTTAAAATTACTTTAATTTAGTTTAACAAAGCTAATTTTATTCGAAGGGATAGCATTGGCATCTCAATAACCGTAACAGATATGAGGTTGGTTAAATTAGCGCAATTTACTTGAATAATATGCCTTTGACAAACTTGGAAAATTCCGACTATTTCCGAAGATATCCGTAAAGAACCGAAAATCGTATTTGAAGAGATATGTATTACAAAATAAATTTTACATCTTTATAACCACTTTTTACAAAATAATGCACTTAGATTTACAAGTTGACGTTTAGATTTCAAGGTTTCAACATCAACTTCTTTTTTTAAATACGGACCTGGAGTAGTAAAAGTGACTGATTTAAGTGATTTAAAATTTATTTTGTAATATCTCTTCAAATGCTGCCTTAAAAGAATAAAAATGAAAGTTTCTCAACGGCACATTATTCGACATTAAATTGCACAACTTTAAGCTAATTTAACCAACCTCTATATATATATATATATATATATATATATATATATATATATATATATATATATATATATATAATAGGAAGTTTATCAATGGCATGTTATTGAATATTAAATTGCGCAACTTTGCGCATGTTTCACCAACCTCATATCTATATATATATATATATATATATATATATATATATATATATATATATATATATATATATATATATATATATATATATATATATATATATATATATATATATATATATATATATATATATATATATATATAAATATATACATGGAATATTAAATTGACGATTTTCGGTAAAATTTTAAACCAAATTAAAGTAATTTTATAAATTATGTTGAAGTTAAAAAAACAATATAAACATGTATTATCAGAATTAATATAAAAGTTTGTCAACGTATTTTTAAAATGGATGTTATTGAATTTGAGGTTGAAGATTTTAATTCAGATAAAAATATATCCAGACCTAACATAAAAGTTCTATTTATTTACTAACTACTACAACTACAAAGTTTTGAATTTTTATAAAAACGTTCAATAAAAAATGCTTTTAGATTAATTTTTTATTACATCTGGAGCTATTAATTATAATATAATAAAAAAAACTAAATTAGCAAAAAACTTTTAAATTAAGTAACAAATGAATAAACAACAGTAAAATATTTAATAAACCTAAAACAAAACAAGGTTTGCACGTATCCTACATTCTGAGCTTTACTTACATGTAATATAAAGCTCCATACGTTTTTGATCCAGAACCACCTTGATTGAGTAATTTTTTTACTTATCGTTTGCTTAAGTTGCTCAAGATGAATAATGCTCGTACGGGAGGTCAGCGATAGGCAGGTAACATTATAGTAGAAAAAGTTTTAGTGTTATAGCTTTAACGATGAAAACTTCAAACTACGTCGCCTAACCTGGTACTTACCAAGTACCGATACACATGTACCAGAATATCTACAATAAACTATACCAAAAACCGTTACATTCACAAAATAAATCATAAAAACCTCTTAATGCACCAGATAAAATGATCTAATCAAAAAATTTTTATTATTTCCCGAATAGGGAGCATTTGAGATTAAATTTTTGGATCCCCGAAACAGAACTATACACTCAAGAACTTGTCATCTATTTATTATTTAACCTATTTAAAAAATTCAAGTAGACGAGATCAGGGGTGTTGAAAAGCGATTTCCATTCGGCCCAATCAAAATGTGACGTGAGTGATATTATTTCTTAGATAGCTGGTGCTCCCCGTCACAGTGGGGTGGAGATAAATTAATTTATAAAAAACAATTTTGTAGAATTGATTGTGCCTAATAGAAATGTTCCCTGTCCTGATTTGGTCTCCTTAGATTATTTTTATGGGGGACTGGCCAAGATCTTGAGCAACTTAACCAAAAAACTGCTTGATTTATTTACTACTATTATTGTATTTACCCATTCAGAACGCTTCTATAATAAACGTGATAAAAACTTGTAGAAATGTATATTACATGAGTAGCGTGGAGATAAATCTATT